>OZ010611.1:9287648-9330148 GCA_963932145.1 Acanthosepion lycidas
TTTGAAAAAAGTATTACCAGCAATATATTTTGAAAAAAATATTACCAGCAATATATTTTTGAAAAAAATATTACCAGCAATATATTTTTGAAAAAAATATTACCAGCAATATATTTTGGAAAAAATATTACCAGAAATATATTTTGAAAAAGAAATATTACCAGTAATACATTTTTGAAGAAATTTTTACCAGCAATATATTTTGGAAAAAATATTACCTGCAATACATTTTGAAAAAAATATTACCAGCAATACATTTTGAAAAAAATATTACCAACAATATATTTTTGAAAAAAATATTACCAGCAATATATTTTGAAAAAAATATCACCAGCAATACATTTTGAAAAAAATATTACCAGCAATATATTTTTGAAAAAAATATTACCAGCAATATATTTTTGAAAAAATATTAGCAGCAATATATTTTTGAAAAAATATTACCAGCAATATATTTTTGAAAAAATATTGCCAGCAATACATTTTGAAAGAAATATTCCCAGCAATACATTTTGAAAAAAATATTACCAGCAATACATTTTTGAAAAAAATATTACCTGCAATATATTTTGAAAAAAATATTACCAGCAATACATTTTTGAAAAAAATATTACCTGCAATACATTTTGAAAAAAATATTACCAGCAATATATTTTTGAAAAAAATATTACCAGCAATGTATTTTGAAAAAAACATTACCACAATATATTTTGCAAAAAATATTACCAGCAATATATTTTGGAAAAAATATTACCAGCAATATATTTTGGAAAAAATATTACTAGCAATATATTTTGGAAAAAATATTACCAGCAATACATTTTGGAAAAAAATATTACTAGCAATACATTTTCAAAAAAATATTACCAGCAATATATTTTTGAAAAAAATATTACCAGCAATACTTTCTGAAAAAAAATATTACCAGCAATACATTTTTAAAAAAAATATTACCAGCAATACATTTTTAAAAAAAATATTACCAGCAATACATTTTGGAAAAAATAATACCAGCAACATATTTTTTAAAAAAATATTACCAGCTATATATTTTTGAAAAAAATATTACCAGCAATATATTTTGAAAAAAATATTACCAGCAATATATTTTTGAAAAAATTTTACCAGTAATACATTTTGGAAAAAATATTACCAGCAATATATTTTGAAAAAGAAATATTACCAGCAATATATTTTGGAAAAATATTACCAGCAATACATTTTGAAAAAAATATTACCAGCAATACATTTTGAAAAAATATTACCAACAATATATTTTTGAAAAAAATATTACCAGCAATATATTTTGAACAAAATATTACCAGCAATATATTTTTGAAAAAAATATTACCAGCAATACATCTTGAAAAAAATATTACCAGCAATATATTTTTGAAAAAAATATTACCAGCAATATATATTGGAAAAAAATATTACCAGCAATATATTTTGAAAAAAATATTACCAGCAATATATTTTTGAAAGAAATATTACCAGCAATACATCTTGAAAAAAATATTACCAGCAATATATTTTTGAAAAAAATATTACCAGCAATACATTTTGGAAAAAATATTGCCAGCAATACATTTTGAAAAAAATATTACCAGCAATACATTTTGAAAAAAATATTACCAGCAATACATTTTTGAAAAAAATATTACCTGCAATATATTTTGAAAAAAATATTACCAGCAATACATGTTTGAAAAAAATATTACCTGCAATACATTTTGAAAAAAATATTACCAGCAATATATTTTTGAAAAAAATATTACCAGCAATACATTTTGAAAGAAATATTACCAGAAATATATTTTGAAAAAAATATTACCAGCAATACATTTTGGAAAAAAATATTACTAGCAATATATTTTGGAAAAAATATTACCATGAATCCATTTTGAAAAAAATATTACCAGCAATACATTTTGGAAAAAATATTACCAGCAATACATTTTGGAAAAAATATTACCAGCAATACATTTTGAAAAAAATATTACCAGCAATACATTTTGAAAAAAATATTACCAGCAATACATTTTATAAAAAATATTACCAGCAATATATTTTGAAAAAAATATTACCAGCAATATATTTTGGAAAAAATATTACCAGAAATATATTTTGAAAAAGAAATATTACCAGTAATACATTTTTGAAGAAATTTTTACCAGCAATATATTTTGGAAAAAATATTACCTGCAATACATTTTGAAAAAAATATTACCAGCAATACATTTTGAAAAAAATATTACCAACAATATATTTTTGAAAAAAATATTACCAGCAATATATTTTGAAAAAAATATCACCAGCAATACATTTTGAAAAAAATATTACCAGCAATATATTTTTGAAAAAAATATTACCAGCAATATATTTTTGAAAAAATATTAGCAGCAATATATTTTTGAAAAAATATTACCAGCAATATATTTTTGAAAAAATATTGCCAGCAATACATTTTGAAAGAAATATTCCCAGCAATACATTTTGAAAAAAATATTACCAGCAATACATTTTTGAAAAAAATATTACCTGCAATATATTTTGAAAAAAATATTACCAGCAATACATTTTTGAAAAAAATATTACCTGCAATACATTTTGAAAAAAATATTACCAGCAATATATTTTTGAAAAAAATATTACCAGCAATGTATTTTGAAAAAAATATTACCACAATATATTTTGCAAAAAAAATTACCAGCAATATATTTTGGAAAAAATATTACCAGCAATATATTTTGGAAAAAATATTACTAGCAATATATTTTGGAAAAAATATTACCAGCAATACATTTTGGAAAAAAATATTACTAGCAATACATTTTCAAAAAAATATTACCAGCAATATATTTTTGAAAAAAATATTACCAGCAATACTTTCTGAAAAAAAAATATTACCAGCAATACATTTTTAAAAAAAATATTACCAGCAATACATTTTTAAAAAAAATATTACCAGCAATACATTTTGGAAAAAATAATACCAGCAACATATTTTTTAAAAAAATATTACCAGCTATATATTTTTGAAAAAAATATTACCAGCAATATATTTTGAAAAAAATATTACCAGCAATATATTTTTGAAAAAATTTTACCAGTAATACATTTTGGAAAAAATATTACCAGCAATATATTTTGAAAAAGAAATATTACCAGCAATATATTTTGGAAAAATATTACCAGCAATACATTTTGAAAAAAATATTACCAGCAATACATTTTGAAAAAATATTACCAACAATATATTTTTGAAAAAAATATTACCAGCAATATATTTTGAAAAAAATATTACCAGCAATATATTTTTGAAAAAAATATTACCAGCAATACATCTTGAAAAAAATATTACCAGCAATATATTTTTGAAAAAAATATTACCAGCAATATATATTGGAAAAAAATATTACCAGCAATATATTTTGAAAAAAATATTACCAGCAATATATTTTTGAAAGAAATATTACCAGCAATACATCTTGAAAAAAATATTACCAGCAATATATTTTTGAAAAAAATATTACCAGCAATACATTTTGGAAAAAATATTGCCAGCAATACATTTTGAAAAAAATATTACCAGCAATACATTTTGAAAAAAATATTACCAGCAATACATTTTTGAAGAAAATATTACCTGCAATATATTTTGAAAAAAATATTACCAGCAATACATTTTTGAAAAAAATATTACCTGCAATATATTTTGAAAAAAATATTACCAGCAATACATGTTTGAAAAAAATATTACCTGCAATACATTTTGAAAAAAATATTACCAGCAATATATTTTTGAAAAAAATATTACCAGCAATACATTTTGAAAGAAATATTACCAGAAATATATTTTGAAAAAAATATTACCAGCAATACATTTTGGAAAAAAATATTACTAGCAATATATTTTGGAAAAAATATTACCATGAATCCATTTTGAAAAAAATATTACCAGCAATACATTTTGGAAAAAATATTACCAGCAATACATTTTGGAAAAAATATTACCAGCAATACATTTTGAAAAAAATATTACCAGCAATACATTTTGAAAAAAATATTACCAGCAATACATTTAATAAAAAATATTACCAGCAATATATTTTGAAAAAAATATTACCAGCAATATATTTTTGAAAAAAATATTACCAGCAATACATTTTGGAAAAAAATATTACTAGCAATACATTTTCAAAAAATATTACCAGCAATATATTTTTGAAAAAAATATTACCAGCAATACTTTCTGAAAAAAAAATATTACCAGCAATACATTTTTAAAAAAAATATTACCAGCAATACATTTTTAAAAAAAATATTACCAGCAATACATTTTGGAAAAAATAATACCAGCAACATATTTTTTAAAAAAATATTACCAGCTATATATTTTTGAAAAAAATATTACCAGCAATATATTTTGAAAAAAATATTACCAGCAATATATTTTGAAAAAGAAATATTACCAGCAATATATTTTGGAAAAAATATTACCAGCAATACATTTTGAAAAAAATATTACCAGCAATACATTTTGAAAAAATATTACCAACAATATATTTTTGAAAAAAATATTACCAGCAATATATTTTGAAAAAAATATTACCAGTAATATATTTTTGAAAAAAATATTACCAGCAATACATCTTGAAAAAAATATTACCAGCAATATATTTTTGAAAAAAATATTACCAGCAATATATTTTTGAAAAAAATATTACCAGCAATACATTTTGGAAAAAATATTACCTGCAATATATTTTGAAAAAAATATTACCGGCAATACATTTTTGAAAAAAATATTACCAGCAATACATTTTGAAAAAAATATTACCAGCAACATATTTTTGAAAAAAATATTACCAGCAATACATTTTGAAAGAAATATTACCAGCAATACATTTTGGAAAAAAATATTACTAGCAATACATTTTGGAAAAAAATATTACTAGCAATATATTTTGAAAAAAATATTACCAGCAATGTATTTTGAAAAAAATATTACCAGCAATATATTTTGCAAAAAATATTACCACCAATACATTTTGAAAAAAATATTACCAGCAATACATTTTGGAAAAAATATTACCAGCAATATATTTTGGAAAAAATATTACCAGCAATACATTTTGGAAAAAATATTACCAGCAATACATTTTGGAAAAAATATTACCAGCAATATATTTTTAAAAAAATATTATTAGCAATACATTTTGAAAAAAAAATATTACCAGCAATAAAAATCTTGTCGGCATTAAAAACCTATCGAGGTTGATGTACCGTAAAAGAAACCAAACCAAAGCAAATAATGTCTTTTGTTTCATTGCATTTTTAAATTTACGAATCAGAGCAGATTTAATTTAACCTGGGAGTCCTCGTACTTTTAACTAATACAAATATTTAACGGGAAGCATTTCTTGAAATTTCATAAAATAAAGTGCGTGTGTGCGTTGCCTAAGAGAAGTAAAAAAAAACTTATTTTTTTCCAAACATTTCTAAAATAATTCAGTTCATTTTTACTTATTATAAAACGCAGATTGTGTGTGTGTGTGTGTGTGTGTGTGTGTGTGTGTACGTTTATATATTGGATCGGATTTCCTAAATTTTTCAACCGATTTCAAGAAAACTTCACAGGACTACGTAAAATTACCTTGCGGTGGTTCTGACAGCGCCAAAACTTGGAAAAACACAATTTTTGCACGAAATCAAGTTGAAAACACGATAAAACACGATTCTGTCGCAAGAATGAAAGGTGGACAACTCATATCGAGTTATACTTATTATAAAAACCCAGATTTTTTTTTGTGTGTGTGCGTTCGTTTATATATAGGATCGGATTTCCTACATTTTTCAACCGATTTCAACAAAACTTCAATTTTTTTTTTTGGCAGGTAGTGTTTCTTATTGTCTTGCACACTTTTTCTTTATTTTTACATTCAGAATGCTCTTTGTACTTACTGTTTAATCATACTTATTATAAAAACCAGGTTGTGTGTGTGTGTGTGTGTGTGTGTGTCTGTACGTTTATATATCGGATCGGATTTCCTACATTTTTCAACCGATTTCAACAAAACTTCACATGACTACGTAAAATTACCTTGCGGTGGTTCTGAGAGCGCCAAAAATTGGAAAAACACAATTCTTTTTGCACGAAATCAATTTGAAAACAGGATTAAGAGGCATCGCTGTCGAGAATGAAAGGAGGACAACTCATATCGAGTTATACTTATTATAAAACCCAGGTTGTTTGTGTGTGTGTGTGTGTGTGTGTGTGTTCGTTTATGTATGGGATCGGATTTCCTACTTTTTCAACCGATTTCAACAAAACTTCACTTTTTTTTTTTGACAGGTAGTGTTTCTTATTGTCTTGCACACTTTTTTCTTTATTTTTACATTCAGAATGCTATAAAATTCCATTTACAAGACAATTGTTTATAATAAAATTCTATTCAATCGGTAGACTCATAACGATTGAAAACAATGTTTTTGTTTGAGTTTGACCAATTTGTAAAAAAAAAAAAAGAACTAATTAAGACATGCGTGTCCGTCAACCTTAAACAATAATCTTTGTCAATTTTATTTTTCAGTCTTTATGATGGTCGATACTTGATCTATCTCTTACTGTTACATCCCCGGGCAACGCCGGGATCTACTGCTAGTTTGTAAATAAGTCCTGACAGTTTCGTTAAAATAAAACAATTATTCGATTTTTGCAAGAATTTCTAAATCAATGTTTTTCACCGCCAAAAAAAAAAAAAAAGACGCTATTTCCCGTAGTAATCTGAAGCAAGGAAAACAAAATTATGGAAATATCTTTTATTGAAGATTACATGCATTATGAACTGAATTTAAAAATTTAAAAAAAAAATTAAAGACAAAAAATTCTTTATTATGCTGTTCTTCGATCTAAGCCATCATCAGGGTGTAATGCTCATATAACCACTCTGATGATGGATAATGTGAGCTGAAAGCTTAAATCGAGGGACTTAAATGCACTTTAAAATATTGTTACTACATTCGTAATGAATTTTGTTTAGTGTTGGTTGTTTGCTTTTGATATAAATACCCTAGAGAATTTTAATTTTTTGAAGCTAATTTCATGTAATAGTATATTGGCGTTGTCAACAAGTATTTACGTGTATTGTTAAGGGGGACAACGATGTGTTTTTAAATTTTCTTCTATAGAACTTGTATTCGACAGATGGAGTATAAGACGTTTTGATAATGGTCGTTAAGCCAACATATGTACTTACTCTCTTTCTCTCTCTCTCTCTCTCTATATATATATATATATATATATATATGCATATATATACATATATATACATACATACATATACACATATATATATATACATATATACATACATACATACATACATATACACATATATATACATATATGTATAGATATATATATATACATATATATATACATATATATATACACACATATACACACATATATATACACACACATATATACATAGGCATATATATATACACACACACGTATATACATAGACATATATATATATATATATATATATATATATATATATATATATATATATATTCTGTTTAATCGCAATTTAATAGATACAATTTATTTAAGTAAATTGTCTGTTTTTTAAATGAACTGAATTAATTATATTTATCGGTTTGTTTAATTAAAAACAGAATATTTATTTCAATAAAGTATATCTATTAAAATAACGCATAAACAAAATATATATGAATAACTATCGGACTTTATTCATTTCATTATATATATATATATATATATATATATATATATATATATATATATTAAAGACATTTTTATGTTTAACGTTCTTTTTATAGATACAAGTATTTAAGTAAATGCTCTGTTTATAATAAACAGTATTAAATAACATTTACCGGCCTGAATGTCCGAGAAATTTTCATAGAAAATATTCGTTCTTTGACTGGATTCGAACCTGCATCCTATACGGAACCGTCATTTACGCTGACGTGCCTTACCGTTAGGTTCCGTATAGGATGCAGGTTCGAATCCTGTCAAATACGAATATTTTCTATGAAAATTTCTCGGACATTCAGGCCGGTAAATGTTATTTAATACTGTTTATTATAAACAGAGCATTTACTTAAATACTTGTATCTATAAAAAGAACGTTAAACATAAAAATGTCTTTAATAAATAAATTGTCGGACTTTGTCCATTTCGTAATATATATATATATGTGTGTGTGTGTGTGTGTGTGTGTGTGTGTGTGTGTGTGTGTGTGTGTGTGTGTGTGTGTGTGTGTGTGTGTGTGTGTGTGTGAGCTTAATTTCAATCCTTCATGAGCTTCTGATCCTTAACTATGATTAATTAATGATGAACATGTCATTATCCACTAGGAGGACGCAAGGGGTTACAGAAAATTTAGAGCAAGATCAGATAGGAGTGATAGAAGAAAGGATGAGGGTGGTGGATAGATCAAGGCAACTGGAGATGTCGATTGACATTACACTTGAATAGTTGGAGATTATAGCTCTGAGGGAAACTGGAATAGGGAAGGGAGTTCCACAGGCGAGAGGTGCTATTGGAGTAGAAGAGACGGCTACATTTAGGAGTTTCGACAGTGAAGGGGTGAGAGCGGGATGCCAGCCTTGTAGGGCGCTTGAACTCATGACGACTGGGAACCAGCGAATGCAGCTCCTCGGAGCAATTTCCATGAAAGTATTTGTAGAACAGACAGAGAGAGGCGACGGCGCGTCTGTGAGAAAGTGACTGTAGACGAGATGCCAGAGCAGGGCCAACTACATTGCATATCCGCCTCTGGAGCCTATCAAGAACCCCGAGGCAAACAGAATGGGCACCAGACCATATATGGCAGCAATACTCAGTGCCGAAGGTTTGTGCAGAACCTTCCATATGTTTTTGACGAACCAAACGCAGAGAACTGGTGTACATAATCTTTTACGCATGTTTAGTTGAATATGACAAACAATGAAAGTTCTATGAATTTTTTATTTAGTTTTTCCAATATTCTTACATTTTTTCGTTTGCTAGGAGTAAGTATGTGCAAATATATATATATATATATATATATATATATATATATATATATATATATATATATATAGAGAGAGAGAGAGAGAGAGATAAAGAGCAAATAGGAAACGTTTACTGCTGTAACAAGTTTCACTTTAATTAAAGCTTCATCAGAGAATAGAATATGGAGTGAAAGAAGAAAGAAATTCTGATATTCTTAGCTTTTTGTTGCTTGATTTTCATTGGTTAATCTTGTATGACGTGTATTTGATTGTTTTAATCAGCATTTGGCATTTGTGGTGTTCTCAATTCAAGCGGCGATAGCAATTCGAAATTCCACACAAACAAAAATTATGTTACACTTACAAACATAAAACAATATTTACAGTCTTTCAGTTAGGTATGGAATCCGTTAATTTTTTGAAGATTGTGCTCTTCTTCCAAAATCTATCACCCGGTTAAATCTCTACCCCGGCCTTTTTGAACAAGAGTAGAGGTTTATCGTTTTTTTTCTGTTTAGGAACAGGTTTCTGGTACCTTCTAAAATTTACTTCAACTCCAAACTTTTAACGGCTCCGTCTAAACTCAACATTTTTTTTAGCTAATTTTTTTTTTCATCTTTCTTAAATTGGTGTAGATATATTCGCCTATTACCCGGTTCACACTCCCCCCTGGTCTTAGGAACAGGAGTGGCAGTTTTCCGGGGGGGGGGGTCCAAATCTCAAACGTTTTTTCCCGTGTTTCTGATACAATATTAAGATGAATAAATTTGTAAATTCCAGAAAACGATCTGGCATTTTACGAATATTATAAACATGGACCCCCACTTTCTAAATCGATAACAAATCAATGTTTTCGATTCGAACAAGTGTCGCAGATGCTGATCTAGACGTCTCGAAGATGCTGATCTACAAAAGTTATTTTCCAAAGACGTTTTCCCCATATTTTATGAGGAGACAAGTCTGTTTAGTTAGTGAAAGATTTAAAGAAAAGACAATTTAATTTTGAAACAATATTTTAACATTATTAAACACTATTTTTTTTTTCTTTTTAACTGATTTTCTACAATCTCTCTCTTCTCAAGAAGCCTATCGTCCGATTTACACACCTATCTGGTCATTTTGAACGGCAATAGAGGTTTGTTCACTGATTCCTGTTTAGGATCGAATTTCCGGTCCCGCCTAAAGCCTCTTCCTTCTCTTTCACTTCCGGTGGCCTCTTGGTGACATTATCAAATTGCTTGTGGTGCTGCATCTTACTCTGTAATCCTCTAGATTGACTGACTCTTGGGGCTTATACGGGGTGGCCATGATTGTAAACAAAATAAAATATAAACGTGACGTATATTAATGTAACGTACTATTAAAATCCCCAATTAACTGAATATTGATTACCGAGAAATATGATTTTTCTTTCTGAAATACCAGCTCTTTCTCTTTCACATATGAGAACACGGTTCTTTGTTGATAAACAATGCAAAGGGTTTAATTTCTTGATGAAGCTGTTTTACCGGGAAAAATGCTGAATTGCACTTAAATGTCGATGTGTCGGTCATAAAAATTGTTTCACTCTCCTTAAAATCGGATTGGCTTCACTTGAAAACTGACGAGTAGTAAGTGAAACAGGAAGTTATTTTCGTTAAACGACCTTTACATGTAACAGCTGTCGATACTGTCTTCCGGTGACGTAATAGAGACCTTGCTGTACTTCACTGACTTAGTGTGACTTAAAGTCAGTTCTCCTGTTGGTTGAACATTACAGTCGAAATGTTTCATGAAATTACCTATATAAAAAAAAAAAAAAAAAACGAAAATATTTTTAAAAAAATGTTTCAAAATAGTTAAATAAATTGAAGATATCATATCGTGCTTAGTTGTGTTAAAGAGGAAACAGGTCTATAAAATTGATCAATCTTTCATTCATACCATATTGTAAATATGCTTTATTGAATAAACACACGAACCACCAAATCTGACTATCCCATATCTCAAGGGACAGAGAGGTTATATTTTGTCTTCGAAATAAGAAAAAGGAACAGATCTCTAAAATAGAGGTCAATCTTTCATTCGTACCATATTGTGAATATGCTCTATTGAATAAATAATCCTGCCACCTTATCTTACTATCCCATATCCCGAGGGACAGAGTGGCCATATTTTATCTTCGAAATCAGAAAAAAAAAGAACAGGTAAGCAAAATAGGTCAATCTTTCATTCGTACCATATTGTGAATATGCTCTATTGAATAAATAATCCTGCCACCTTATCTTACTATCCCATATCCCGAGGGACAGAGTGGCCATATTTTATCTTCGAAATCAGAAAAAAAAAGAACAGGTAAGCAAAATAGGTCAATCTTTCATTCGTACCATATTGTGAATATGCTCTATTGAAGAAAAGCTCATACCAGGTTATCTTGTTATCCCATATCGTAAGGCATAGATTGTTCGGTGTCGGCCGAAACTGCTAAAGTCGGGGTATGTTCAAAAAGGAATGAAGTTCGGGAAAGATGCACTCGGACAGCCAAAAATAACAGTAGTTACTCTTTGATGAAATAAGCTACCTTTATTGTTTCTACAGTACTTCCAAGGAGACTCGACGCGGCAACCGAAGGACCCTCTTAACAGCCGATCGATCACTCCCCGTACAGCCACGGAGAGAGCGTAGAATCTTCATTTTTATAAGGGATCACACTGCCTAAACGATAGAACACTATACCTAGTGTTGACCCAAACCTTGTGGATGAAATTAAGTAGATGGAACTGTTCTGAAAGTTGTCAGTTGTCTGTTAGCAAAAAATCACAAGTCATCGTAACCGAGGGTTTGACTGTGCTGGCCTTGTTAAAATTTAAAAAAAAGAATCCCGCGAAGATGCGCTTTCTCACAAAAACTGCAAGTAATATCCGCTCAGCATATTTGCAATATGAACCACAGGTGGGCTCTTTGAGTTGATCACGCGCCTGCCATAGGGTGTGTTTAGCCGCCCTGACAGACTGGTGTGCTCGGAAACGTGGATAGTTGTTAGAGGCTAGGTCGTATTCAATACGTTCACTTACGTGTTAATAGCTTTGGGAAAGTATGAATGTATCTCTCCCCTCCAGCTACGGGTAAAATAGCAAGACAGATTGACTGGCAACAAGTCTAGGAGAAGGAAACTCTTAATTCAAACTACCTGTTGGCTTTTAGGGTCTGCCTCTTTAGACAAAGGATAGAAGGTAAATTTGATAAAATAAAACGGAAATTATTTCTGCCAGTCAGAAGCGGTGACCAAAGAGGCGGCGCAAAATGGATGAATTACTTACCGTACAATCCTGTGGCCTTGTTCATATAGTCCTTCACGATGAAGTTGATGGACAACGTTCTAGCGTTGATGTCACGGTTGAACACATGCACTTGGAGGAATTTCTTGATACTGAAGCGTATATTTTTGCCTCCATAATTTTGTTCACGCCTGTTAACCATGAGCAAAGTTGGTGTGATTTCGATCGTTCTTCTTTTGTATATTATGATGAGTTTGTAGAGATTATCCAGACATGTCACCGAAGAAGGTTTCTCTTGTTCACCGTAAACTGTTATACCTGAAACAGAAGTAAACCGTTTTCAATAAAATGCTAATGATTTTAGCCAAGATCTGAACAAATTAATCAATTGCTCTCATTCTCCTTACGACTGTAGCGTGCTGAATAGATTTTCCGATAGTACAGATAAGACTATCTCTACACCCGTCTGCAAATATCTTTGTGCTAGACGACGTCAATGCCCACCCTTTCAGGTGTTTTATCACTGGAATCCAGACCTTGAACTTTCACCAAAGTAGGTCTCTCTTATGTTTGTAGATGCAGGCTTTTACGTTTCTAGATGTTTCGACTATGTAGTTTTATTGATATGCAGGTTTCTTGATTTCACATTTAAATGCAATATTCAAGAGACAATGACATAAGAATTTGCAAAAGTTCCGCTGAGTAACATGAACAAGTAACTAGTAACGTAATCAAATCTTTCGTTGTTGAATTGGAGAGAGGTGGATGTCACCATTCATTATTTTTCATAGTAATGTTAAATAAAAACATTTAGATTAACATACAATCTATATTTCTAATTAAAATTCATTATCATTGTAGTGTTAAATAACAATAACATTTAGTATAACATTCAAAATTTATTTTTCAATAGCATACATTATACTGTATTCATTTTTGCGGTGTGAAACTATATACTGGTCAGAAAGACGACCGACCTTCTCTACATAAATTGTTGAAAATATACTCGTCCATTCACTATATGTAAGAACGTCTGCTCATCAGAACAAATTGGGTCGTAGCGTTGAGTCCTACGCATTGCCGCACTGAACTACAGGATTCGCTATTATTATATTATTAATCCATGTCCCTCATGGGATTAAACCTTATCTTCAGAAATCTTTCGTTCTTGATTTCTAGAACTGAGGTTGCGTTCGCACCAATCTTTATTTTTCATAATATTGTTAAATAGCAACATTTAAGATATATATATATATATATATATATATATATATATATATATATATATATATATATATATATATATATATATATTCTAATTAAAATTCGTTATTATTAGTTGGGTATTAAATAAAAACAACATTTATTATAACAGGTTAACTTTAATTTAGGTACCTCCACTTTTTCGGCATAAATTATCGATACCTAAGTTTAAAATGCATTTTTTAAAATGAAAAAATATGCTTGAATATTTCATTTTAGTTTTACTTGAAAGTTGAATCATTAAATTTATTATTTCCATTAAGTAAACAATTCTGGTATATTTCAGATAGAAACTATATACATTGGAATGTCAAATTTAATTTTAAATTTTTAAATTTTCAAAAAACCCGCCATTTTCTTAATTTTAAGAAATTTGTAAACAAACACAAATTTATCGATTTTAAAAATATTTAAAAAAATTTCTGACACGTCATTTTAGTAAAATTAGAAAATTTAATGTTAAATTAATCTGATTTAAAAAAAATATTACTTAATTATAGCATAAAAAAGAAATATACAACGAATTATTAACGATTGGTACCGTAATTTTGATCCGATACTTCATCCATGTGTTGATTGACAAGTGATGACAGCTACTACGGATGACCATAAATGAAAATTACTAGAAATCTGAGTGAACCCTTTTATTTTTAGTTTTACTGTTATGTCTATTTATTAGAATAAAGGGACAAAACTCTTTTTATAATAATGGCAATTTCAGTCTACCGTACATAGAAATAAGGAATGTATTAAGTAGAAAAATACAACATAAAAAATTATTTGAAAAAAAAGTGGAATCACTAAATTTATTAAACTTGGCAATTTTGAACTCGTAAATTTTGTTTCTACTTAATTACTAATTATCAAAAGGAAATAAGCTAATACAGAGTTTTGCACGATTTTTAAACTATTATAAATTATTATAAATTATTATAATCAAAATGTAAAACAAATAAAAAATTCTTGTAAAATTTAATTATTCATCAGAAAAAATTTATTTCTTCAGGCAATAATGACCTTAATATTACTTATTTACAAAAGCAATTAAAAGCTTTTCTAATTAAGTAATATCATAGTTTTATTGGATTCATTATTTTTCTATTCAAAGCTCATTTTACAAAAGTTGGAACAAATTAGAAAAATAAAAGTAGGTGATTTACCATCTCCAATGACTCTTACTTTAAACAAAAAAAAATTGTAAGGAAATAAAAAGAATTGAACGAAATTTCGGGAAAATAAGTAAGTGGGGTGTAACATATTAAAAAAAAAATATTTTTTACTAAAATTTACTAAAAAGAAATATTTCAAAAATAATTTCATTCATTGGTGAATAAGTCCTGAAAATTTCATTAAAATCGGACAATTACTTTAATTTTACAAGAATTTCCAAATCAATGGGTTTTCAACGGGAAAAAAGCGCAAAAAAAACAATGTTATTTTTACAGCACCGCGATGATGTAAAAAAAAGAAAACTTCAACCAAAATTTCGAACGTGTTAAAAAATATTAAAAAATATCAAAAAATAATTAAAATACACTTTGGTCTTTCATCTTAATAATAACATAAGCGTTTTGACGATAAAAATTTATTTTCGGTAAGTTTGTGGCATTTGTTTATTACGCTATGCTGTTTTCCCGCGAAAAAGTGGAGGTACCTACTTTAATTTCTAATTACATTTATTTTTACGGTGTGAAACAATATGTTCGGTAGAAAGACGACCGACCTTCTACACTATTTGTTAAAAATAAACTCGTCTATTGACTATATTTAGGAACGTTTGCTCATTGGAATAAATTGGGTTGTAGCGTTGAGTCGTACGCATTGCCGCACTGAACTATAGGATGATTATTTTATGAGTAACCTAAGTCCCTCATGGGATTAAACAGTCTCTTCACTAATCTTTCGTTCTTGATTTCTAGAGCTGCGGCTGCGTTCGCACCAATCATTATTTATCACGGCAGTGTTAAATGACAACATACAAACTTTATTTTTCAATAACATACATTATACGGTCTTTGTTTTGCTAGAGAGCGGTGCTAAGCAATAAAACATTTAAGATGCCATAAAATCCGTATTTCTCATTAGAGAATACGCAACTTTTCTCTTCATTCACATGAGTCATAAGAATGTTATTTTCATAAAGATTCATGTTAATACTTTATATTATTTAATTCTTTTGATTTGATAAAGGTAAGTAAAATAACATTTGTAATAACATCAGCTTTATTTACATTATTCGGACTATTGTTCTCATCTTTGTCGCCATATTTATTACAACGTTTCGCCCGTTGTACGCTCCGGCCTTCTTCTTGGAATGTCCAACTGAACCCTTTATTTCGCTCACTGGGGTAGACTGTTCTAGTTCCACGTGCCATGTTTAATGGATGTCAGCTATCGGTTATCTCCTGTTAATTTCCCTCAGAAAGTTCTCCACTGAGAACTCAAACACTCTGGGTCCTGTCACTGGATCTAACTAACCCCTTTATCCACTGTACCATGTGTCCTTGAGGACACCCATGTATGAATTTCTGGGTATTATAAACCTAATGTCTTCAGCAATCATTTTTTACCAGTGCTCATATTGCAATTTTTTGCTGTTATCATTGCATGTTTTTACCAGAGCTCTAATTAACGCCTTTATCCACTGTGCCATGTGTCATTGATAAAGGCGTTGGTTAGATCCAGTGACAGGACCCAACGAGTGTGAGTTCAATACCCGGTCAAGGGAGTGGAGAACTTTCAGAGGGAAATTAACAGGGTTCAGTTCGACATTCCAACCACCTGAAGAAGGCCGGGGCGTACAACGGCCGAAACATTGTAATAAATATGGTGACAAAGATGAGGACAATAATCCAAATAATGTAAAAATACCTCAGCTCAGAAATATAGACAGATACTGAAAGGCAGAAACGTTGGAAAAAATATGGCGACTAAGCTGAGGACAATAGTCCGATTAATGTAAATAGTGTACATAATGCCTCATCTCAGAAATATAGACAGATACTGAAAGGCCGAAACGTTGTAATAAATATGGCGACAAAGATGAGGACATTAGTCCGAATAATGTAAATAGTGTACATAATACCCCATCACAGAAATATAGACAGATACTGAAAGGCGGAAACGTTGGAATAAATATGGCGATAAAGATGTGGACAATAATCCGAATAATGTAAATAATGTATATAATACCTCTTCTCAGAAATATAGACAGATACTGAAGGGCCGAAACGTTGGAACTAATATGGCGACAAAGATGAGGACATTAGTCCGATTAATGTAAATAGTGTACATAATACCTCATCTCAGAAATATAGACAGATAACATCAGCTTTATTTTATACTTCTAGGAATCATTCCGAGAGGTCTAACTGTTAATGGCGGCCAAAGCGAGCTTACGTTTTCGTCGTCTTATACTATGGATACCAGATAAAATCACGAAAGTTTACCTAAATGTGAAGAATTGAGTCGTACGCATCGCCGAACTACAGCATTCGCTATTACTGCATTAGTAATCAGTGTCCTTCATGGATTAAATCTTTTAATCACTAATCTCTTATTTCAGTGTTTTACTTACAATATTATTAGCCAGAACTAAGACATTATACGAGAATTATAACACAACAAAACTTTTAAGACGCCATAAAATCTTTATTACTTATGACGGAATAAAAAATAAGACAAAGGTCTTCTTATACTACGGTTAAATCACAAAAACGTAAAATATTGTATACTACAGGTAAAATCACGATATATATATGTATATATATGTGTATTATATATATATATATATATATATATATATATATATAGTATACTACAGGTAAAATCACGAAAATCTACCTAGATTTTGGGATTCGTCTTATCTATAGGTCGACTTATGCGTGGAAATATACGGTAAATGCGTACAAAAAGAATAAAAAATATATATACCTGCCCGCGAATCCTTCAGAAGTAATATTCTCGTTCCACTAATGCAGGAGTCCGATGTCTTTGGACACAGCATCACGTCACATTTATGGGGTTTCACAATAACACCTACAAAAAATAGTAGAAAACGATAGAAAACAAATGAAGTGAAACATTGTCGTAACCTAGAAAAGGGTTACTGAATGAGGAATAACCAAAACGGAGGTTGGAAATGAAATGGTAATCTTTATAACATCAACAAAATACAATACTCGCCAGCGGCGTGAAATAGGTAAACCACTGCTAGTAGTGGCCTACTTTGACAGCATATTACCCCCACTTACAATAGTCTGCAACGTATTTATGAGGCTTGTGAGATACCCAATAGTGTTCATAGGTACAGGATATAACGGGTAGACAGATAGATATTGAAGAAACTGAGATAGATAGATAGATAGATAGATAGATAGATAGATAGATAGATAGATAGAATGAAGAGACTTGGAAAGATAGATAGATAGATAGATAGATAGATAGATAGATAGATAGATAGATAGAATGAAGAGACTTGGAAAGATAGATAGATAGATAGATAGATAGATAGATAGATAGATAGATAGAATGAAGAAACTTGGAAAGATAGATAGATAGATAGATAGATAGATAGATAGATAGATAGATAGAATGAAGTGACTTGGATAGATAGATAGATAGATAGATAGATAGATAGATAGAATGAAGTGACTTGGATAGATAGATAGATAGATAGATAGATAGATAGATAGATAGATAGATAGATAGATAGAATGAAGAGACTGGGATAGATAGATAGATAGATAGATAGATAGATAGATAGATATGAATAGAATAAAATAGAAACGTAACTTGGAAATAAAATGGTAATCTAACACCAGCAAAATACAATACTCATCAGAAAGTAGGTAAACCACTGTTAGTGATGGACTACTTAGAGAGCATATTACTCCCACTTACAATAATATCCAACGTATTTATGAGGATTGGGACATACCCATTAGTATTCATGGGTACGGTATATAGCAAATATTAATTCTGAACGACAACTCTTCTAGATTTTTTGCTTATTTTTTACAGTGATGTTCATCGTGTATGCTATAAAACTTCAGTGGTAATTATCAGACATGAAACAGTGGTTCTTATCCATTTTTGATCTGACACGACGCTTGTCAATCGTGAAGAGCAGAAGGAGGCTGGTACTTGCTACATGGACATATTTACTTCACTCAACACAATGTTCAGGAAAATATAGAAATATAGAAAGACTGATTTTTATTCATAACTAGCAGCATGGCCCGGCGTTGCCCGTGCTTGATTCAAAAATCGTACGACTCATACAGTAATCGCTTCACTTGACTTAAAATATTTTTGCCCTTCCTTGCCTTTAAAGGAGTGCCCTTTGTCGTGCTGATGTTGCCACATGCCTTACTTCTTGCCTATCTCACACTGCGAATTTTTTCTAAGCTCTATACTAAACATTAAATCTGTTACGAAAAAGAACTAGACAAAATGAACACAAAACGATCAGCTTTAAAAAGGACTCGTAACTGGAAAAAACGAATGAAAAAAGAATGTTAACAACAAATACTTTTTCACAACTAACCCAGTTCTGCGGAATCAGGATCAACGTTGAGTTTAAGCAAGCGAATGAGCCAACTGGAGTAAAGTGCCATGCAGATTTAAATTTTTCCTACTTGTGACGAATGCAGCTATTGATCTTTTTTTGATGCTAGCACGCTATTTAACAATCGTGTCAATCAGCTGTTGGCTCTCACGCTGGCCAATAGAATCTTCTTGCCTATTCGTGTCAGCCAGCTATTGGCTCTCACTCTGGTCAGTACAAAATGGCTGCAAACTACATGAAAACTGCCGTAGAAGCATGGAAAATCGATTATTTCCACTATCGATGGGAGTTGGTAAATGCAATGTCGGTGTTGGCCTTCCCGCTAACTTGGAACATGTGCATGTAAATTTTGGTGCAAATCCGTCGAAAATTGCGGCCGTGCATTCGTTACACACACACACACACACACACACATCCTGCCTTTTATATATAGACATCAAAGTGTAGTAACTGTTCCTTTTAATGATAGAGATGGTTTTTAATTATTATTAATCGTAAACTCAGATCAAACATCAGTTTCGTTCGCAGCTTATTCAGGTCAGACGCTTGTGGGTTAATACAAGAAAAATAATTCTTTGGTAGGAAAACAATGAGACGAAATTGTAGCAGTCGGCAAATTTTATTCTTTTGCAACCTTCTCGTAGATGAGTGAAGCGTGTTTCTTCTTTTTCGCGCCACGGGCGAACGATCCTCTGTTTGAGGCTGCTAGGGACCACTGTCTTACGGAGACAAATGTTCCGTGTTCTGTCAGCATTCATCTAAAAAGTAATTCATCAAATCTATTCCACAGCTGACCTTCTTTGTCAAGGTTATTTGACCTGCTTCTTTTGCGGTCTGCTCCACTCAGTTGACCTTTGTCAAGACGATAATTGCCTATACGATTTCTGCAACATGCTTCAGATGTCTCCTTAAGATATCAGGTGACAACTGATACCGCTACATTTTTAAACAATTTTCTTTCCCAACGCCATAATTAATCTTCTCTGTGTCTTTTTGTTATATAGTAATAAAGTGACGCTGCTGACACTTGAATTTGAACATAGATCTCCAGTGAGCAAAAGCAGGCGATCCCATTACGTGACCGTAGAGGAAACGCATAAGTAGGAAATGGTGTGACGTCTAAAGGATCGTTATTTCTATTCTATCATCTATTGGATCTCCATTTCTATTCTATCTTCTATTACTATTCAAATCGCTATCTCTATTCTATCCTCTATTACTATACGGATCGCTATTCTCTACTCTATTCACTATACTAGTTTTCTATTCAGATCACTCTACGGATTACTATTCGAGCGAGTATAATCGAGCAAGTACTATTAACGTGAGTGATATTCGAAGGCATCTGACACCAGTATTGTTCAACGGTGTTACTATAGTTGTATCTGCGATTACAAAGTCTCTACTACAACGAGCATTACAAAAGTGGCAACGAGTGTTCGTTGATATCACAAAACTTTTCTATAAATATTTTCATGGTAATTGTTCTGATGAACTTTCCACTATGGTAGCTAGACTTTATGAATTTAAGCGCAGTAATAAATTGGCGGCAATGTCTCATCAATTTATAGTTGGACTGGCTAGATGTTACCGTAAGTTCTATGCTAGGAGTTTCTTCTCACACATACTTCTCGCTTGTGGGACTCTCTCCCGGCTTTCCAGTCAACTTTGATCTTCAAAAGTTTAAGGGTTATGTCAATCATTACCTTTTGTCTTATTCTTTTCTTGTCTTCTCTCTATAATCATATTTTTTTCTCATCGTCTCTTGCGTCCTAGGGGCTTTATTGCCTTGCTTGGGGCAAATTGGTTAAAAAAAGAAAGAAATATTGTTTTCTATAATATCAAACCAGAGGAATATTTTTTTTTCTTTTTACCTGGAAATTTTGTCAAACGTGGGATTATGGGTGGTGTTGGCGTAGTCGTTGTCGTAGCAGTGGTGGTGGTAGCTACGGTGGTTGTGGTGGTGGATGTTGTAGCTGCTTCTGTTTTCGTTGTATGTCCGAGATTGAATTGTATTCTCATTTGAGGTGTGATTTTACCTGCATTAAAAGAAAAGGAATTAGCAAAGAAAATGTTGGAAGCGCATTAAATAAAAAACATATCTAGTAGATGGAAACCGCTAAACCCGACTCCATCATACCTCTTAATCAGAACAAATCTGTAGGACACATTTTCCATCAATAGGAGCAGATAGGTTCGCCTACCACCTGGTTTACACTCCTCCACGGAATTTGAACAGGAGTAGAGGATTACTCCTTGTTTCCTGTTCAGGATTGGGTTTCTGGTTCCTTCTAAAGTCTGCTCCGGCTCTATACTACTAACGCTTGTTCTTTCCTACGCTGATATTAGGTTGGTGCAAAAATAATGACGTAATAATGTCGTTTTTTGGCGTATTTTTTAACGTCAAAAAACGACATTATTACGTCATTATTTTTGCACCAACCTAATATAATTACATAGAGCAATTCTCTACTTCGAGTGGCTCTTGGGACTTGCATTGGGTGAACATTAGTTAAAAATGGGCTGGGAGGTATCAATATTTACATATTTTGTAATCATTTCACGTCCACAGTAAGGCAATAAATCCACTAAGACGCCAATGCAATTCTACAATTAACCATTTCCTTATAAGGAAATATTTGGTCTTCATTGACCGAGCAGCCAGTGCTACATTCGGTTGAAATTTTTAAAATATTTCTCTGGAAAACAATTTTTCAGTAAGACAAGTTCCTCTAGTCCAGTAGCCGTTATTGTTATTTCCAATATAGTTCGAGGGAGGGACTTCCTAACCTTTTGCATGAAGTAATGTAGAATTTCAACATTGTGATTATGTCTTTATTTTCTTGTAGATTTTCTCCCAGAAACTGAGACTAATGTTCGCCCGTCATAGTTGCACTGTAAAACACAGGTTACAGATTTCAGCCGGTTACTCGCTTTAATACTGCCGATCCCTTTCGCAGACATCTGCTCAGGCACATTTGTTTTTTTTTTTGTTTTTGTTTTTTCAACTTAATAAGTTTTGTCTTTTTCTTATTTCTTTCTGTTCTACCATCCATTTAGGTAAGCTCATCAAGTATGTTACGCGCTGCCCTCCTCTGTCCCTCTTTCCTCCGATCTGCCCTATGAGTATCAGATTTTCCAATCCCCCTTTCCTCATTACGTGCCCCAGAAATTTAAACAGGTTTCTTAAGTCCAGCTGTTATTTCTCTTTCTGGGTACCGACGGGGGAGTCCTTCCTAAACTTTTGCTTTAAGTAACGTGAAACGTCAAGCAGGATAGACCGGGTTCTATACCCTTCGATGTCATCTAGCAACCGCAGAAAAAAATGGTAACCTACTGCTGGGAGGGGGGAATCTGCTCCGTCAGTCATGTATCGAAATATACGTGATCGCCTAAGCGTGTACCACATGACACATAACTGACTGACTGGCTTTCCAGTCGAATCCATGACATACGTGTTAATACACTTGGGAGAGGTATGAATCCGCTTTTTCTCCACCCACCTATAAGTAAATGGCCGGACAGACCCGCTCGTCAGTCATGTATTGAAAGATAAATGATCGTCTAAGCGTGTATCACATGGCACATAAGTGACTGAGATGCACATTAGAAGCCCAAGACGGAATGTGGCAACAATGTTCTGTTCACGAACGAATGATAAGCTTATATGCGTGCAAAATAGATTCTGCTATGAAATATTACACTCGGAGTCAATGCTAAAACTACAGCAAACAAAAGACAAAGTAAGAATGACAAGAACTGTGTGAATCGTCAGTATTCTGAAGCTCGGGATTTCAATGCGAGTGTCTTCCAAAGTTCTTTTTCCGCCGGATTCTCAAAATGTCTTTTCTTAAATCTGCTCGGAAACATTGTCGAATGATTAGTAAACATTTCTGTTGTCTGCGGATGCACTTTCGAAAATCTAATGATCGGTATGTTGCAGCCGATCTCGCAAATCTTTAGATGTCCTCCATTCTTTAGTTGCAGATGGTCGGAAAAATGGTCAGCTCATTCTATCGCAACAGAGAATGCCTGACTTCTATTATGCTTTTTTATACAAGAGTCAAATTAGAAACAAAGAAAATTACTGAACTCCTATGTAATTATAACCTTTTGAAATCTGAAGGTGGTATTGGAATATAGAATGATGCCTTCCAAAAGCTAAGAAAAGTATTAAGAAAAAGAAAAATTTTGTTAGAAACAAAGAAAAAGTGCTGAACTGCTATGTAATTATAACTCTTTGAAATCCGAAAGCGTAAGTTGTATAGAGAAAGTGGCCTTCCAAAAAATAAGTAAAGAATTAAGAAAGAAAAAAATTTCGTTAGAGGCAAAGAAAAAGTGCTGAACTGCTATGTAATTACAAACCTTTCAAATCCGAAGGAGTAGTTTAAATAAGGATAGATGCCTTCCAAAAACTAAGTAAAGAATTAAGAAAGAAAAAAATTCGTTAGAAGCAAAGCACAAGTGATGAACTGCTATGTAATTATAACGCTTTCAGATCCAAAGGTGTTCTTGAAATAGTGAAAGATGCCTTCCAAATGCTAAGTATAGTATTAAAAAAGAGGAAAATTTCGTTAAAAACAACGAAAAAAACTGAATTGCTATGTAATTATAATCCTTTCAATATAGCAGTAAATGTTGCACAATTTCCTCACAGATAAAGAGGTGACTTCTGACAAGAGAGATGTGGTTCAACAGAAGGGTGCTGAGAATGTCATGAACGAATCTTGTAAGGAACAATGAATTGTTAGGGAAAATTTAAACAAAAAGAACGCATACTTAGAACCAGAAAGGCGGCTGAAATTTCTGGGGCACATAATGAGGAAAGAGGACTTGGAGAATTTAACATTCACAGGGTGGAAGGAAACTCTTCTGCGACCTCACCAATGAGCTTTTGTAAATGGTTAGTAGAGTAGATGGGAGGGATAGTAAGCGGAGAGTGATTATTTAGAGATACAAAAAGTAGGAAGTTGTGGAGATCCATGACCGTCTACATTCTGAAGGTACACTGCACATAAAAGAAGGAAAGATTGATTTCCCTCTCCAAAATAACTAATCTGCTTAACAGCATTTCTAACTCTCATATTTTAATCTAAACAACTGGGCTTACGGCCATATCACGTTGAAACCCCTGCCCGCATGCAATCACTGAAGTTAAGCAACTCGAGCCTCGTCATAGATGGGTGACAGCTTGGTAATACCAGGTGCTGTAAGCTTAGATGTGTGGGCGGTATAATGGGCGTACAGTCACATCACATTGAATCGCAGGTTTCCGTACGATCACCGAAGTTAAGCAAACTCGAGCCTTGTCAGTTCTTAGATGGGTGACCGCTTGGGAATAATAGGTACTGTAAGCTTGGATTTTTGGGTTGTGTAACGGATAATGACTTGGAATTTTTAATCAGAGAGCCAAGTTTCCAATTCTAGTCAGGTTTTTTATATTCACTTACGCGCAAATACTCTTGGGAAAGGTATGAATTGAACTCTTATCCCCCAGCTATGGGTTAATTAGTAAGACGTGTATTACTAAATCATTATTATCTCTAAAAATAGAATAATGTTTGCGTACAAAAAATATTTCAATCTCGGCATTAAATAACCCATAGAGGTGTTGATGTGCTGCTAAACTAAAACAACCATTCTAATCAATTGAAGAGCAAAAAATATACAAATAACACTGTCCGGACCTTTTCTGTCAATTCGCCCCAAATAATGCAAAGTATTGCAAATATTAATTTACCACAAGAAATTAAAATTTTTAAATCAGTTTGTTTAGCTTGTCTGGCAAAAACTCCGGCCGTTAGAATGAAAAATTACCAAAACTCAGGGAGTTCTTCACATTTTGTAAGTCCGGATCATATTCGAAGAACTTACAAGGAACTTTTTAAAATTTATGAAAAAAAAAAAAAAAAAAAAAAGAAAAAAATTTGGCTTATTTATCGAAGGTGTGCGCGAATGTAGACCCCACACTTAGAAATATCACACCCAAGACACCCACATTTGGGGCGCTCGCAATATTCAACTCAACCGGAGTGCAATGGAAGTGCCTTGTTCTGGGAGAATTTGGCGTAAATTTTATTAAATATAAATTCTTTTTATCTTGCGATGAATTCATATTTTTGTGATGTCAACCAACACTCGTTGACATTTTCGTAATGCTCGTTGTAGTAGCTATAGTAACACCGTTGAACAATACTGGTGTCAGATACATTCGAATAGCACTCGCACTAATAGTACTTGCTCGATAATACTCGCTCGAATAGTGATCCGTGTAGTGATCCGAATAGAGAAATAGTATAGTGAATAGAGAAGAGAATAGCAGCCCGTATAGTAATAGAGGATAGACTAGAAATTGCGATCCGTATAGTAATAGAGAATAGACTAGAAATTGCGATCCCTATAGTAGTAGAGGATAGACTAGAAATTGCGATCCGTATAGTAATAGAGGATAGACTAGAATTTGCGATCCCTATAGTAATAGAGGATAGACTAGAAATTACGATCCCTATAGTAATAGAGGATAGACAAGAAATTGCGATCCCTATAGTAATAGAGGATAGACTAGAAATTGCGATCAGTATAGTAATAGAGGATAGACTAGAAATTGCGATCCCTATAGTAACAGAGGATAGACTAGAAATTGCGATCCGTATAGTAATAGAGGATAGACTAGAAATAATGATTGTTAGTCGTCAGCTACTTCCTACATATATGCGTTTCTTCTATGGTCACGTGGTCTACTTAATTCAATAATGGGATCGCCTGTGTTTGCTCACTGGCAATCTATGTTCAAACTCAAGTGTCGGCAGCGACACTTTATTCCTATATAAAAATTTTGGGGTGAATAAACAGAATAAATCCATACTGATGCAAGAAAACACACAGATTTTAATAAAATCGGTTATCTTACGTGCCAGCAATTTATTCCGTAGCAAAGGATTATGGTGAACTGAAAAAGCTAAATAAAATATTTTACATTACAGAGAGAAAAAAATTAAACAAAACAAAGCAAAACAAATGGAATAAATCTATTAAGTTTCGACATATTCTATGCTCTCGCCTTCTTCATGTGATTGGAATTTTGAACCGAAACATTTATTTTGCCCACCAAGGTAGACTGTTCTAGTTCCACGAGCCATGCCTCTTCCAGATGTCTCAGTTATTTACTTTTAACTCAACTCTCCAAGTTCTTGTTCACCACTGCCAATGGATAAAGGTGTTGGTTAGATTCAGTGACTAAACATATAGAGTGGTCCTGTTCAATACCAGGCTACAGCAGTGATGAACCAAAAAAACGTGTAGATTTGAGTTAAGGGGAAATAACAGAGACATCCGGAAGAGGCATGGTATGTGGAACTAGAACAATCTACCCCAGTGGATGAAATAAAGACATTTGGGTTGAAATTCCAATCACCTGAAGAAGGCCGAAACGTCGTGAATATGACAATGAAGATGAGGATAACAGTCCGAATAATGTAAATAAACATAATACCTCATCTCAGGAATATAGACAGAAATCAATTAAGATATTGAATAATTCAGAGATTACCAAAATGTGAACCTCTTAGCTTGGAGACGCCAAAGTTATTTTGAATGGTAAAGATCGATGTCTAAAAATTTTAATAGTCACAGATATATTCCTACAGGGGCTTAAAATCCATTAATTTTGATGCCGAGAATTTTGATCATTGCTGTGATGAATCTAAAGGCAAAATGCAGTTTTATTTTTTTTACTAAAGACATATAAGTTTATAGAATTTCAAGTTCTCTGTAATTGAACATGAGAAGGACACAAAATGACTGAAAAATGAATGACTATTGTTCATGTAATAATAAAATGAAGTTATTATTATTAAAATGATTATAGCATGCAACTAAGTGGTTGAGATATTAATCAAAAATTTAAAATGCTTCATCTAATAATAAAATTCAAGATAATATTAATACTAATGACTGTAGATTGATGGTCTGAATTGTTGTGATAAATGCAATTGAAATTAAGATGAAAGAAATACTTGTCAAGAATTAATAATGGCTGACAATGCTTGATCTAATAATAAAATTCAAGATAATATTACTACTAATGGCTGTAGAATGATGGTCTGAGTAGTTGTGATGAAAAGCAATTGAAATTAAGATGAAAGAAATAATAGTGAAAAATTAATAATGTCTGATAATGCTTGATCTAATAATAAAATTCATGATAATATTACTACTAATGGCTGTAGAATGATGGTCTGAGTAGTTGTGATGAAAAGCAATTGAAATTAAGATGAAAGAAATAATAGTGAAAAATTAATAATGTCTGATAATGCTTGATCTAATAATAAAATTCAAGATAATATTACTACTAATGGCCGTAGAAGGATGGTCTGAGTGGTTGTGATGAAAAGCAATTGAAATTAAGATGAAAGAAATACTAGTGAAAAATTAATAATGGCTGACAATGCTTGATCTAATAATAAAATTCAAGATAATATTACTACTAATGGCTGTAGAATGATGGTCTGAGTAGTTGTGATGAAAGAAATTGAAATTAAGACTAAAGAAATACTAGCGAAAAATTAATAATGGCTGACAATGCTTGATCTAATAATAAAATTCAAGATAATATTACTACTAATGGCTGTAGAATGATGGTCTGAGTAGTTGTGATGAAAAGCAATTGAAATTAAGATGAAAGAAATAATAGTGAAAAATTAATAATGTCTGATAATGCTTGATCTAATAATAAAATTCAAGATAATATTACTACTAATGGCTGTAGAAGGATGGTCTGAGTGGTTGTGATGAAAAGCAATTGAAATTAAGATGAAAGAAATACTAGTGAAAAATTAATAATGGCTGACAATGCATGATCTAATAATAAAATTCAAGATAATATTACTACTAATGGCTTTCGATTGATGGTCTGAGTAGTTATGATGAAAAGCAATTGAAATTAAGATGAAAGAAATACTAGTGAAAAATTAATAATGTCTGATAATGCTTGATCTTATAATAAAATTCAAGATAATATTAATATTAATGGCTTTCGAATGATGGTCAGTGTATTTGTGATGAAAAGAAATTGAAACTAAGATAAAAGAAATACTTGTCAAAAATTAATAATGCCTGACAATGCTTGATCTAATAATAAAATTCAAGATAATATTACTACTAATGACTGTAGAAGGATGGTCTGAATTGTTGTAATGAAAAGCAATTGAGTTTCAGATGAAAGAAATACTAGTGAAAAATTAATAATGGCTGACAATGCTTGATCTAATAATAAAATTCAAGGTAACATTACTACTAATGGCTTTCGAATGATTGTCTGAGTAGTTGTGATGAAAATTAATTTAGTACTCTTCAGTTATTGCTCGCCCGTTTCCACAGAGTACACACTGTCCGACCCAGAGATTGAACTTACAACCATTATGTCATCAAATACCCAAACCAATGCTTTGACACACTTGGCCATTGTCTCAAATATAAAATGCGTATATAATCATAACTCCTCATTTCAGAAATTCAGGCACACAAAATATTCTTAATGAATTCTTCAGAATTTTGGAATGTTTCAGATCGATTGAAGAAAAAGGAAATGGTTTCTTTTACTCACCTGGTCTTAATGGAGCTAGATCAAAAAAAAAAAAAGAAAAAGAAATATTATTAATATTGATTCATATAAGTGTGGTACAATCAAGAATTAATAAATTAAAATGAAATTTCTGTAGAATTAGTTATTTCCATATTATTATTTTAAATTTTTGCATATTATCCAACCTTGGCCGCTGTTTATGGTCGCGTTTCTTAGACAACATCCGTGGCATCACAAACTATGGATCGAAGAACACCGATATCCTCTCGTACGCCTGACCACCACGAAGAACACGTTCTACATAAAGGTCGGACGCGATCCAGGTATCACAAATCCTTGTTTTGGTGTGAGAAAACCTATGTATTTCGGCAGCAATAATTCTTTCAAATATGTACTTTCGAATGTTCTTACATTATCCAAGGATCAGAACAAATAGCTCCAAATGGAAATAAACAAAATTGACGACAAACTGAAATCTCCTATACACACGAACAAAATTCGTTTTGACCGTTCATGTGACGTCACTTTGAGTTGAAATTGGTTTCATCAAACATGAGAAGGTCGGAATTAATAACCACTTGCATACACATTTTAGTAGATAACTAGCAGCATGACCCGGCGTTACCTGTGCTTGATTCAAAAATCGTACGGCTCATACAGCAATCGCTATCACTTGACTTAAAATATTTTTGCCGTTCCTTGTCTTTAAAGGAGTGCCCTTTGCCGTTCTGATGTTGCTACATGCCTTACTTCTTGCATATCTCACACTGCAAATTTTTTCTAAGCTCTATACTAAACATTAAATCTGTTACGAAAAAAGAACTAAACAAAATGAACGCAAAACGATCAGCTTTAAAAAAAGGACTCGTAACTGGAAAAACCGAATGAAAAAAGAATGTTAACAACAAATACTTTTTCACACCCAACCCAGTTCTGTGGAATATTATGGTGGAACGCACCTATTCTATAGTTAATAGACTCTCCCACCTATGATGTAGGAGTAACGTGTCGGTCGGTCAGTCAGTCAGTCAGTCAGTCAGTCGATGTCGGACGACAGTTAGTCGAATACGAAAGTATCAGCGACCACAAGTAGATTACTCTGCGTAATACCTATTATATCAAGTTTCTAACGTTTTGTACATCGAACCTATTTTAGGACTGACTCAGTAAAAATACAAGCCTCCACTGTGAAATCACTCCACAACCTGGAATCAGAATCAACGTTGAGCTTAAACAAGCGAATGAGCCAATTGGAGTGCCATGCAGATTTAAATTTTTCCCACTTGTGACAAATGCAGCTATTGATTTTTTTTGCATGCTAGCATGCTAGTTAACATTCATGTCAGACAGCTGTTGGCTCTCACGCTGGCCAGTAGAATCTTCCTGCCTATTCGTGGCAGCCAGCTATAGGCTCTCACTCTGGCCAGTACAAAATGGCCGCAAACTACATGAAAAGTGTCGTAGAAGCATGAAAAAATCGATTATTTCCACTATCGATGGGAATTGGGAAATGCTACGTCGGTGTTGGCCTTCCCGCTAACCTGGAGCATGTGCATGTAAATTTTGGTGCAAATCCGTCGAAAATTGCGGCCGTGCATTCGTTACGCACACACACACACACACGAACAAACACACACACACACACACACACACGCATCCTGCTTTTTATAGATAGAGAATACCAAAATTTTATACATGACACCTTACAAAGAAAGGTTCCAAATTTTGGAGGCTGTCATGATAAAAGACAAGCAGGCAACATTACACAAGATATCTTTCTCCATGTGGATTCGTGTATTGAAGTGTGTTTAATATAAGTGTGTTTAATGTGTATTACACACAAACATATTTCATTTTACACCGTTTATATGACGTTACCTTGAGTGTGTTCATACTGGTTCCATTAAACATGAGAGCACCAGAATTGCAAAACAAAAAACAAAAAACAAAAAACAAAAAAACAAACAAACAGTTGCGTTACTACACACAGACCAATCCTTGTAAACGAATGTAATAACATTTGAAAGTACTCATGAAGAAAGTAATATATTTCTATTTCTATCCTCTATTATTATACGAACTGTTATTCTGTAGTCTACTCACTATACTGCTCCTCTATACTGATCACTATACGGATTATTATTTGAGCGAGTATTATCGAGCAAGTACTATTAGTGCGAGTGATATTCGAAGGCGTCTGACACCAGTATTGTTCAACGGGGTTACTATAGTTGTTTCAGAGATTACAAAGTCTCTACTACAACGAGCATTACGAAAGTGACAGCGAGTATTCGTTGACATTACAAGAGTGGCAATGTGTGTTCGTTGACATCACAAAAATAAGATTTAACGATTCCAAATGTTTAACAACTAGAATCTTTTGTGCAACACGCTGACGCCTGTTGATGTCATCACAGTATTTAATATTGTTGAAATTATCGCTAACATTTTTGTCGAGATTTACAAACTCTATGTTTCGTTCAATTTCGCAGATCAATCGATGAAATTTGAGTAAGCTGATATGTTTGGAAAAATACTTTGACAAAACCCTACTTAACTGTTTAATAATTTCTTTAATTTAATTTAACTTTATAGGACTTCATGGTAAACAATTTTTTTTTAATTTCATTTTTCCTTTTTAAAAGCGAATTATAAATTCTTAGGATTTCTTACTCATGAGCATGCAGCATGCAACTGGCCATGCGTAAATATTTCTTTCTGGTGTCAAATTTCAACTTTTTAAACTGTTTGGCCTTGTGATTTGCAAATGAAGGGTGAACTGAAAAATGGATTCTTGTATATTCTTGCACTTTATCCTAAAATGGGGCTTCTATCGGTCTATGTATGGTTATTTTGGAGGGCGTGACAGACAGACGGACGAACGGATGTCATAGAATTATATATACAGACACATAATTATATATATATATATATAATTGTGTGTCTGTATATATATATATTACGAAATGGACAAAGTCCGACAATTTATTTATTAAAGACATTTTTTATGTTTAGCGTTCTTTTTATAGATACAAGTATTTAAGTAAATGCTCTGTTTATAATAAACAGTATTACATAACATTTACCGGCCTGAATGTCCGAGAAATTTTCATAGAAAATATTCGTTCTTTGACAGGATTCGAACCTGCATCCTATACGGAACCGTCATTTACGCTGACGTGCCTTGACCGCTCGGACACCAAGGATCGTTCGGTAGGCAAGGTCGAATTTACTGTTTATAAACTTCAATCTTCTATGGATGCAGGTTCGAATCCTGTCAAAGGACGAATATTTTCTATGAAAATTTCTCGGACATTCAGGCCGGTAAATGTTATTTAATACTGTTTATTATAAACAGAGCATTTACTTAAATACTTGTATCTATAAAAAGAACGTTAAACATAAAAAAATGTCTTTAATAAATAAATTATCGGACTTTGTCCATTTCGTAATATATGACGTCATTTGTTTACATTCGATACACCAATGAAAACATTAAAAAAAATGTCTTTAATATCTATATCTATATAGAGAGAGAGAAAAAAAATTACACTATTTACATTGTTCGGGCTGTTGTCCTCATCTTTATTGTCATATTCACGACGTTTCGGCCATTGTACGTCACAGCCTTCTTCAGATGCTATGCGTTGAAATTTCGAACCGAACCCATTGTTTCGTCCAGTGGTGTAGATTGTTTCCAACGACATATGGCCCAGTAGATAAAAGCGTTGGTTGAAGTCCAGTTACTTGACCGAAAGAGTTGTGAGTTCAATACCTAGCCACAGCAGAGGAGAACAAAGACTTGGAGAGTTGAGTTACTAAAGGGAAATAACTGAAACAGAGACATCCGGAAGAGACCTGGCAGGTGGAACTAGAACAATCTACCCGAAATAAAGGATTCGGTTGGAAATTTCAATGTTTATCACCCGAAAAAAGTACACAGGCGGAAATCGCGTGAATATGACAATAAAGATGAGGTTAATATTCCGAACAATGTAAATATTGTAAATAGTTAATTTAGCTCCGAAATATAGACATTATGATGAAACAAATAAAAAAATTAAAAAAAACAAAAACAAATGTATAAATATTTTGTACACGATTTCTGATTATCTACTTGATTTCAAAACAAGAGTTTATTTTGCTTACCTGATCTAATAGGGTCAGCTGAAAAACAAAAAATAAATAAATAAAACATTAATAAATATCGTTTTTTTTTTTTTTTTTTTTTTTGTATTGCGATCAAATATCAATCAAATATTGATTAGAAACCGACAAAATGATAGGACAACGAACAAATAGGAAAAGATTATAAATTTGACATGTTTCGCTTTTTATTTAAGCTTCACCAGAAAATGAAATATGGAGAAGAGAAAGGAAAATTCTGATATTTTCTTTTTATGTTGTTTGTTTTTCATTGATTAATATAAACGTGAAGAGATACAAAAATTAATTTATCGAAATTTCATAAAATTTAATAAGTGGTACAGATGTAAAAAACAAAAAAAAACAAAAAAAATTGCAAACACTTTCTAAAAATGAAACATTTCAAAACTAGTTTCATTCATTTTAATATGTCTGGAAAGTTTAATTGCAATCCAACAATTATCTGATTTTTGCGAAAATTTCCAAATTCATGTTTTTCATCGCAAAAAAAGACACTAAAATTTCCTGTACTAATTTATGGCCACACACAGACGCAAGAAAACCATTTTTAACCAAAATTTTGAAGGTTTTAAAATAATTTAAAAAAAAAAAACTTGCGTAAATTTGCAGATTACCGTAATTCCCCATGTATAATACGCATTTTTTACTCAAAATAATAAGCGAAATTAGGGGTGCGTATTATGCACACCTACAAAAACATCTTTAAAAAATTGCCGTTTCGTAGGTCGATTTCAGTTGCGAAAAGACTTCTCACCACAAACATACGACAATTTGACACTAACATTCGGCGATTGCGACCACATAAGGATGTCAAATACAATCATATATACCTAACAATATTTACAAATTTAAAATAAGAATGACATAAAACTATATATAAAATATATATTAAATTATAATATTATTCTTTTTTAAACCATTTTTTTAAAATAAGAGTAAGAAACGCTGGCTGTAATGAAATTGGAGATGTACAATTTATAGGGTTTGATTATCAAACAAGGGTGCGTATTGTGCGTAACTAGAAGCATATTCCCACACTTGCAGCACAATTTTAAGGGTGCGTATTATGGATGGAGGCGTATTATACAGGGCAAAATTAGGGTATTCCAAAATGTCATAAAAGTTATTCGGTTACCTAGTTACCGTAATTCATCATGTATAATACGCACTTTTCTAAAAAAAAAAATAAGCGAAATTAGGCGTGCATATTATGCACAGCTACAAAAAAATCTTTAAAAAATTGCTGTTTCATAGGTCGATTTCATTTGCGAAAAGACTTCTCACCACAATTTGACACTAACATTCGGCGATTGTGACCCATTAAGGATGTCAAATGCAATCATATGTACCTAACAATACTTATAAAATAAAGTATGAATTATCATAAAACTAAATTAGAATAAAATTATTATTTCAAAAACTATTTTTTAATAAGAGTAGGAAACGCCGAATGAAATTGGAGAGGTAAAATTTATAGGGTTTGATTACCAAACCAGGGGTGCGTATTATGTGTAAGTAGAAGTGTTTTCCCACACTTTCAACACAAATTTTGGGGTGCGTATTATGGATGAGTGCGTATTATACATGGGGAATTACGGTAAACCTAGAAAACCAACTATAATGGAAATTTTCATTCCGATGTAAATTTGTTTGCTTATTTCGAAAATAACAATAAGCGTTTGCAGAAGAAAGCCGTTTAGGAGTTATTGACAATATAAGTTCGGCCTCATTCGGATCACGGTTATAGCCGCCATTTACATACTTCTGCCTCGAGTAGTAATGCGCGGCAGCTTTACTTGTCTTTATTACAACACAATGCGTGAACTTTAAATTCAATTTCGCGTATTTCGCAGTAATAAAGACAAGTACGAAGATAAGAATATAAGTAAAAAGGCCGTTAACTAATTAAACTTCCGCGCATTACTGCGCAAGGCAAGCGTATGTAAACAACGCTAGTAATGGTAGCCGGGCTAGATGCGAATAAGGCCGAGCTTATATTGTTGATAACTCCTAAACGATTGTCTTCCGCAAACTTTTATTGTTATTTTAAAATTAATCAGGCAATTTCACACCAGAATGGAAATTTTCATTACAATTGGTTTCCGGGGCTTAATCTGTAAATTTACCAAAATTTGTATTTTATCCTGTCAAGTATAGTTTGTGTGTGTTTGTGGATCACAATTTTAAATGGTCTATGCGGGATTTGGTTGATAATGTGCGTACGTTTTTATTTATGTCTGGTAGTATCCGTATCTTTAAGCATGGATTTTATAAAAGTTTGTGATATAGTAAAGTGTTTTTGACGTGGGTTTATTGGTTGTAAAATATTTATCACAATTTCTTTTAAGCATTTTCTACGTAATAAATTACGTTCTTTTCTAATTAATGTGGCATTTATAAAATCGAAGATACGGCCTGTTGTTTCGGTGTATTACAGACGAGTTTAAAGGCTTGTCCCAAAGTAAGTCTCCCTTATCTTCATAGATGCGGACATTTAGATTTATAAATGTTTCACCTATGTAGTTTTATTGACATGCAGGCTTTTGTATCCCGGCATTTGATGTGGTGTTAGATATTTTTTGCTTGTTAACTATATATCTGGTGGTCTTGGAAGTGGTTGTAATGATCTTAATCCTGGGGATAATTAGATTATTCTAAAATTTTGTTGATAAAGTATTTAAAAATCATTTTACCCCAAGCAAGGAAGAAAAGGCATTAAAATTAACGAATCGCTACATCAATGATCGTGTCCGGTTCCGAAAAGAGATATGTTTCATGTCCTGGAATAACGTTTTGAAAAGTTTCTTTTTTAACCCATTTGGATCAGTAATTCCATTAGTACTGTATATTTCCCCGTTTAAGACGACCTTTAAATCTTAAAAATTACTCCCCAAAATAAGGGATAGTCTAAATGCAAGGGTCAGCAACCTACAACCCGCGAGCCTGATTACTAATGACTCTATTTTTAACATGAGAGACGAGGCTTTCGAATTCGACAAAAGGCCTGCTGCTATCTTCCTCTGATCCACCCAACCGAATTTGAATACTATGACAGCAAAAACACGATCAAAACCCAATCACCTCCATTTCAGCGTAAAAAATAAAAAAAATAAACATAAAACAAAAACTGAGAGCCGATTTAACCGACCGACCGATCAACCGGCGACAGCTTCAAAGGGACAATATTGTCTCAGTCGGCTTTCTATTTCATTCCTCTAACAGCGACCCCCCCCCTCCCCATCGCTTACCCCTGCCACCTACCCTATGTAAGTTGCTGGAATCTTTCAATGGCCCATGTTCTTATCTTATCATACCCCTCTTCTCAGACAAGAGTCTTTCACTGAGATTTTTTTTTTTTTTTTTTTTTGTGTGCGGCCTGGCTCGACACGGGCCATATGTCAAGCTTTTAAAAGCTTAATTACTCTGCAAATTGAAAACAGTTTCAAACCTACACGTCATAATTTCATCCATTTCACTTCGGTTGATTTTGTTCACTTTGAAGTATTTTGACGTTCCTTGAGAAAAAGTAATTTTTGTTAGGTGTTTTTTTAATTTTAGATTTTCTTTTGTTTTTCTGATTTCTCAATGTTTATTTTCATTATGGTTTTAAATATTTAGGTTGACAGGGGTCTGCCTATGTAATTTTCCTTAATTTTTCATTAATGGCCTTCGTCCGGCCGGTGGCCCGCGGCCCGGCATTATAACACGATCCGGCCTGCGGGGTCGAATGAGTTGCCGACACTTGGTCTAATGCAACAGTTACAAAAAGCTAAGCTTAAATTTGGTGGTGTATCGGCACTGGTAAGTAGGCTAGCCGCTAGTATACTTGCAACATCGATTGCATTGATATGGCAACTGGCGATGTAAATATTTCTCGTTGCAAACATTCATATTATAATACTGTACGACATTTATCAATGTAATAAAACTAATTTTACTTCTGAATTTCACATTAAAATGCAATATTCAAGGGACAATTACACAACAATTTGCCAAAGTTCCGCTTAGCAACACCTACAAATAACAAGTAACGTAAACAAATCTTTCGTTCTTGATTTGAAGACCGATGCATGCAGATGATGTAATCTCGACTCCAGGAACAGAGCAAGTGGCACTCAGATTGAACTAAAAACATTACGCACGTTTTCAGTCGACGTTTCCTTCGGGAAAAGATGTAAAACAATCTTCGACATGTTGTCTCAAAGATGTTGCCGTATATTTCCGTGTATAAAGCGACAATTGAATCTTTAAAGAATTGGGCAGTGGTCTAACACAAAAGTTAACCTTAAAATTTGTGGTGCATCGGCACTGGTAGGTCGGCTGATTTGTTTGCGCCATGGGTCGCTGTAGGCTAACAACTGCTTCGGTATGGTAACTACCGATGTAAATATTTCTAGTTGAAACAATTCACATCATGATGCTGTACGGCAGTTATAAATGTAATAAAACTGCTTTTACTTCTTGATTTCGCATTCAAATGCAATAATCAAGAGACGATTAAACAACTATTTGCAAACGTTCTGCTGAGTATTCTGCACAAACAACAAATAACGTAAACAAATATTTCGTTCTTGGTTAGTAGAGCTATGGGTGCTTTTATACTACTCATTATTTTTCATAGTAATGTTAAATAATAATATTTAGGATAATATACAATCTATATTTCTAATTAAAATTCATCATCATCATCATCATCTCCTCGTTGACTTTTGTAATCGTAAGTGGGATCCAAATGCAGAAGCCATATTGAATCTCCTCCACAACAGTCTATCAACGGCAGCCATCCTCAATTCTTGTATAAGTCATACTTGTCCATTGTTTGATATTGTCCAACCAGTTTAAGTGGTGGCGTCCTCTCCTAGGTCGACGTTTAACGGTGCCTTGCATGATGGTCTTGCAAGGGCTGTCGTGCCTTGAAACCATGCCACAAAGGTATTAACATATAATCTATATTAATGATTAAAATTCATCACCCTCCTCCTCATCATCATCATCATCATCATCATCTACTCCTTGACTTTTGTAATCGTAGCTGGGATCCAAATGCAGAAGCCATATTGAATCACCTCCACAACGGTCTATCAACGGCAGCTATCCGCTATTCTTGTATAAGTCATACTTGTCCATTGTTTGGTATTGTCCAACCAGTTTTTGTGGTGGCGTCCTCTCCTACGTCGACGTTCAACGGTGCCTTGCACGATGATCTTGCAAGGGCTGTCGTGCCTTGAAACCACGCCACAAAGGTATTAACATATAATCTATATTAATGATTAAAATTCATCACCCTCCTCCTCATCATCATCATCATCATCTACTCCTTGACTTTTGTAATCGTAGCTGGGATCCAAATGCAGAAGCCATATTGAATCACCTCCACAACGGTCTATCAACAGCAGCCAACCGCTATTCTTGTATAAGTCATACTTGTCCATTGTTTGATATTGTCCAACCAGTTTAAGTGGTGGTGTCCTCTCCTACGTCGACGTTCAACGGTGCCTTCCATGATCGTCTTGCACGGGCTGTCGTGCCTTGAAACCACGCCACAAGGGTATTAACATATAATCTATATTATTGATTAAAATTCCTCCTCCTCCTCCTCCTCCTGCTCATCATCATCATTTACTCCTTGACTTTTGTAATCGTAGCTGGGATCCAAATGCAGAAGCCATATTGAATCTCTTCCTCGGTCTATCAACGGCAGCCATCCGCAATTCTGGTATAAGTCATACTTGTCCATTGTTTGACATTGTACAACCAGTTTTTGTGGTGGCGTCCTCTCCTAGGTCCACCTTCAACAGCGCTTTGCATGATGATCTTGCACAAGCTATCGTGCCTTGTAATGGGTCCATACCACGCCATATCAATAACGGACCCTGGCCACCTCGAGGTGGTGTAATGGTTAACAAGCTTGTCTTGCTAGCACAATTATGACTGAGTAGTGAGTTCGATCCTCACTGGATGCTCCATAATTTCGGCCTCGTGCCACATCTGAGCTACGCTTGGAAAATCGCTATCAATAACGGACCCCAAAAACATTAACTTAGATGCGAATCTAATTGTCGGACCTTTATCTGTAAAAAAATCGTTGTTATTCTCCAGAATACTGTTAATGTAATAATCACTAGCAAAACAAAATATATTATGCCTAAAGTCCAAAATGTTTCGGCTTTAATGTCAGCAAATTCACAAATCAAAATTTTTGTCTCTTAGACTCTCTGGAAATAAAAAATAAAAAACACACGACACCTACATTCGTGCTTAAAATCCTTCAAAACACTAAGATGACGAATTAATGATTATAGTACAACAGTTATGAAAAGGTAACCTTTAATCCTTGTGTGCATCAACAAAGGTAAGTAGGTAAGTATATGTGAAACATGGATCGGAATAGACTAACACCTGCCTCTCGGTATGGCAAATATGTAAATATTTCTAGTTGAAACAATTCATATCATGATACTGTACGACAGTTATAAATATAATAAAACTGCTTTTACTTTTTGATTTCGCATTCAAATGTAATAATCAAAAGACGATTAAACAACAATTTCGAAAAGTTCCGCTGAGTAACATGGACAAGTAACAAATAACGTTAACAAATCTTTCGTTCTTGATTTGTAGAGCTATGGGTGCTTTTATAACAATCATTATTTTTCATAGTAATGGTAAATAACAATATTTTAGATAATATACAGTCTATATTTCTAATTAAAATTCATCATCATCCTCCTCTTCATCATCATCATCATTATCATCATTATCATCTCCTTGACTTTTGTAATCGTACGTGGGATCCAAATGCTAACGCTATATTGAATCTCTTCCTCGGTCTATCAACGGCAGCCACCCGCAGTTCTGGTATAGTAATATTTGTCCATTGTTTGACATTGTCCAACCAGTTTTTGTGGTGGCCTCCTCTCCTAGGTCGACGTTCAACGGACAAGTAACAAATAACGTAAAAAAAATATTTCGTTCTTGATTTGTAGAGCTATGGGTGCCTTCATACCAATCATTAATTTTCATAGTAATGGTAAATAACAACATTTAGGATAATATAAAATCTATATTTCTAATTAAAATTCATTATCATGTTAAATAGCAATAATATTTAGTATAAAATGCAAAATTTATTTTTCAATTATACGGTAATGGCGGTATAAGCAACGAAACAAAATGTATTCCTTCAGTCACTTATGTGCCATGCGTGATACACGCTTAGGCGATCGTGTATCTTTTTTCTCCATAGTAGGTTGCCATTTCTTAAACCACTTGCCAGCCAAGGTCTGTCCTGCTATTTACCCATGGGGCGAAGAACAGAATTCATACCTTTACCAACATTATTAGCATGTAAGTAGATGTAATTGATTCGACTAGAATTCGAACGCGGCTCTCCGATTCCTCAATGCGAGCCGCTATCTATTATTCCACCGTGCCGCTACTATTACTATATAAATTATTACCATTACCACCTAAATTATTACCATCTAAATTATTACCATTACCATATAAATTATTACCAGATAAATTATTACACTTAAATTATTCACACTTTACCTCGTCTTCTGTTTTCTGTTTAGGATTGAGTTTCTGGTATTATTCATTCTCTTTTATTTCCAGTAGCCACTAGCGTCTTAGTGGAATTATCGCCTTGCTTGAGGTGAACTGATTTTTAAAAGTATAATTCAAGGACCACCTACATTAAGCAACAAATATTTGAGATCGGCAAGATAAAGAAAAATTTAGATCCCTTTAAAATCTTATTGCTGTCATAATAAAAAAAACAAAAAACAAAAAACAAAAACCCAAAGAAAATCATTATTATACTTGCCTAAACCTGGGAGTCCAGTATCAACTGCAAAATATATAAAAGAATAGAATATTTTAAAAATATTTTTGTAGGTACAAAATTTAATGATCGAGATAAAAGTGTAAAACTTAATATTACTAGACATATTAAAAACGGGCGAAGCAACCGGTTTCGCTCCTGCTCTTCAGGCTTCAACGGGAGATTTGATTTAAAATTAAACACAGAAATATGTACAATAAAAGGAAGTTGTGGGAAAAAAAATTAGCAAGAGGAGCTAGAAACAAAAGACAGCGAGTCCCAACAATCACTCACGTTGTTTACACAAAGAAGGCTTACGTGACCCGATGTAAAGTGCCTCCAGAACCTTTAGATGAAATAAAGAGAGTGACCTGGACAATACAGTGATCCAGTCGACACTAGTATTTAGTCACCCTCCCCACGAGGGCATCATGTGGCACAAGGCCGGTTTAACGTGGGATCTCCGTGCCGGTGGGTTCGGCCAAAAATATGCTATTTGAACCGTATAAACGGGTTCAGGGTCGGTTTACCTCCCCGAAAGAGAATCCGCCCTTTCGCGTAGACTCGTTCGGGTTCCTCCCCACCCGACGACAGAGAGTTCAACCGATCAGCCGGTCAGCCGGTCAGCCGGACGTCCGACTTCAGACAACCAGTCAACACTAGTATTTGGTCCCCCACCCGACGAGGGTATCATGTGGCACAAGGCCGGTTTAACGTGGGATCTCCGTGCCGGTGGGCTCGGCCAAAAATATGCCATTTGAACCGTATAAACGGGTTCAGGGTCGGCTTACCTCCCCGAAAGAGACTCCGCCCTTCGGCGTAGACTCGTTCGGGTTCCTCCCCGCCCGGAGGCAGAGAGTTCAACCGATCAACTGAGCAGCCGGTCAGCCGGACGTCCGACTTCAGACTGAACCAGTTAACACTATTATTTAGTCACGCCCCCCCACGAGGGTATCATGTGGCACAAGGCCGGTTTAACGTGGGATCTCCGAGCCCGTGGTCTCGGCCAAAAATATGCCGTTTGAACCCTATAAACGGGTTCAGGATCGGTTTACCTCCCCGAAAGAGACTCCGCCCTTCGGCGTAGACTCGTTCGGGTTCCTCCCCGCCCGAAGGGAGTGTTCAGCCAATTAACCGATCAGCCTGTCAGCCGGACGTCCGACTTCAGACTGAACCAGTCAACACTAAATTTGGCTGCACACTCTCTGTTCTTTAATAGGTGTTCGCATATGGCGGAATTATAGGCGTTCGGGACGAGTCCATTCAAAGGCAAGGTATGATTTCTAATTTTTGTAGGAACGTGTTGTTTTATTCTCATGTCTAAGCGTTGAGTTGTTCTCCCTATATAGTCGGCTCCGCAACTACAAACGTATTTATAAATAATTGAATTAACTTCATGGCTAATTTTTTCGCTCCCACAACTGAGCCAATTGGAGCAAAATTCCATGCAGATTTAAATTTTTCACACTTGTGACGAATGCAGCTATCGATTTTTATTGCATGCTAGCATGCTAGTTAACATTCGTGTCAGTCAGCTGTTGGCTCTCACGCTGGCCAATAGAATCTTCCTGCCTATTTGTGGCAGCCAGCTATAGGCTCTCACTCTGGTCAATAGAAAATGGCCGCAAACTACATGAAAACTGCCGTAGAAGCATGAAAAAATCGATTAATTCCACTATCGATGGGAGTTGGGAAATGCAAGGTCGGTATTGACCTTCCCACTATGTCGGTATTGACCTTCCCACTATCTTGGAGCATGTGCATGTGCATGTAAATTTCCGTCGAAAATTGCGGCCGTGCATT
>OZ010611.1:9337648-9380171 GCA_963932145.1 Acanthosepion lycidas
AGTTTTGTTGAAATCGGTTGAAAAATGTAGGAAATCTGATCTCATATATAAACGAACACACACACACACACACACACACATAAACAACCTGGGTTTTATAATAAGTATAACTCGATATGAGTTGTCCCCCTTTCATTCTCGTGATGCCTCTTAATCGTGTTTTCAAATTGATTTCAAGCAAAACAATTGTGTTTTTCCAATATTTACGTGGTCCTGTGAAGTTTTGTTGAAATCAGTTGAAAAATGTAGGAAATCCGATCCAATATATAAACGAACAGACACACACACACACACACACACACACACACACACACACACACACACACACACACACACACACACAACCTAGGTTTTATAATAAGTATGATGATGAGATTATATGTGCGATGGAGGAGTTTATGGAGGGTCAGGAGGCCACATTCTTCTCTGATGGGATTGCAATGCATAAGCATCGTTGGACCAAGTACATTAATGGCAAGGAGGACTATATTGAAAAATAGTGAAAAACTGTCATCTTTCTAAAACTGCTTCTGGGTTAGGCTTGCAACTTTATAAACGACCCTCGTATCATTAACGGGGCAGGGATATTCTTTCTGCTGTCACTCTTTAAATTTCTATTGTTTGTGGCCAATACACAAAACAGTTTTAGGCACTTCGACGTGGTGTAACAGTTATCAAGCTTGTCTCGTTAGAACAATTACGACTGGACAGTGAGTAGGACCCTCACTGTGTGCTCCATACTTTCGTCCTTGTGCCACATCTAAGCTACGCACAGAAAAACTTCGGCACTTCGACGTGGTGTAATGGTTAACAAGATTGTCCCGCTCGATCAATCATGACAGAGTAGTGACTTCAATCCTCACTAGGTGCTCCACACTTCCGTCCTTGTGCCAAATCTAAGCTACGCCTAGAAAAGCATTTGGGCACTTCGACGTGGTGTAATGGTTAACAAGCTTGTCCCGCTCGATCAATCATGACAGAGTAGTGACTTCAATCCTCACTAGGTGCTCCACACTTTCGTCCTTGTGCCACATCTAAGCTACGCGCAGAAAAACTTCGGCACTTCGACGTGGTGTAATGGTTAACAAGCTTGTCCCGTTCGATCAATCATGACAGAGTAGTGACTTCAATCCTCACTAGGTGCTCCACACTTCCGTCCTTGTGCCACATCTAAGCAACGCCTAGAAAAACATTTGGGCACTTCGACGTGGTGTAATGGTTAACAAGCTTGTCCCGTTCAATCAATCATGACAGAGTAGTGACTTCAATCCTCACTAGGTGCTCCACACTTTCGTCCTTGTGCCACATCTAAGCAACGCCTAGAAAAGCATTTGGGCACTTCGACGTGGTGTAATGGTTAACAAGCTTGTCCCGTTCGATCAATCATGACAGAGTAGTGACTTCAATCCTCACTAGGTGCTCCACTCTTTCGTCCTTGTGCCACATCTAAGCAACGCCTAGAAAAACATTTGGGCACTTCGACGTGGTGTAATGGTTAACAAGCTTGTCCCGTTCGATCAATCATGACAAAGTAGTGACTTCAATCCTCACTAGGTGCTCCACACTTTCGTCCTTGTGCCACATCTAAGCTACGCCTAGAAAAGCATTTGGTCACTTCGACGTGGTTTAATGGTTAACAAGCTTGTCCCGCTCGATCAATCATGACAGAGTAGTGACTTCAATCCTCACTAGGTGCTCCACACTTTCGTCCTTGTGCCACATCTAAGCCTCGCCTTAAAAAAAAACATTTTTCGGTGCGGTTATATACATTGAAATATACTATTTAAAAATATTAAATAAAAATATTGATTATAATTATCATTAAAATACACTAATTAATTTTAATCAATATTTTATTTAATATTTTCGACTAGTATATTTCAGTGATAATTTTAATCAATTAAAAATGGTGAATAAAATATTGATTAAGATTATTAATGAAATATACGAATTAAAAATAGTGAATAAAAATATCTTATGAATATATAGATTACAATATGCTAAGATTATTTAGTGACAAAATTGATTAAAAAAGTTAAAGCTAATAATAGAATGAAACTAATATATATATTTTTACACGGTTTTATAACTTTTTCAAATCTTGAGGCTAATTTAGAAAAAAATAAAAGTTTTCTTTTACTTACCTCTTGAAATCCGTCGACTTGCTGAAAAACAAAGAACATTCTTAATTATAGACTTATACAGTTATTATAGAAAAAATAAGCAATTGCTTTTAAATATATATATATATATATATATATATATATATATATATATATATATATATATATATATATCCCGTGAAATCTTGCATGCATTAATTTCATCTCTTTCTGTTAAAAACAGCATTGTTTCTTTCCAGATGAACTCACATCTGACAGTTAAAAGAAGACGTTTTTTATAGTTTCACCTCAAGCAAATCAATACAATGCAAGAGGTTACTGAACAACTGTTCGTAAAAATAATTCAACAACAGCAGATATATTATTGTGATACTAGCTTCCAGCCAAGTATGTTTTTCATGTTGGTTAACAGATAAGAGTCAAATCTCTATCTATAAAAGGCAGGATGTGTATTTGTGTGTGTGTGTGTGTGTATGTGTGTGTGTGTGTAACGAATGCACGGCCGCAATTTTCGACGGATTTGTAACAAAATTTACATGCACATGCTTCAAGTTAGCGGGAAGGCCAACACCGACTTTGCATTTCCCAACTCCCATCGATAGTGGAAATAATCGATTTTTTCATGTTTCTACGGCAGTTTTCCTGTAGTTTGCGACCATTTTCTACTGGCCAGAGTGAGAGCCAATAGCTAGCTGCCACGAATAGAGAGGAAGATTCTACTGGCCAGCGCGAGAGCCAACAGCTGACTGACACGAATGTTAACTATCATGCTAGCATGCAAAAAAAAAAAAAAAATGATAGCTGCATTCGACACAAGTGGGGAAAATTTAAATCTGCATGGCACTTTACTCCAATTGGCTCATTCGCTTGCTAAACTCAACGTTGTTTCTGATTCCGCAGAACTGGGTTGGGTGTGAAAAAGTTTTTGTTGTTAACATTCTTTTTTCATTTGGTTTTTCCAGTTACGAGTCCTTTTTTAAAGCTGATCGTTTTGTGTTCATTTTGTTTAGTTCTTTTTTCATAACAGATTTAATGTTTAGTATAGAGCTTTGAAAAAATTCGTAGTGTGAGACAGACAAAAAGTAAGGCATGTAATAACATCATCACGGCAAAGGGCACTCCTTTAAAAGCAAGGAAGGGCAGAAATATTTTAAGTCAAGTGATAGCGATTGCTGTATGAGTCATGCAGATTTAAATTTTTACCACTCGTGACGAATGCAGCTATCATTTCTTTTTTTTCTTTTTTGCATGCTAGCATGCTAGTCAACATTCATGTCAGTCAGCTGTTGGCTCTCACGCTGGCCAATAGAATCTTCCTGCCTAATCGTGGCAGCTAGCTATTGGCTCTCACTCTGGCCAGTAGAAAATGGCCGCAAACTACATGAAAACTGCCATAGAAACATGAAAAAAATCGATTATTTCCACTATTGATGGGAGTTGGGAAATGTAACGTCGGTCTTGGCCTTTCCGCTAAATTGGAGCATGTGCATGTAAATTTTGTTGCAAATCCATCGAAAATTGCGGCTGTGCATTCGTTACACACACACACACATCCTACCTTTTATAGATAGAAATTAAAACTTCCTTAGAATGGCCGTCTTTGTGGTAAACGAGTTTATAATTTCTCGACATTTAAAATCTGAATGTTTATCTAATTTGGACAAAAATAAAAAACATAATTTTACTTACGTTTTTTTGCCGGTTTTCGATTAGCTGAAAAGAAAAAGAACATATTTAATTACAAACTAATATAGACGTTGAGGAAAAGTCAACCATCAGCAATATTATTAGCTCTCGCCTGGCACCTCGGTTTCAGTCCCTTCCCCATTGCCGTAACATAGCAACCCTGTGCCTTTTCTATAAATACTTTCTTCTGATGAACTCTCACCTATGGTAACAGCCTTAATTCTTGCCAAATAACCTAACCCTGGATATTTTGGGTAAAGTTCAACATTATTGCCAATTCGATAGAATCAACTCAGTTTTAACTGGCCAACTCCCAAAACAGCTTGTTTCGCTCCTGGCACGATTCTTGCCTCTGTTGAGAAACGTCCTCTGGGCCAGAGAGAATATTTATTTTGAGTTTTATAAGAATTGATCAGATGTCGAACAATCTGCAGTCACCCCACTATACCCTGGGAGATAGGGATACATATTTCCTTGACATTTTGGGAGAATTTTACTCTTTCTGTGAAGAACAAATTGCCAGTACAAAGTGTTCGTATGACAGTAGCTCCACCTATATATTTCGAGATCCTTGATAAAGTCCAAAGAAGAATCTGCAATGTTATTGGTCCTGATCTGTCATCTCGGTTTCACTTACTTCCCACCGTCGTAACGTAGCAACCCTGTGCCTTTTCTATAAATACTTTCACGGTAAGTTTTCTGATGAACTCTTCGATACAGTGCTGAGACTTTATGAATTTTGGCAGCGTTTACTTAGACGCAACCGTAAGTTCTATGCTGACAGTTTCTTCTATCGTACCCCTTTCGGTTTCTTGCTTTAAAACTTAAAATGTAATGTCAGTCGCTATCTACTGTATTGATCATTCTTCTAATCTTTACACCCACTAATGTTTCTTTTTTTTTCTTGTTCTTGAATACCCAGTAATCCATTGGGCCTTAATGACCTTACCGTTTTGCATGGGGTGATATGATTAAAAAAAAAAACTTCAAATGACAGTGAAATTATTTTCATTGGCAGCTAAATCAAAATCTAGATTATTATGTTCAACCAATCAAAATAAGTCTGTCTATATTTCTGAGATGAGGTATTATGTACATTATTTACATTATTTGGACTATTGTCCTCATCTTTGTCACCATATTTATTACGTTTCGGCCTTTCAGTATCTGTCTATATTTCTGAGATGAGGTATTATATACACTATTTACATTATTCGGACTATTATCCTCATATTTGTCGCTATATTTATCACAACGTTTCGGCCGTCCTCAAGGACACATGGCACAGTGGATAAAGGCGTTGGTTAGATCCAGTGACAGACCCAAAGAGTGTGAGTTCAATACCCGGTTAAGGCAGTGGAGAGCTTTCAGAGGGAAAATTAGCAGGAGATTACTGATAACTGACATCCATCAAACAAGGCACGTGGAACTAGAACAGTCTACCACAGTGAGCGAAATAAAGGGTTCAGTTCGAAATTCCAACCGCCTGAAGAAGGCCGGAGCGTACAACGGCTGAAATGTTGTGATAAATATGGCGACAAAAATGAGGACGGTAGTCCGAATAATGTAAATAGTGCGATCAAAATAAAGCTCACAAAATCCAAGAGAAAGCCACAAAAAAAATTGCATAACTGAAGAAGAACCTTATTTAAACGAAAATTATTTTGCGTCATAAAGAAATATGTGCAATGTCTCTTTGAGATATGGGCGGGCATAGCTCTCCACAACTTCCTATCCTTTGTAGATCTGGGTATTATTTGTCCCTTTCCTATTCATTCAAACACTTGTTCTGTCATACATTTAAACAAGCTCGTTAGGTAGGTTGCTCAATGTTTCATTCTACATCTCTTGCATTCAGTATGCCCTGTGAGTGCCATATTCTTCGAGCCATCTTTCCTTATGTGTTCCAGAAAGAACCCGTTTCCTTGTTCCTCTCTGCACGCATGTTCACTTTAAGGAATTCCAAAAAACGAGTACCAAGAATGTCTCCATTAATGGCACCTTCGTCGTACAAAATGCATACATCCACAAAGGGAGTCCTCTGACAGAGACAACAGTGGGTAAGCAAACGTTTCTTCCAAATGATTTAAATTTTCGACCTTCGCGTTAATTACTTCAGGTCAAATTGTTTTGAAGATGGCGGCACGTGCAGTTAGGTAAAAATTTTCAAATTTAAAAAAAATAATTGCTGCTGTTCCCTCCCAGATCTAACCTGACCCGGTGTGGTAGCACCTGCTAGGGTTCCTGCTATGGGCAAATAGTGAACCCACAAAATGGTGTCAAAACATTATATAAGTGTAAAAAATATTTAAATTTCGGATTGATATGCCGCTAAACAAATTTAACCGAGCAATTATTTTGAATATATACATATATATATGTGTGTGTGTGTGTGTGTGTGTGTGTGTGTGTGTGTATGTGTATAAACACAGTTCAAGAAGGGAAAAACCTGTATAGATATTGTAATACTAAATTTATTCAGACATCACGAAGTTGTCAAACGTGTTGGAGGTTGTGTTCCAAAACCACTGCCCCATTGTCTTTGGATTTCAAGAAATAGTACCCCCCCCCCAAAAAAAAACAGAAACAAAACACTATGAAAGTATAAAGATACAGTTTTATAATAAAAATACCAACAATACATTTTTATCTAAAAGAATTACCATAATAAAATTTATTGTAAATTTACCAACAATACAATTTATAATAAGAATTAACAACAGTACAATTCATAACAAAATGACCACCAATCCATTTTATTTGGAGTCGAACACAATTGCGTCCAAAATATATTCAGTTGAAGCCATAAAACTGCGTTCAAAATATTTAGATATCAGCATTAATTAACCCATAGAGGTGTCGATATGCCGCTAAACAAAACCCACTAACTAAAAATAAATATAATTAGTTTTTATGTATAATATGCAACCCTAATAGGTGCGTATTATACAAAGATATATTAATATTTTATAAAACCTAATAGACAAGGATGTGCCATATTAGTTAATCGTACGGGTGCCAACAACATGCTTAGTGGTAACTGTTTCCTCTCCAAGACGCAGGTGGTCGTCTGAATACATTGAAAATCAGGAAGAAAGGGATTGTCATTGGTCAGGAATGAAGGCAAGCATTACTGATAGAATAAGGCTATTATATGTATAATGGAAATGCATTGTTAATGATTTTACTAGAGGAATGCATTGAAAATCAGGAAGGAAGGTATTGTCAGTGGTCAGGAATGAATGGAAGCATTACTGATAGAATAGGGCTATTATCTGTATAATGGAAATGCATTGTTAATGATTTTACTAGAGGAATGCATTGAAAATCAGGGATTGGTAGTGGTCAGGAATGAAGGCAAGCATTACTGATAGAATAGAGCTATTATATGTATAATATAAATGCATTTCTAATGATTTTATTATAGGAATGCATTGAGAAAATCAGAAAGAAAGGGATTTTCAGTGGTCAGGAATTAATGGATATACATGTTTGAGGATACATTCTTTAAAAAAATGCTGTGAATATATGTCTACCGTCTTGTGCATTTGAGAGGCATGATAAAGAAAATGTCTCCCGGCGAGGTTCGAAACATTGCTAGGGGAAACCAACATATAGCCCGGCATACCCTTACGCAGCTCATCTCAGAAGGCTTTCGTCGTTAAGGAAAGGTCATCCTAATTAAGAAATATTATTTCTAAACATAGTCGATCGTGGCTCTCCACATGTTCCTTTTCTTAATTAACTGAATTATCATGACTTCTGAGAGAAGATATTGCAGTCTGTTCCACTTCTCTTCTCCACAATTTTAAATTGCATATTCGATCTGATGGTATGGAATCATGGCTCTCCACATCTTCCTTTTCTTTAATATCTCTGAATTATCATGACTTCTTACAGAACATAGTGAAATGGTTTCCCGTTGCCTTTTTTACAATTTTAATTGCCATGTTCCTTCCGGACGTAGGTGGTCATGTCTCTCCACACATTCCCTTTCTTTATTGTCTCTAAAAATTATGACTACTTAGGGAGATGGTGTTATGGTTTTCCTTTGTCTTCTCCACAATTTTAAGTCGAATATTTCTCCTGGATGTCGTCTGTGATACTATTTTTCGTTGCCGCGGTAAAACAGAAGAATGCTTTGGTAAAACAATAAGAAAGTTCTGTTATGAATAAAGGAAACGATATATTGAAAGACTTTGGAACAAGATGGGTAAAAACAGAAGAATCCGTGGGAAAAATTGACGATTTAATTCACATATAGACGAAACCTGCAATTGGTGTGTTCACGGTTTGAACAATCGAAAATGACCCAAACTTAGAGGGTAATGATGATTGGCATGTGTTCTGCGCAGCTGAAAATGCAAGCTGTAAAGCGAAAATTTTATTTTCGTAAACAACGAATTTGGAGTTGATTTTGCCTGGTCGAAATTTGAGTTGAAATACCACGAGGGGGTGGATAAGCCACCCACGCTCACTGAGGAGATTTAGTGAGAGGTAATAATATGAGAGAGCGGACAACAAAGGGGATTTACCGAAATACCCCTATGTGTCGTGCCTCGCGCCAGTTTGAGAGAATGTCCATAAATATGAATGCGCGAAGCGAATTCGTCAGATGCAGACGAGACAGAGACAGGAGAGAGTTCGTCTCAGCCAACGGTCGTGATACACCCCGCGTGATTGCCTCCCGAAGAGCACTCCGATTCCATCTCTTCTCTCCAGCAGAAGAGAGACGGAAATGGGGACAGAGACAGAAGAGAGACGCCAGAGAGTTCGTTTCAGCCACCAGTTGTGATACACTCCACGTGATTGCCTGCCGGAGAGAACACCCCGACTTCAGCCTTGTGCCGAACTTTACCAAAACAGCAACCCAAACTTTACCAAGTCAACAAATAATATCTCTTCAGATTTAGTCGCGGGTTGGGCTAATAATTAATTGCATGCGAATTCTAATATAATCAATTATTGTACGGAGGACTGATATAAAAACAGTATTTAATTTTGTTCAATTTATTCGCGTGTTATTTTTTTATTTTTTTGTACGTCTTCGCCCTGCTTGGATCAGCCCGATATGTAGATATCTGCGACGATTCGTTCTTGGCCTCCTTGCGATCAAGCTTAAATCACAACATGGGATAAGACAGATCTGAGACCGAAGCGATCTTCATCGATCAGCCGCGGTTCTGGAAGTCTTGGATGACTAGGGAGGGTGTTGTACGATTACAGTCGAATAAGGCTCTCCACATCTTTCTTTTAATTATTATTTGTTAATAGGAAGATAATGATGTGGTTTCTCGTTCCCTTCTGCCAGGTTTCGCATTAAAACTATTTCCTTATTTGTAGGATGCATGCCAATCATGTTTAAGTAGCCCAGATGGTCAAATTTTCAACCCATATATAGTAGCGGGGAAGAGATGGATAAGGACATTTGTGCAAAAGAGAACGTAATGGATTACTCAGTGATTTGAACACGAATGGCCGATTCCAATTTCTGCACCGATACCCGTATGGCTACCCTCAAAGAAGTAGGACAAGCAATTTAACCTTAAACCTAAGCTTGTTGCTATTGATTAGAAGTAGCTGAAAAGTTGGAGTCAAAGCGCAATAAACTTTTTACAAATATTTACCTTTCTTTCTTATTTTATCGGATCCTTCCTCTTGTAATTGTTTCTTAGTGACCACCATAGATGTCAAGGGGGTAACAAAATTATTCTGAAATTGAAAATAAAATGCTGATTTAAAACAAAGAAGCGTCTTCTCCCACGACTTATCTGAACTACATAACGAGGAAAAACTTAGAAAACTACATGCCCTAACAGGTTTCATTATTGATGTGTAAATTGTTAAATTTAAATACAGGTCAAGCACAAAAAGAAAATTCCAGGAACCCTTAAACAAGAAAAGGGAAACGAGAAGAAATTAGTAACCATTAACAAGTAAGGCAATAAAGCCACTAAGATGCAAAGGATTACATAGTGTTAAAGAACATAAGAAGAAAAAACATTGTTAATCAGAAAAACAATTAAAAACAAAGAAAACAGTACTGAACTCTTTCGTGATATCTGTCCTCTTGTATAGCATTTAATCCCAAACAATCTCCTTAAAGATAAAGAATATACTTGAGCAACAGAAATTTGGTTCAACAGAAGGATGATAAGGATGCCATTACGACGAAGTTTTAGAGAAAATGGAAACACAGAAGAAACTTGTAAATCAGGAAGAGACAGTTAAAATTTATAGGGTACATTATGAGGAAAGAGGGCTCGGAAAATCTGATATTCATAGGGCAGATAAAAGGCAAGGGAGAGAGGAAAACAATGTCTAACCTACATAGCGAGCTTGAGTAAATGGATGGTGGAACAAGGATTAGGAGAAATAGCAAAAAGAAAAATATTATTAAGAGGTACAAAAGAGAGGAAATTGTGGAGAGCCATGATCGCCAACGTCCTGAAGGGACACGGCACATAGAAGAAGAAGAAGAAGAAGAAGAAGAAGAAGAAGAAGAAGAAGAATGAGCTTGAATAAATGGATGGCGGAACAAGATTAAGGAGATATAACAAAAAAACAAAATTTATTAAGAGCTACGTTAGTGAGGAAATTGTGGAGAGCCATGATCACCAATATCCTGAATGGACACGGCACATAGAAGAAAAGTAAATGGATGACGAAACGAGTTTTAGGAGAGATAACAAAAACACATAAGTTATTAAAAGCTAGAAAGGACAAAAATTGTGGAGAGCCATGATCACCAACATCCTGAAGGGACACAGCACATTGAAGAAGAAGAATGAGTTTGTGTAAATGGATGGCGGATCTAGGTTTAGGAGAGATAACAAAAAGACAAAAATTTATTAAGAGCTACAAAGGACAGGAAATTGTGGAGAGCCATGACCACCAACATCCTAAAGGGACACGGCACATAGAAGAAGAAGAATGAGTTTGAGTAAATGGATGGCGGAACAACGTTTAGGAGAGATAACAAAAAAACAAAATCTATTAAGAACTACAAAGGACAGGATATTGTGGAGAGCTATGATCGCCAACGTCCTGAGGGGACACGACACATAAAGAAAAAGGGGGTTTGTTTGGGGAACTTATTGACATATTGTGTGCACCAGTTCTCTGTGTTTGGTTCGTCAAAAACATGTGGAAGGTTCAGCACAAACCTTCGCCAATATAATTAAATCACACCGGGTGAAAGAGCAAAATAATCCAATTGTTAGAGAAAGATTTGAACCTTTGTATCTGGGAAATGACTAAAGATATCTTACTGGAATTCCTAGAGGTGTTTATAACACTGTTGGTCTCTACTTTGAGCAATAACGATGAATAATTGCTCTTCAAGCTTAAGAGATCATGATGAAATCGATCATAAATGAAAATGACATGTTCATCATTAATTAATCATAGCTAAGGATCGAAAGCTCATGAAGGATTGAAATAAAATTCAGATATATATTTTCCAAATTATTCATGATCTTCGCTCTCTCTGACCTTCTATCTTTCTGTTCTGGGATAAAAAGATGCTTCACACGTTTCACGTACGATTTCATTCTCACTGCTCTTTGGACTGTCACAGATGAAACTCCTTTATCATATGCCAAATGTCTGGTGGATTGAGTTGGATCTTTTCTAATTGATCTCTTAACTCTAAGTTGAAATGATGATCCCTCTTCCTACTGTGACCTCCTGATCCAGTTTTCCTCTCTACTTTTCCATTTTTTAAAACTTATTCACCGTTCTCTTGATGGGTCTTGAATGCACTTTGAATGTGGAAGCCAGTTTATGAATGTTGGTACCATTACTGAAGGCATGAATGAACTCTTTCTTCTCACCATTGCTCAGTTGGGAAAACATGGTGTGGCTAATACAAAACGATTTAAACCATTTTTTTTTCTAGCTGAATATCTAAAAGGCATTTTCCGTGATTCGTACGACAAATGGTGTCAAGAATTGATAAACGTCTTATCTGAAAAAAGAAACTCAGTTTAGTGTTCTTTATTTATTTATTTATTTTTTATTTGATAGAAAACATTTTGTGGGATGTGCAATTATGCAGTTACCTGATTTGGACAATTTTGCTGTTACACCCGGTATATATCTAAGTGTAGTCTATTTACACTTGTTCCTCGGTTCTGAACTAAACGACTGGACCGTCATACTTTGAAAACGACAGGATAGAGACCTTAGTATATCTATTCTAAATATATATTTAAAAAAAATCATTTCACCCTCATGAGGTTACCAATTGTGAAAGAATGCAAGATAAAACATTGTTAAGGATCGTTAACAATGAAATAATAAAAATGAAAACAAGTATTGACATTGCATTTAAATTTTTGAAGATCAAATTGAGAAAAAGAAAAAAAGAAAACATTATTAAGGAGAGAGGTCAATAAAAGAACAAGAATAAAGAATACAGAAGATAACGATTGACATTGCATTTAAATATTTGAAAATCAAATTGACAATATGAGAAAAAGAAAATACTATTAAGGAGAGAGGACAATAAAAGAACAAGAATTAAGAAGACAGAAGATAACGTTTGACATTGCATTTGAATTTTTGGGGATCAAATTGAGAATATGAGAAAAAGAAAACACTATTAAGGAGAGAGGACAATAAAAGAACGAGAATTTTAAAGACAGATGATAACGATTGACATTGCATTTAAATTTATTGAAGAAAAAAATTTGAGTGGAAAGCAAGAAGCCGGAAGAGAAGTGCGTGAGAAGAAACTGTTAGCATAGAACTTACGGATACATGTAATCATTTGAATTGTAAAATGATGAGATCTTGTCACCAATCACATAATGCGCTTAAATTCATAGCTTTTGAGTAACCTAGCAAGGAGTTCATCTGAACAATTACCATGAAAATATTTATAGAAAAGACAAAGAGAAGCTACATTATGACGGTGACAAAGGGACAGAAGCGGAGATGCCAAGTCAGGACCAATAAGGTTGCAGATTCTTTCTTGGATTTCATCATGGATCCCCAATATACAGTAAAAGTAGAAGACTATATGCGGCAAATATATTCTAAGTATCGTCAAATGGTAGATTTATAAATGTGTAAGATAGATTCTGGCCAGAAAAATGATTTCGCAAGACACAGAGAACCAATTTTCATAGCAGCAGAATTGATTCGATATGATCTTTCCACTTAAAGTCAATGGAAAACACTAGTTCGACAAAGCGCAACGAGTCTGTCTTAAAGTTTAGCATCAGCCAGACTGGTGGAAAGCAGCAAGGGTTCTCTCAGACATTTAATAGAGATCTATTTCGTTTCAGAGATGTTCAAATTAACAAGCCTTCCTTGCCCCAGTTTTCAACAGAATGCAGGTAATTTTTTTAGATTAGCTGCACATTTGACGATATCGAACTGGTCGGACTTAATATATCTAGTAATATTTTAATTAAATTCTAGAAATAAGATGAAACCACCTACCTTGATTGCCAGATCAACTATGTCTTTGTTTGACGCTCCATCTTCAAACATTTTCTGTAGGGTGAGATATGCCCATGTCTTTTTGGATATATTTGGGAGCATATCAAGTTTGGTCAGATTCGGATTTACTGGGCTTTCGTCAAAACGGAAAATGTCATCAGAAAATGTCAACACTTCCCTTTTCAGGAATGTCTTTTCAGCATTTTCGGCCTTAAATTCAACAGTGATGTTATGCAATTTCTTCATGCCTTCTTTCATAGGACCAGCTATGGCGATCTCGGTGCCATTGAAGATGGTATTGAACTCATGCTGCGTCACACTTCCAACATCGACAGTGTTATCGACATAAGTAATTATAACATTCTTCAAAAGAAGACTGGAGATTTCTTGATACATGGTTTTAATCTGCGTGTCGCTGTCTTCGTCATAGAATATTTTCCGACTGAAGCCACCATTGTCACCAGCAATATTCTGAAGAAATTCTAAATCACAATTTTCCCCAAATCCCAGGGTGAATATCATAACTTTTCTTTCATTCGCATTTTTGATATTGCGTCTAATTTCTTCCTTGTTAACGACGCCAGAAGTTGGATCTCCATCGGTTAAGAAAAACAAGATGTTTACCATATGAGATGAATGTTCATTTTGAAGTTTTTCCAGGCTTGTAAGAACAGCTTGGTTGATATCCGTATCTATGTAAAAACGAAGAAAAGAATTAAATCTATATAAATAAATGCAAATCTAATTGTGTATCTGTTGTAGTGGAACACACCTATTCTATTGTTAATAGACTCTCCCGCCTATAATAAGTAGTAGTAGTAGGAGTCGCACAGTGGGTCGGTCAGTCAGTCGATGCCGGATGACCGTTAGTCGGATACTAAAGTATCAGCGACCACAACTAGATTTTCTCTGCGTCATACCTCTTATATCAAGTTCCTAACATTTTGTACGTCGAACCTATTTTAGGACCGACTTAGTACAAATACAAGCCTCCACTGTGAATCCATTCTACAATAGTAACACTTTTTCAACTTTAGCCTAGAGGCTATAGCAAATCATTCCATTTTGGAATCAGGCCGACTACGTGAGCAAAATAATAATAATAAAAAAAACATTGCGGGTCGGATCCGGACACGCAATCATGAAATTTTGGATTTCCAAGTTTTCATTACTGCGATTGTTTTCAGGTTCCGCCATCTTGGCGTCTACTGATAAAACAGTTAAAGGGGCACAACTCATAACTTTCAATAGCTTATGTCCAATTGAAAAAATGACTGTTCTCAAATCATAGTGTTTCAAAACAAAATTATCCGTGTTTTCAACTAGGATTTACTCCTAGAGGCCGTAGCCCAACATACCATACCATTTTGGAATCAGGTCGACTCCGTGAGATTCTTAAAATATTCCAGGTTTGATCTGGACTCGCAATCCTGAAATTTTGGATTTCCAAATTTTCATTACTACGATTGCTTGCGACGATTTTTTACGTGATTTTTTGCAACGAATTTTTTCGTAGAATAACAGTTTTTATAATTTGGAAATAAATTTGGGAATAATTGAAATTAATTGCGAAATTTATCAAAAGTCCCCCACGAAGTAAAAATAATTTTTGTACGGAATCTAAGGAACTACGTATATTAAACTGTCTTTAAATTAAGTGGCGCCAGAAGAACTATCTTTGAACTTTTAAAGGGTAAGCATAAAAAATAATGCAATAAATAAATCAATTTTGAGTTCAGTAGTTTCTTGTTACCTATTGGATACGGCAGCAATATGCCTTGCAAAAAGAAATCTCTGGTACCAGACGACCAAATTGCAATCAAAAGAACTAAGGCTGCAGCGAGTAAAAATCCCGTACAAATGAAATCCCAGATCAAAAGGCAGCCAGGATAGCTTCCAATGCTGAGAATATGCAAATACTTAGAAATTCTCAAATATATGAACAAGCCGAAGGCCGAATCAAGATATGGTGGCTTTTAAGCTAGTAAATTATATACGAAAAAACAATCTTCTAACTAAAAGTGCTGTCTGGAAATCTGTCAGACATTTAACACTTAAAATGATGGACGAACTTGTCCAAACATGAACTCCAAACGGATAAAAAACAACAACAGGGAAATTCATCATCTGTCTATATTGCTGAGATAAGTATATTGTAAATATTTACATTGTTTTGGACTGTTATCCTCATCTTTATTGTTATATTTCACGACATTTCGGAAGTTGTACACGCCGGCCTTCTTCAGGATCTGTCTATATTTCTGAGACGAGCTATTGTAACTATTTACACTATTTACATTGTTTTGGACTGTTGTCCTCATCGTTATTCTCATATTCCCGACGTTTCGGCTGTTGTACGCCCGGACCTTCTTCAGGTGATATACATTGGAATTTCGAACCGAACCCACAAGTCCACTGGTGTAAATAGTGTAAAGAAATTTTTTTCTTTAAAGGGTAGGTTTAATGTTGATAGACTGAAATATATATATATATATATATATATATATATATATATATATATATATATATATATATATATATAAAATTGATAATGTATTAAAATTCAGTTTGGCATATGGCCATATAGCGTTCAAAAATGGTTCCCATACGTTCACTGTAGTTAAGCAACGTCGAGCCTAGTCAGTACCCAGATGGGTTATCTTTGGGAATATCAGGTGCTGTAAGCATCTACCCCTTTCTGACAGACGAAACTAAGCACAACTGACTATTAAAAGATGGAAAAAGCGAATTTTGACGCCATTATGGGGATATTTTGCGGGTTGGGGAATTTGTTTTGCTCATGTTAAATCTAAAAAAAAAAATTTATATAAAATTCACAATTTTTTATCCATAATGTTGAATATGTTAAAATTATTCAAATTTTAACAGGAAAAATCTCAAGTAGATGTTAAAAATTGCCGCAAAACATTGATGGAATGATCTATTTATGACAGGTCTCTAATTTGTATTTAGATACATTGAATCTATTTTCATTTTTTCTAGTTGAATTGTTCACCTGTGTTGCATATGATCTATTATTGTACATAATTAGTTTAAAATCCATTAATTTTTTTTTGCGAAGTCCCGAAAAACCACGATATAAAATTCACTATTTTTTTATCCATAATGTTGAATGTGTTAAATTCTTGAACATTTTACTAAGAAACATTTCAAGTTGAGGTTAAAAATTGCTGCAAAAAATTGCCGATTTATTTAAGATGGAATGAACTATTATGACAAGTCTCTAATTTGTATTTAGATACATTGGATTTATTTTCCATTTTTCTAGTTGAATTCTTCATCTATATTGTATATGATCCATTATTGTACATAATCAGGTTAAATTAAATTTTAATGTAAATTTAATTAAGTTAAATAAAATTTGTATACTAACTTAGATTCCATGGGGAGGGTTGGAAAACCCTGCACCGGTCTTGCGTGTTGACTTTAATATAAAATCAAATCATTTGACGCATTTTATTGTTTATTTAGAATATTTTTTTTATTTACAACATTCTAGAAATTAATAAAATTAGTAGAACTAATGCAATGCAATATTTTTTATTTATCTACCAGTTTATAAAGAAATAAATATGAAAACTTTTTTTTATTCATAAATTTATAAACATTTAATAAATTATTAAAATGATGTTAAAAATTACCGCAAAACATTTTTGATTTATTTAAGATGGAATGATCTATTATGACATGTCACTAATTTGTATTTAGATAAATTGTATTTATTTTCAATTTTTCTAGTTGAATTATTCACCTGTACTGCATATGATCCATTATTGTACATAATTAGGTTAGAATAAAATTTGTATTTTATATGAACAGTGCCTCATGAAAATTGAGATATAGTAGAACGGGACCCTGTATCAAAGATAAGTACGGGCCCGCAAAACCCTTGCACAGGGCCTGAGAGGGTTTATTATTTATGCTTAAAGTCTTAGTGATCCAAGACAACATTGGAGTGAAATACTTGTGAACACCCTGAATCGAAGCCTATGTCTACGGAGTGGGTTATCTGATCAGAAGGTATTTCTAACCGAGCCTCACCTTATCAAATGATCTAATTATGACAGGTCTCTAATTTGTATTTAGATAAATTGTATTTATTTTCAATTTTTCTAGTTGAATTGTTCACCTTTATTGCATATGATCCATTATTGTACATAATTAGGTTAGAATAAAATTTGTATTTTATATGAACACTACCTTATGAAAACTGAGATGTAGTAGAGGTGAGGACCCCTCTATCATAGATTTGTGAGGGGTCCACTTGCACAGGCCCTGATTTTAGTGAAAGAATCATAGGCCAGTGGGTTGAAGTAGCTAATGTTGTCCTCTAATACCAATTTCATATGGCCTCAAAACACATGCTCTGATTACATATTCTGATTGACAATACTTTTGGGGGCCGTAAGTGATACATTCTATGACAAAGGAGGGGGGCCATATGAAATTTGACTGTGGGTCATAATTGACCCCTGGGCCGGACTTTGGACATGCCTGATTTAAATACATTGTATTTATTTTCAATTTTTCTAATTATTCACCTATATTGTATATGATCCATTATTGTACATAATTAGTTTAAAATAAAATTTATATTTTAGATGAATACTACCTTATAAAAATTGAAATGTAGTAGAGTGGGGGTCCCATATCATAGGTTCGTGTGGGACATATAATAGATTCGTGGGTGCGTATAATAGATACGTGGTGGAGGTACAAGATCCCGTAAACCCTAGGGTCGTAAGGACACCAGATCTAATGCAGCCACAACAGCAATGGTTTAAATGGTAGACAGCCTCACAACGCCAGATGCTCTCCAACCTTGTTTGAATTTTCCTTCTCCTAGACTGGTTGCCAACCAAGACTATAGGATGCAATCTGTTCTGCTATTTAACCATAGCGGGGGGTAGGAATGCATTCATACATTTCCGAAGGGTAGAAGCACGAAAATGAAAGTAATAGTGAGACTTGTAAGCGTAGATTAAATGTAGCACATGGCCAAAAGTATGGAGCACCCAGTGGAGATCGAACTCACTATTCAATCTTAATTGATTTATCGACACAAAGTTGTTAAGCATTACACCACGTCGAAGTTCCCTGATTTCATATGCGTGGCTTAGAAGTGGCACAAGGCCGAAAGTATGGAGCCCCTAGTGAGGATCGAACTCACTATTCAGTCGTAATTGATCTAGCGAGACAAGCTTGCTAACCATTACACGATGTCGAAGTGCTCCAACTGTTTTTATCTATCTACCTCAGTCTGTTCATCCCTCGATATATCTCAGTATGTTCATATATCTACCAGTCTGTTCATCTGTCTACCTCTGTTTATCTCTCTATCTCACTCTGTTTTTCTAAGTCTGCCCATCTATCAATCTACCTCAGTCTGTTCATCTCTGTTCGTCTATCTACCTTTCTAAATATATTAGGGCGTTTCTATCTATCTATCTATCTATCTCAGTCTGTTCATCTATCTATCTATCTATCTCAGTCTGTTCATCTATCTATCTATCTATCTATCTATCTATCTATCTCAGTCTGTTCATCTATCTATCTATCTATCTATCTCAGTCTGTTCATCTATCTATCTATCTATCTATCTCAGTATGTTCATCTATCTATCTATCTATCTATCTCAGTATGTTCATCTATCTATCTATCTATCTATCTCAGTATGTTCATCTATCTATCTATCTATCTATCTCAGTCTATTCATCTATCTATCTATCTATCTATCTATCTATCTATCTATCTCAGTCTATTCATCTATCTATCTATCTATCTATCTCAGTATGTTCATCTATCTATCTATCTATCTATCTCAGTATGTTCATCTATCTATCTATCTATCTATCTCAGTATGTTCATCTATCTATCTATCTATCTATCTCAGTATGTTCATCTATCTATCTATCTATCTCAGTATGTTCATCTATCTATCTATCTATCTATCTCAGTCTGTTCATCTATCTATCTATCTATCTATCTCAGTCTGTTCATCTATCTATCTATCTATCTCAGTCTGTTCATCTATCTATCTATCTATCTATCTCAGTCTGTTCATCTATCTATCTATCTACCTATATCAGTCTGTTCATCTATCTATCTATCTATCTCAGTCTGTTCATCTATCTATCTATCTATCTATCTCAGTCTGTTCATCTATCTATCTATCTACCTATATCAGTCTGTTCATCTATCTATCTATCTATCTATCTATCTATCTCAGTCTGTTCATCTATCTATCTATCTACCTATATCAGTCTGTTCATCTATCTATCTATCTACCTATATCAGTCTGTTCATCTATCTATCTATCTATCTATCTATCTATCTATCTCAGTCTGTTCATCTATCTATCTATCTATCTCAGTCTGTTCATCTATCTATCTATCTATCTATCTCAGTCTGTTCATCTATCTATCTATCTACCTATATCAGTCTGTTCATCTATCTATCTATCTACCTATATCAGTCTGTTCATCTATCTATCTATCTACCTATCTATCTATCTATCTATCTATCTCAGTCTGTTCATCTATCTATCTATCTACCTATATCAGTCTGTTCATCTATCTATCTATCTATCTATCTATCTATCTCAGTCTGTTCATCTATCTATCTATCTACCTATATCAGTCTGTTCATCTATCTATCTATCTATCTATCTATCTATCTATCTATCTCAGTCTGTTCATCTATCTATCTATCTATCTCAGTCTGTTCATCTATCTATCTATCTCAGTCTGTTCATCTATCTATCTATCTATCTATCTATCTATCTCAGTCTGTTCATCTATCTATCTATCTACCTATATCAGTCTGTTCATCTATCTATCTATCTACCTATATCAGTCTGTTCATCTATCTATCTATCTATCTAAGTCTGTTCATCTGTCTATCTATCTATCTATCTATCTCCTTTCATCTGTCAATCTCACTTTGTACATTTGTCTATCTATCTCAGTCAGTTCATGTCTATTCATCTATCTACCCATTATCTATATATATTTATACATCTATGTCGCTAATTGATTTCACGAGACTAGAAAGTGAATGCAATGAATCCGATTGAAATTCGAACTCGACTCTCTTATTCCTCCGAACCGCCACCCATTACTCCACCGTGACTCTATCCCACATATACTCATAATAGGCAACCCTTGATCTCTCCCTTTACACCCTCCATTCAGCACCTCCATTCAATAACACTATCTGGAGTGGCTCTCGTGCCTTGTACTCGGCTAACACCAATAAAAATCCGCCAGTAAGACATCTGATCGGAGTTTTTTGATGACTTCTTAATTGCTGTTGTTCCTAGGTCCACCCTTGCCCTGGGCGTTAGCACCTGTTATCGTCCCAGCTATGGGTAAATACTTAACACCCTATGAAAACAAAAAATATAGTAAAAATACCAGTAATACCTTTATGTAAGGAAAACAAAAATATACCGTATATACTCGCATATCATGGGACTTTGAAGACCTAATGTTGAAGCTAAATTTAAGGGTGTTTCATCATATATAGTGGCCAAGAAATAGGGGATAGGTTTAATACTAAAAACAATACAAAACTAATCCCTCACTTTTTATCATCCTTTCATTTGATTACCTATAAAGATGTTTTCGAACTTCATGTATGAATCTACTATGGCCAAAAAATGGGGGATGTCTTTAATACTAAAGAACAATACAAAACTGATCCCCCACTTTTTACTATCCCTTCCTTTCATTATGTATAGTTACCGTATATAGTTGCGTATCATGCAACTTTTGAAGACCTAATTTTGAAGCTAATTTAGTAAATCGATGTATAGTTTAATGAGGGGCGTAGCCAGGGCCAGCAGTACATACGTTAATTTTATATCGCGTGTATGATACAACCCCCTTAAAATTAGCTGCAAAATTAGGTCTTCAAAATTCGCATGATACGCGAGTATATACAGTATTACCAGAAATACATTTCTGTAAAAGAAATTATTAATGTTGCCAAGAAAATTATATTTCGGCCTTAAACGACCCATAAGCAGTTGATATGTTGCTATACAATCAAACAGTAGTAAAAACATTTTTTTTAAAAATGTAGCATGGCTTGAAAAAATATTTCTTACCTCCAGTGGCGTGTAAAGATGAGACAAAATTCTTAGCTTCTGTCAAGTTTCGCGTTTGTTCCCAATTGACGTTTGAACTGAAGGTACCAAACGTAAAACTGTCCTTTTCTGGCTCGAGTGCCGAAAGAATGCTAAGCATGGCGGATTTCACCTGCCGGAGTTTTCTACCTCGCATTGATCCACTGATATCAATCATAAAGACAATATTCTTCGGCCATACGGACTCGGTCACCGGTGTAAAGAAATGTACGAAATATCCATCAAGTTCCTGGTGTCATTTTAATGTAAAAGAAAAGAAGAAAAAGAAAAAAAGAAAAAGAACTGAAACGCATTGTACAATGTGCGATGGATAAATTGTCGTCTAAACGACGCAAAAATGAAAATAACACTGACATCTCATTTTAAATATTACCAAAATAAAACAAAATTATTTTGAAATATTAAAGCATAATATTATTCAGTAAAATCGTCATTGGCTTCAAACACGACATCCAGGAATCTCCTGCATCTCTTCTGGGCGGTCTCTTTGTTTAAGTTGATAAATGCTGTCATAATCCTTACAAGAAGTTTTGTTGATTTCTCGATCACAGTAATCCACACATAACATTAAAGGGCGTGTCTGAGGAGTATGTTGGCCAGATGTAAGGGGTGATATGATCGCAGAAATTGTCTGACAGCCGGTTAAGGCAGTGGAGAACTTTCAGAGGGAAATTAACAGGAGATAACTGATAAATGACATCCATTAAACATGGCACGTGGAACTAGAAGAGTCTACGCCAATGAGTGAAATAAAGGTTTCAGTTCGACATTCCAACCACCTCAAGAACGCCGGAGCGTACAACGGCCGAAACGTTGTAATAAATATGGCGACCAAGATGAGGACAATAATGTAAATACTATACATAATACCTAATCTCAGAAATATAGACAGAGCCATGACTGGGTTCTCCTGCTTGTGTGGCATGGTGTAGAATCCTGTTGTCTACTAGGCTGTGCAGTCGACAAAATCAGAAACAAACAATACGCATGCGCGAAACTAAAAATATAAAATGGCGACTATTTATGTCTCACACTCTGTATTTATTTTTCGTATTCTGCTCAGGTTTCTACATGGTTATGTCTATCTATATATAAAGCTTATTAAAATTGCACTTGTTCCACCCTCGTTAGTTCATACGAGCATTAAGCCTTGCCACTACTACATAAATAATGGACTCTTCCGTTTTCATGATAGGAAAACTGCGAAAGACAAGACTGGTTTCAGTGAGAGAAAGAAAGAAAGATACAAACAAACAAATGAAGAAAATAAGAAAGTAGAAAGAAAGAAAGAATGTAAGAAAGAAAGTAAGAAAGAAAGAAAGAAAGAAAGAAAGAAAGAAAGAAAGAAAGGGACAGAGCGTATCGCTATCTATAAAAGGCAGGATGTGTGTGTGTGTGTGTTAAGAATGCACGGCCGCAATTTTGGACGGATTTGCACCAAAATTTACATACACATGCTCCAGGTTAGCTTCAAGGCCAACACCGACGTTGCATTTCCCAACTCCCATCGATAGTGGAAATAATCGATTTTTTCATGCTTCTACAACAGTGTTGACTTCAATGTTAACAAAAGGTGACTCTAATCCTTGAATTTCATATCTGTGTTGTCATATCCTGCTATGGCAACAGAAAACACCTTTGGGTGAAATTAACAATAAAGATACTGCGATTGATTGATTGAGAGGCCTTGAAAATGCAAAGGAAAGGGAATAAATATCAATAATAATAATAATTATAATAATAATGTTTTTTTTTTTCTTTTTCTCATATTCTTTCACAATCAGTAACTCACATTATGAGAAAATGTATGCTATTCAGGAGAGAAAATATTATTCGCGATGTGATATGCAACACTCAGTAACTGATGGTCACGATGTGATATTAATTTAAATCTAACAACTGGTGACCCCGACGTGATCCGATATTATTCAACACTCAGTAACTGATGGTCACGATGTGATATTATTTAGAATCCATCAACTGGTGGCCCCGACCTGAACTGTTATTATTCAAAACTCAATAACTGATTGCCAGGGTGTGATATTATTTAAAATCCATCAACTGGTGACCCTGATGTGATCTGATATTATTCAACACTGAATAACAGACGTGATCTGTTATTCAAAACTCAATAACTGATGGCCACGATGTGATACTATTTGAAATCCCGCAACTGGTGACCCCAACAATTGTTTTTGCACGAAATCAATTGGAAAACACAATAAAACACGATTCTGTCACCAGAATGAAAGGGGGACAACTCATATCGAGTTATACTTATTATAAAACCCAGGTTGTTTGTGTGTGTGTATGTGTGTGTGTGTGTGTGTGTTTGTTTATATATGGGATCGGATTTCCTACATTTTTTAACCGATTTCAACAAAACTTCACTTTTTTTTGGCAGGTAGTGTTTCTTATTGTCTTGCACACTTTTTTCTTTATTTTTACATTCAGAATGCTTTAAAAATTCTATTTACAAGACAATTGTTTATAATAAAATTCTATTCAATCGGTAGACTCATAACGATTGAAAACAATGTTTTTGTTTGAGTTTGGGTTTGACCAATTCGTAAAAAAAAAAAAAAAACTAATTAAGGCATGCGTTTCCGTCAACCTTAAACAATAATCTTTGTCAATTTTATTTTTCAGTCTTCATGATGGTCGATACTTGATCTATCTCTTACTGTTACATCCCCGGGCAACGTCGGGCTCTACTGCTAGTATAGTAATAAAAATATAGACATAATATATTTAGCATTATCATCAGGAAAAATATTATTTAGAAGAATCAATCGATTACTTACATATATTACGTTTGATTGCGCCCGATTTACATCATATTCAACAATGAATTCGCCTAGATAATTAAGTTTTTTCAATTCCTCTTGTTCTTCTCTGGTTGGATCAAACTTGATGTAGACATGTTTGTTGTCGATATATTCTATAGAACTAACACTGTGATCTGCGAAAGAAATAAGTTAGAATTTTGATTATCAGACAGGATCAAATTGTATATTATTTATAACATGTAAGCAAAGTGGTTTATTTTTTCTATTATCTTAAAAAGAAACACAAAGAATGATGTGGAGATGAGTTTGACAAATGGCGGACGAAAATAAATGCTGCAGTTTACAATGGCGATGATTGCGACAAAGCGTGAACATCATTGCATTGATATTAATATTTTTATTTTGTTTATTTTATTATATATATATATATATATATATATATATATATATATATATATATATATATATATATATTTGAAATGTTCAAAGGGGATTAAGAAATCTTTACATTAAAGTCAACAGTATATTTGTAAATAATAGTAAGTTTGGTATTAAAATAGATATGAAAAAACTCGGATAGGTATATAGATATCTTTCTCTCAGTCTGTTCATATCTATCTATATCTCACTCTGTTCAGGTATATCTATCTATTTCATTTGTCATTGGTGTTGAAAGCGTTTCTATTATTTGGTAAAATTATTTATTTGGGATTAGGTAGCGCCAGTCTATGAGATCCACATTCGAAATCCGGCAAAGAACCTCATTCGCTTGTTAACATTTTTTTATCATTGATATGTGAAAACGGTTCTAAATAACTGATATTGTAGACATTTCTGAACAAGTGGGTGGTAAGCATGACATCCATATAAGAGTCTAGATCTGGAGAGATTATTTGAAGAATTCGATTCGAAGAATAATCTTTGGTAGCATTGTTTGCTTCTTATTAATTCTGAACATCCTGTGAAACTGCAACTATTTTAAATTATTGATATATCTACAGCAATCTTTTCATATTTATCTCTCTTTCAGTGTATTCGTATATATGTATATATCTTTATTTATGGAAACATCTGATATGTTCAATTTCCTTATCATCTGAGCTAAATTTGCTATAATATTTGGTTTCGTTAAAATACATATGGATTTTGACACAGAAGTCTAGATCAGATATTCTCAGTCTAATACATATCAGTCTAATCATATGTATGTATCTATGTATATATCTTTTTTCAGTTTATTCATATCCTTCTATCAAGTCAATCTATACATATCTCTCTATGTTCATAATTATCTATCCATCTCTGTTCATATCTATCTATATCTATCTATCTCTAAGTCTATTCAAGTCTATCTATCATATATATATATATATATATATAGAGAGAGAGAGAGAGAGACAGACAGACAGACAGACAGACACACACGGTGGAGTAATGGATAGCGGCTTGGATTGAGGAATCGCAGAGCCGAGTTAGAATTCCAGTCGAATCCATTACATTCACTTAGGTGCTAATACCCTTGGGAAAGGTGTGAATCCTCCTCTTCTCCCTCCAGCTATGGGTAAAATAGCAGGACAGACTGGGTTCTATAGCCTTGGGTGGCAACTGGTCTAGGAGAAGGACAACTCTAAATTCAAAACCTGCGGAGGGTCGTTTGGGGAACTTGTGGCACGTAGTCCACCAGGTCTCTGTATTCGACCCTTCAAATAGTGTGGTTGGTTCTTCACAAAGCTTTCACCACTATAATCAAATCTCATGTTCCGTTGTCGGTCTGTCGGTTTCCTGGGAACTGATCTGCTTGACCCTCATACATCGAACTCGACTATATATATATATATATATATATATATATATATATATATATATATATCAGTCTATTCATAAATTTAATGTGATTATTCAATATGATAATGCTCGCCCAGATGGTGGCTCACATAACCAAACATGCTTTTAAAGAGCTCGGTTGGGAAATTCTGCCACACCCATTATATTCTCCTGATGTAGCCCCTTCAGACTACCACTTTTTTTCGATCGTTTTCTATCAATTTTAATGGTGCTTCGTTTAGCAATGTGGGGCTTGAAAGCCCCACATTGCTAAACGAAGCACGGAACGTGGCGTAATGAATCTTTCGAGCGAAAACCTAGTGATTTCTAGCGTCGAGGTATTGAACAGTTAGCGGATCGTTGTCAGGATGTCATAAAAAATAAAGGGAAATTGACGGTTGAATAATTCATCAAAACAATTAATAAATGATACATATTAAAATAAAATATTAAAAACGACCGAATTTATGTAACAAGCTGATATCATCAATTTTCTTAACTTCTGCGCTAAATTTATGATGACTGATCCAGACACGAAGTTATTGGAAGTATTTAGTATTTAATAATCCCACACTTTAAATTTTTTTGATAGATGCAGAATATGTACAGTTATTACTATATAATATATATATACTTTGTTTTAGAAATATAGTAAAATGTATTTCCACAGGAAAATAACCTTTCCAATAAATTGTCTTAGAAAATAGCATTTGCAATGCATTGCTATAATAAAATACACTTTTCAATGCATTCCTACCGTAAAATATCTTAGTATATTGCTATATATAAAATACCTTTTTCAATGCATTGCTATAATAAAATACACTTTTCAATGCATTCCTACCGTAAAATGTCTTAGTATATTGCTATATATAAAATGCCTTTTTCAATGCATTGCTATAATAAAATACACTTTTCAATGCATTCCTACCGTAAAATGTCTTAGTATATTGCTATATATAAAATGCCTTTTTCAATGCATTGCTATAATAAAATACACTTTTCAATGCATTCCTACCGTAAAATATCTTAGTATATTGCTATATATAAAATGCCTTTTTCAATGCATTGCTATAATAAAATACACTTTTCAATGCATTCCTACCGTAAAATGTCTTAGTATATTGCTATATATAAAATGCCTTTTTCAATGCATTGCTATAATAAAATACACTTTTCAATGCATTCCTACAGTAAAATGTCTTAGTATATTGCTATATATAAAATGCCTTTTTCAATGCATTGCTATAATAAAATACACTTTTCAATGCATTCCTACCGTAAAATGTCTTAGTATATTGCTATATATAAAATGCCTTTTTCAATGCATTGCTATAATAAAATACACTTTTCAATGCATTCCTACCGTAAAATGTCTTAGTATATTGCTATATGTAAAATGCCTTTTTCAATGCATTGCTATAATAAAATACACTTTTCAATGCATTCCTACCGTAAAATATCTTAGTATATTGCTATATATAAGAGGCCTTTTTCAATGCATTGCTATAATAAAATACACTTTTCAATGCATTCCTACCGTAAAATGTCTTAGTATATTGCTATATATAAAATGCCTTTTTCAATGCATTGCTATAATAAAATACACTTTTCAATGCATTCCTACCGTAAAATGTCTTAGTATATTGCTATATATAAAATGCCTTTTTCAATGCATTGCTATAATAAAATACACTTTTCAATGCATTCCTACCGTAAAATATCTTAGTATATTACTCTATATAAAATGCCTTTTTCAATGCATTGCTATAATAAAATACACTTTTCAATGCATTCCTACCGTAAAATGTCTTAGTATATTGCTATATATAAAATGCCTTTTTCAATGCATTGCTATAATAAAATACACTTTTCAATGCATTCCTACCGTAAAATGTCTTAGTATATTGCTATATATAAAATGCCTTTTTCAATGCATTGCTATAATAAAATACACTTTTCAATGCATTCCTACCGTAAAATATCTTAGTATATTGCTATATATAAGAGGCCTTTTTGAATGCATTGCTATAATAAAATACACTTTTCAATGAATTCCTACCGTAAAATGTCTTAGTATATTGCTATATATAAAATGCCTTTTTCAACGCATTGCTATAATAAAATACACTTTTCAATGCATTCCTACCGTAAAATGTCTTAGTATATTGCTATATATAAAATGCCTTTTTCAATGCATTGCTATAATAAAATACACTTTTCAATGCATTCCTACCGTAAAATATCTTAGTATATTGCTATATATAAAATGCCTTTTTCAATGCATTGCTATAATAAAATACACTTTTCAATGCATTCCTACCGTAAAATGTCTTAGTATATTGCTATATATAAAATGCCTTTTTCAATGCATTGCTATAATAAAATACACTTTTCAATGCATTCCTACCGTAAAATGTCTTAGTATATTGCTATATATAAAATACCTTTTTCAATGCATTGCTATAATAAAATACACTTTTCAATGCATTCCTACCGTAAAATGTCTTAGTATATTGCTATATATAAAATGCCTTTTTCAATGCATTGCTATAATAAAATACACTTTTCAATGCATTCCTACCGTAAAATGTCTTAGTATATTGCTATATATAAAATGCCTTTTTCAATGCATTGCTATAATAAAATACACTTTTCAATGCATTCCTACCGTAAAATATCTTAGTATATTGCTATATATAAAATGCCTTTTTCAATGCATTGCTATAATAAAATACACTTTTCAATGCATTCCTACCGTAAAATGTCTTAGTATATTGCTATATATAAAATGCCTTTTTCAATGCATTGCTATAATAAAATACACTTTTCAATGCATTCCTACCGTAAAATATGTTAGTATATTGCTATATATAAAATGCCTTTTTCAATGCATTGCTATAATAAAATACACTTTTCAATGCATTCCTACCGTAAAATGTCTTAGTATATTGCTATATATAAAATGCCTTTTTCAATGCATTGCTATAATAAAATACACTTTTCAATGCATTCCTACCGTAAAATATCTTAGTATATTGCGATATATAAAATGCCTTTTTCAATGCATTGCTATAATAAAATACACTTTTCAATGCATTCCTACCGTAAAATATCTTAGTATATTGCTATATATAAAATGCCTTTTTCAATGCATTGCTATAATAAAATACACTTTTCAATGCATTCCTACCGTAAAATATCTTAGTATATTGCTATATATAAAATGCCTTTTTCAATGCATTGCTATAATAAAATACACTTTTCAATGCATTCCTACCGTAAAATGTCTTAGTATATTGCTATATATAAAATGCCTTTTTCAATGCATTGCTATAATAAAATACACTTTTCAATGCATTCCTACAGTAAAATGTCTTAGTATATTGCTATATATAAAATGCCTTTTTCAATGCATTGCTATAATAAAATACACTTTTCAATGCATTCCTACCGTAAAATGTCTTAGTATATTGCTATATATAAAATGCCTTTTTCAATGCATTGCTATAATAAAATACACTTTTCAATGCATTCCTACCGTAAAATGTCTTAGTATATTGCTATATGTAAAATGCCTTTTTCAATGCATTGCTATAATAAAATACACTTTTCAATGCATTCCTACCGTAAAATATCTTAGTATATTGCTATATATAAGAGGCCTTTTTCAATGCATTGCTATAATAAAATACACTTTTCAATGCATTCCTACCGTAAAATGTCTTAGTATATTGCTATATATAAAATGCCTTTTTCAATGCATTGCTATAATAAAATACACTTTTCAATGCATTCCTACCGTAAAATGTCTTAGTATATTGCTATATATAAAATGCCTTTTTCAATGCATTGCTATAATAAAATACACTTTTCAATGCATTCCTACCGTAAAATATCTTAGTATATTACTCTATATAAAATGCCTTTTTCAATGCATTGCTATAATAAAATACACTTTTCAATGCATTCCTACCGTAAAATGTCTTAGTATATTGCTATATATAAAATGCCTTTTTCAATGCATTGCTATAATAAAATACACTTTTCAATGCATTCCTACCGTAAAATGTCTTAGTATATTGCTATATATAAAATGCCTTTTTCAATGCATTGCTATAATAAAATACACTTTTCAATGCATTCCTACCGTAAAATATCTTAGTATATTGCTATATATAAGAGGCCTTTTTGAATGCATTGCTATAATAAAATACACTTTTCAATGAATTCCTACCGTAAAATGTCTTAGTATATTGCTATATATAAAATGCCTTTTTCAACGCATTGCTATGATAAAATACACTTTTCAATGCATTCCTACCGTAAAATGTCTTAGTATATTGCTATATATAAAATGCCTTTTTCAATGCATTGCTATAATAAAATACACTTTTCAATGCATTCCTACCGTAAAATATCTTAGTATATTGCTATATATAAAATGCCTTTTTCAATGCATTGCTATAATAAAATACACTTTTCAATGCATTCCTACCGTAAAATGTCTTAGTATATTGCTATATATAAAATGCCTTTTTCAATGCATTGCTATAATAAAATACACTTTTCAATGCATTCCTACCGTAAAATGTCTTAGTATATTGCTATATATAAAATACCTTTTTCAATGCATTGCTATAATAAAATACACTTTTCAATGCATTCCTACCGTAAAATGTCTTAGTATATTGCTATATATAAAATGCCTTTTTCAATGCATTGCTATAATAAAATACACTTTTCAATGCATTCCTACCGTAAAATGTCTTAGTATATTGCTATATATAAAATGCCTTTTTCAATGCATTGCTATAATAAAATACACTTTTCAATGCATTCCTACCGTAAAATATCTTAGTATATTGCTATATATAAAATGCCTTTTTCAATGCATTGCTATAATAAAATACACTTTTCAATGCATTCCTACCGTAAAATGTCTTAGTATATTGCTATATATAAAATGCCTTTTTCAATGCATTGCTATAATAAAATACACTTTTCAATGCATTCCTACCGTAAAATATGTTAGTATATTGCTATATATAAAATGCCTTTTTCAATGCATTGCTATAATAAAATACACTTTTCAATGCATTCCTACCGTAAAATGTCTTAGTATATTGCTATATATAAAATGCCTTTTTCAATGCATTGCTATAATAAAATACACTTTTCAATGCATTCCTACCGTAAAATATCTTAGTATATTGCGATATATAAAATGCCTTTTTCAATGCATTGCTATAATAAAATACACTTTTCAATGCATTCCTACCGTAAAATGTCTTAGTATATTGCTATATATAAAATGCCTTTTTCAATGCATTGCTATAATAAAATACACTTTTCAATGCATTACTACCGTAAAATATCTTAGTATATTGCTATATATAAAATGCCTTTTTCAATGCATTGCTATAATAAAATACACTTTTCAATGCATTCCTACCGTAAAATATCTTAGTATATTGCTATATATAAAATGCCTTTTTCAATGCATTGCTATAATAAAATACACTTTTCAATGCATTCCTACCGTAAAATATCTTAGTATATTGCTATATATAAAATGCCTTTTTCAATGCATTGCTATAATAAAATACACTTTTCAATGCATTCCTACCGTAAAATGTCTTAGTATATTGCTATATATAAAATGCCTTTTTCAATGCATTGCTATAATAAAATACACTTTTCAATGCATTCCTACCGTAAAATGTCTTAGTATATTGCTATATATAAAATGCCTTTTTCAATGCATTGCTATAATAAAATACACTTTTCAATGCATTCCTACCGTAAAATATCTTAGTATATTGCTATATATAAGAGGCCTTTTTCAATGCATTGCTATAATAAAATACACTTTTCAATGAATTCCTACCGTAAAATGTCTTAGTATATTGCTATATATAAAATGCCTTTTTCAACGCATTGCTATAATAAAATACACTTTTCAATGCATTCCTACCGTAAAATGTCTTAGTATATTGCTATATATAAAATGCCTTTTTCAATGCATTGCTATAATAAAATACACTTTTCAATGCATTCCTACCGTAAAATATCTTAGTATATTGCTATATATAAAATGCCTTTTTCAATGCATTGCTATAATAAAATACACTTTTCAATGCATTCCTACCGTAAAATGTCTTAGTATATTGCTATATATAAAATGCCTTTTTCAATGCATTGCTATAATAAAATACACTTTTCAATGCATTCCTACCGTAAAATGTCTTAGTATATTGCTATATATAAAATACCTTTTTCAATGCATTGCTATAATAAAATACACTTTTCAATGCATTCCTACCGTAAAATGTCTTAGTATATTGCTATATATAAAATGCCTTTTTCAATGCATTGCTATAATAAAATACACTTTTCAATGCATTCCTACCGTAAAATGTCTTAGTATATTGCTATATATAAAATGCCTTTTTCAATGCATTGCTATAATAAAATACACTTTTCAATGCATTCCTACCGTAAAATATCTTAGTATATTGCGATATATAAAATGCCTTTTTCAATGCATTGCTATAATAAAATACACTTTTCAATGCATTCCTACCGTAAAATGTCTTAGTATATTGCTATATATAAAATGCCTTTTTCAATGCATTGCTATAATAAAATACACTTTTCAATGCATTACTACCGTAAAATATCTTAGTATATTGCTATATATAAAATGCCTTTTTCAATGCATTGCTATAATAAAATACACTTTTCAATGCATTCCTACCGTAAAATATCTTAGTATATTGCTATATATAAAATGCCTTTTTCAATGCATTGCTATAATAAAATACACTTTTCAATGCATTCCTACCGTAAAATATCTTAGTATATTGCTATATATAAAATGCCTTTTTCAATGCATTGCTATAATAAAATACACTTTTCAATGCATTCCTACCGTAAAATGTCTTAGTATATTGCTATATATAAAATGCCTTTTTCAATGCATTGCTATAATAAAATACACTTTTCAATGCATTCCTACCGTAAAATGTCTTAGTATATTGCTATATATAAAATGCCTTTTTCAATGCATTGCTATAATAAAATACACTTTTCAATGCATTCCTACCGTAAAATATCTTAGTATATTGCTATATATAAGAGGCCTTTTTGAATGCATTGCTATAATAAAATACACTTTTCAATGAATTCCTACCGTAAAATGTCTTAGTATATTGCTATATATAAAATGCCTTTTTCAACGCATTGCTATAATAAAATACACTTTTCAATGCATTCCTACCGTAAAATGTCTTAGTATATTGCTATATATAAAATGCCTTTTTCAATGCATTGCTATAATAAAATACACTTTTCAATGCATTCCTACCGTAAAATATCTTAGTATATTGCTATATATAAAATGCCTTTTTCAATGCATTGCTATAATAAAATACACTTTTCAATGCATTCCTACCGTAAAATGTCTTAGTATATTGCTATATATAAAATGCCTTTTTCAATGCATTGCTATAATAAAATACACTTTTCAATGCATTCCTACCGTAAAATGTCTTAGTATATTGCTATATATAAAATACCTTTTTCAATGCATTGCTATAATAAAATACACTTTTCAATGCATTCCTACCGTAAAATGTCTTAGTATATTGCTATATATAAAATGCCTTTTTCAATGCATTGCTATAATAAAATACACTTTTCAATGCATTCCTACCGTAAAATGTCTTAGTATATTGCTATATATAAAATGCCTTTTTCAATGCATTGCTATAATAAAATACACTTTTCAATGCATTCCTACCGTAAAATATCTTAGTATATTGCTATATATAAAATGCCTTTTTCAATGCATTGCTATAATAAAATACACTTTTCAATGCATTCCTACCGTAAAATGTCTTAGTATATTGCTATATATAAAATGCCTTTTTCAATGCATTGCTATAATAAAATACACTTTTCAATGCATTCCTACCGTAAAATATGTTAGTATATTGCTATATATAAAATGCCTTTTTCAATGCATTGCTATAATAAAATACACTTTTCAATGCATTCCTACCGTAAAATGTCTTAGTATATTGCTATATATAAAATGCCTTTTTCAATGCATTGCTATAATAAAATACACTTTTCAATGCATTCCTACCGTAAAATATCTTAGTATATTGCGATATATAAAATGCCTTTTTCAATGCATTGCTATAATAAAATACACTTTTCAATGCATTCCTACCGTAAAATGTCTTAGTATATTGATATATATAAAATGCCTTTTTCAATGCATTGCTATAATAAAATACACTTTTCAATGCATTACTACCGTAAAATATCTTAGTATATTGCTATATATAAAATGCCTTTTTCAATGCATTGCTATAATAAAATACACTTTTCAATGCATTCCTACCGTAAAATATCTTAGTATATTGCTATATATAAAATGCCTTTTTCAATGCATTGCTATAATAAAATACACTTTTCAATGCATTCCTACCGTAAAATATCTTAGTATATTGCTATATATAAAATGCCTTTTTCAATGCATTGCTATAATAAAATACACTTTTCAATGCATTCCTACCGTAAAATGTCTTAGTATATTGCTATATATAAAATGCCTTTTTCAATGCATTGCTATAATAAAATACACTTTTCAATGCATTCCTACCGTAAAATGTCTTAGTATATTGCTATATATAAAATGCCTTTTTCAATGCATTGCTATAATAAAATACACTTTTCAATGCATTCCTACCGTAAAATGTCTTAGTATATTGCTATATATAAAATGCCTTTTTCAATGCATTGCTATAATAAAATACACTTTTCAATGCATTCCTACCGTAAAATATCTTAGTATATTGCTATATATAAGAGGCCTTTTTGAATGCATTGCTATAATAAAATACACTTTTCAATGAATTCCTACCGTAAAATGTCTTAGTATATTGCTATATATAAAATGCCTTTTTCAACGCATTGCTATAATAAAATACACTTTTCAATGCATTCCTACCGTAAAATGTCTTAGTATATTGCTATATATAAAATGCCTTTTTCAATGCATTGCTATAATAAAATACACTTTTCAATGCATTCCTACCGTAAAATATCTTAGTATATTGCTATATATAAAATGCCTTTTTCAATGCATTGCTATAATAAAATACACTTTTCAATGCATTCCTACCGTAAAATGTCTTAGTATATTGCTATATATAAAATGCCTTTTTCAATGCATTGCTATAATAAAATACACTTTTCAATGCATTCCTACCGTAAAATGTCTTAGTATATTGCTATATATAAAATACCTTTTTCAATGCATTGCTATAATAAAATACACTTTTCAATGCATTCCTACCGTAAAATGTCTTAGTATATTGCTATATATAAAATGCCTTTTTCAATGCATTGCTATAATAAAATACAATTTTCAATGCATTCCTACCGTAAAATGTCTTAGTATATTGCTATATATAAAATGCCTTTTTCAATGCATTGCTATAATAAAATACACTTTTCAATGCATTCCTACCGTAAAATATCTTAGTATATTGCTATATATAAAATGCCTTTTTCAATGCATTGCTATAATAAAATACACTTTTCAATGCATTCCTACCGTAAAATGTCTTAGTATATTGCTATATATAAAATGCCTTTTTCAATGCATTGCTATAATAAAATACACTTTTCAATGCATTCCTACCGTAAAATATGTTAGTATATTGCTATATATAAAATGCCTTTTTCAATGCATTGCTATAATAAAATACACTTTTCAATGCATTCCTACCGTAAAATGTCTTAGTATATTGCTATATATAAAATGCCTTTTTCAATGCATTGCTATAATAAAATACACTTTTCAATGCATTCCTACCGTAAAATATCTTAGTATATTGCGATATATAAAATGCCTTTTTCAATGCATTGCTATAATAAAATACACTTTTCAATGCATTCCTACCGTAAAATATCTTAGTATATTGCTATATATAAAATGCCTTTTTCAATGCATTGCTATAATAAAATACACTTTTCAATGCATTCCTACCGTAAAATATCTTAGTATATTGCTATATATAAAATGCCTTTTTCAATGCATTGCTATAATAAAATACACTTTTCAATGCATTCCTACCGTAAAATGTCTTAGTATATTGCTATATATAAAATGCCTTTTTCAATGCATTGCTATAATAAAATACACTTTTCAATGCATTCCTACCGTAAAATGTCTTAGTATATTGCTATATATAAAATGCCTTTTTCAATGCATTGCTATAATAAAATACACTTTTCAATGCATTCCTACCGTAAAATATCTTAGTATATTGCTATATATAAGAGGCCTTTTTGAATGCATTGCTATAATAAAATACACTTTTCAATGCATTCCTACCGTAAAATGTCTTAGTATATTGCTATATATAAAATGCCTTTTTCAATGCATTGCTATAATAAAATACACTTTTCAATGCATTCCTACCGTAAAATATCTTAGTATATTGCTATATATAAAATGCCTTTTTCAATGCATTGCTATAATAAAATACACTTTTCAATGCATTCCTACCGTAAAATGTCTTAGTATATTGCTATATATAAAATGCCTTTTTCAATGCATTGCTATAATAAAATACACTTTTCAATGCATTCCTACCGTAAAATGTCTTAGTATGTTGCTATATATAAAATGCCTTTTTCAATGCATTGCTATAATAAAATACACTTTTCAATGCATTCCTACCGTAAAATGTCTTAGTATATTGCTATATATAAAATGCCTTTTTCAATGCATTGCTATAATAAAATACACTTTTCAATGCATTCCTACCGTAAAATGTCTTAGTATATTGCTATATATAAAATGCCTTTTTCAATGCATTGCTATAATAAAATACACTTTTCAATGCATTCCTACCGTAAAATGTCTTAGTATATTGCTATATATAAAATGCCTTTTTCAATGCATTGCTATAATAAAATACACTTTTCAATGCATTCCTACCGTAAAATATCTTAGTATATTGCTATATATAAAATGCCTTTTTCAATGCATTGCTATAATAAAATACACTTTTCAATGCATTCCTACCGTAAAATGTCTTAGTATATTGCTATATATAAAATGCCTTTTTCAATGCATTGCTATAATAAAATACACTTTTTAATGCATTCCTACCGTTAAATATCTTAGTATATTGCTATATATAAAATGCCTTTTTCAATGCATTGCTATAATAAAATACACTTTTCAATGCATTCCTACCGTAAAATGTCTTAGTATATTGCTATATATAAAATGCCTTTTTCAATGCATTGCTATAATAAAATACACTTTTCAATGCATTCCTACCGTAAAATGTCTTAGTATATTGCTATATATAAAATGCCTTTTTCAATGCATTGCTATAATAAAATACACTTTTCAATGCATTCCTACCGTAAAATGTCTTAGTATATTGCTATATATAAAATGCCTTTTTCAATGCATTGCTATAATAAAATACACTTTTCAATGCATTCCTACCGTAAAATGTCTTAGTATATTGCTATATATAAAATGCCTTTTTCAATGCATTGCTATAATAAAATACACTTTTCAATGCATTCCTACCGTAAAATATCTTAGTATATTGCTATATATAAAATGCCTTTTTCAATGCATTGCTATAATAAAATACACTTTTCAATGCATTCCTACCGTAAAATGTCTTAGTATATTGCTATATATAAAATGCCTTTTTCAATGCATTGCTATAATAAAATACACTTTTCAATGCATTCCTACCGTAAAATGTCTTAGTATATTGCTATATATAAAATGCCTTTTTCAATTCATTGCTATAATAAAATACACTTTTCAATGAATTCCTACCGTAAAATGTCTTAGTATATTGCTATATATAAAATGCCTTTTTCAATGCATTGCTATAATAAAATACACTTTTCAATGCATTACTACCGTAAAATATCTTAGTATATTGCTATATATAAAATGCCTTTTTCAATGCATTGCTATAATAAAATACACTTTTCAATGCATTCCTACCGTAAAATATCTTAGTATATTGCTATATATAAAATGCCTTTTTCAATGCATTGCTATAATAAAATACACTTTTCAATGCATTCCTACCGTAAAATATCTTAGTATATTGCTATATATAAAATGCCTTTTTCAATGCATTGCTATAATAAAATACACTTTTCAATGCATTCCTACCGTAAAATGTCTTAGTATATTGCTATATATAAAATGCCTTTTTCAATGCATTGCTATAATAAAATACACTTTTCAATGCATTCCTACCGTAAAATGTCTTAGTATATTGCTATATATAAAATGCCTTTTTCAATGCATTGCTATAATAAAATACACTTTTCAATGCATTCCTACCGTAAAATATCTTAGTATATTGCTATATATAAGAGGCCTTTTTGAATGTATTACTATAATAAAATACACTTTTCAATGCATTCCTACCGTAAAATGTCTTAGTATATTGCTATATATAAAATGCCTTTTTCAATGCATTGCTATAATAAAATACACTTTTCAATGCATTCCTAACGTAAAATATCTTAGTATATTGCTATATATAAAATGCCTTTTTCAATGCATTGCTATAATAAAATACACTTTTCAATGCATTCCTACCGTAAAATGTCTTAGTATATTGCTATATATAAAATGCCTTTTTCAATGCATTGCTATAATAAAATACACTTTTCAATGCATTCCTACCGTAAAATGTCTTAGTATGTTGCTATATATAAAATGCCTTTTTCAATGCATTGCTATAATAAAATACACTTTTCAATGCATTCCTACCGTAAAATGTCTTAGTATATTGCTATATATAAAATGCCTTTTTCAATGCATTGCTATAATAAAATACACTTTTCAATGCATTCCTACCGTAAAATGTCTTAGTATATTGCTATATATAAAATGCCTTTTTCAATGCATTGCTATAATAAAATACACTTTTCAATGCATTCCTACCGTAAAATGTCTTAGTATATTGCTATATATAAAATGCCTTTTTCAATGCATTGCTATAATAAAATACACTTTTCAATGCATTCCTACCGTAAAATATCTTAGTATATTGCTATATATAAAATGCCTTTTTCAATGCATTGCTATAATAAAATACACTTTTCAATGCATTCCTACCGTAAAATGTCTTAGTATATTGCTATATATAAAATGCCTTTGTCAATGCATTGCTATAATAAAATACACTTTTCAATGCATTCCTACCGTAAATATCTTAGTATATTGCTATATATAAAATGCCTTTTTCAATGCATTGCTATAATAAAATACACTTTTCAATGCATTCCTACCGTAAAATGTCTTAGTATATTGCTATATATAAAATGCCTTTTTCAATGCATTGCTATAATAAAATACACTTTTCAATGCATTCCTACCGTAAAATATCTTAGTATATTGCTATATATAAAATACCTTTTTCAATGCATTGCTATAATAAAATACACTTTTCAATGCATTCCTACCGTAAAATATCTTAGTATATTGCTATATATAAAATGCCTTTTTCAATGCATTGCTATAATAAAATACACTTTTCAATGCATTCCTACCGTAAAATGTCTTAGTATATTGCTATATATAAAATGCCTTTTTCAATGCATTGCTATAATAAAATACACTTTTCAATGCATTCCTACCGTAAAATGTCTTAGTATATTGCTATATATAAAATGCCTTTTTCAATGCATTGCTATAATAAAATACACTTTTCAATGCATTCCTACCGTAAAATGTCTTAGTATATTGCTATATATAAAATGCCTTTTTCAATGCATTGCTATAATAAAATACACTTTTCAATGCATTCCTACCGTAAAATGTCTTAGTATATTGCTATATATAAAATGCCTTTTTCAATGCATTGCTATAATAAAATACACTTTTCAATGCATTCCTACCGTAAAATATCTTAGTATATTGCTATATATAAAATGCCTTTTTCAATGCATTGCTATAATAAAATACACTTTTCAATGCATTCCTACCGTAAAATGTCTTAGTATATTGCTATATATAAAATGCCTTTTTCAATGCATTGCTATAATAAAATACACTTTTCAATGCATTCCTACCGTAAAATGTCTTAGTATATTGCTATATATAAAATGCCTTTTTCAATTCATTGCTATAATAAAATACACTTTTCAATGAATTCCTACCGTAAAATGTCTTAGTATATTGCTATATATAAAATGCCTTTTTCAATGCATTGCTATAATAAAATACACTTTTCAATGCATTCCTACCGTAAAATATCTTAGTATATTGCTATATATAAAATGCCTTTTTCAATGCATTGCTATAATAAAATACACTTTTCAATGCATTCCTACCGTAAAATGTCTTAGTATATTGCTATATATAAAATGCCTTTTTCAATGCATTGCTATAATAAAATACACTTTTCAATGCATTCCTACCGTAAAATATCTTAGTATATTGCTATATATAAAATGCCTTTTTCAATGCATTGCTATAATAAAATACACTTTTCAATGCATTCCTACCGTAAAATGTCTTAGTATATTGCTATATATAAAATGCCTTTTTCAATGCATTGCTATAATAAAATACACTTTTCAATGCATTCCTACTGTAAAATGTCTGAGTATATTGCTATATATAAAATGCCATTTTCAATGCATTGCTATAATAAAATACACTTTTCAATGCATTCCTACCGTAAAATATCTTAGTATATTGCTATATATAAGAGGCCTTTTTCAATGCATTGCTATAATAAAATACACTTTTCAATGCATTCCTACTGTAAAATGTCTTAGTATATTGCTATATATAAAATGCCTTTTTCAATGCATTGCTATAATAAAATACACTTTTCAATGCATTCCTACCGTAAAATATCTTAGTATATTGCTATATATAAGAGGCCTTTTTCAATGCATTGCTATAATAAAATACACTTTTCAATGCATTCCTACTGTAAAATGTCTTAGTATATTGCTATATATAAAATGCCTTTTTCAATGCATTGCTATAATAAAATACACTTTTCAATGCATTCCTACCGTAAAATGTCTTAGTATATTGCTATATATAAAATGCCTTTTTCAATGCATTGCTATAATAAAATACACTTTTCAATGCATTCCTACCGTAAAATATCTTAGTATATTGCTATATATAAAATGCCTTTTTCAATGCATTGCTATAATAAAATACACTTTTCAATGCATTCCTACCGTAAAATGTCTTAGTATATTGCTATATATAAAATGCCTTTTTCAATGCATTGCTATAATAAAATACACTTTTCAATGCATTCCTACCGTAAAATGTCTTAGTATATTGCTATATATAAAATACCTTTTTCAATGCATTGCTATAATAAACTACACTTTTCAATGCATTCCTACCGTAAAATGTCTTAGTATATTGCTATATATAAAATGCCTTTTTCAATGCATTGCTATAATAAAATACACTTTTCAATGCATTCCTACCGTAAAATGTCTCAGTATATTGCTATATATAAAATGCCTTTTTCAATGCATTGCTATAATAAAATACACTTTTCAATGCATTCCTACCGTAAAATGTCTTAGTATATTGCTATATATAAAATGCCTTTTTCAATGCATTGCTATAATAAAATACACTTTTCAATGCATTCCTACCGTAAAATGTCTTAGTATATTGCTATATATAAAATGCCTTTTTCAATGCATTGCTATAATAAAATACACTTTTCAATGCATTCCTACCGTAAAATGTCTTAGTATGTTGCTATATATAAAATGCCTTTTTCAATGCATTGCTATAATAAAATACACTTTTCAATGCATTCCTACCGTAAAATGTCTTAGTATATTGCTATATATAAAATGCCTTTTTCAATGCATTGCTATAATAAAATACACTTTTCAATGCATTCCTACCGTAAAATGTCTTAGTATATTGCTATATATAAAATGCCTTTTTCAATGCATTGCTATAATAAAATACACTTTTCAATGCATTCCTACCGTAAAATGTCTTAGTATATTGCTATATATAAAATGCCTTTTTCAATGCATTGCTATAATAAAATACACTTTTCAATGCATTCCTACCGTAAAATGTCTTAGTATATTGCTATATATAAAATACCTTTTTCAATGCATTGCTATAATAAACTACACTTTTCAATGCATTCCTACCGTAAAATGTCTTAGTATATTGCTATATATAAAATGCCTTTTTCAATGCATTGCTATAATAAAATACACTTTTCAATGCATTCCTACCGTAAAATGTCTCAGTATATTGCTATATATAAAATGCCTTTTTCAATGCATTGCTATAATAAAATACACTTTTCAATGCATTCCTACCGTAAAATGTCTTAGTATATTGCTATATATAAAATGCCTTTTTCAATGCATTGCTATAATAAAAT
>OZ010611.1:9380371-9410371 GCA_963932145.1 Acanthosepion lycidas
AATGTCTTAAAATGGACAGCGGCTCGGTTTGATGGATTGGAGAGTCGAGTTCGATTACTAGTCGAATCCATTAAATTTACTTACGTGCTAATACCTTTAGGAAAGGTATGAGTCCTTTTCTCCCCCTCCCCTACCACCACTCAGCTATGGGTAAATCTCAGGACAGAGCGAGTTCTATAGCCTTGGATGGCAACTGGTCTACCGCAGAAAGTAATGTCAAGCTAGTGTTGGAAACAATCTGACTCGAAAGATACATGATCGCCTAAGCTTATATCACGCATGACAAATAACTGACTGGTATTGCTATATAATGCCTTTATCCAATGAATTGTTCTTTTTTTAATATCAACCTATGCAAGTCAGTAAAACCACTAAGACACAAGGGGTTACTGGGTGTGGAAGAATTAGGAAGAGAAACATTTATAATGAGCGGGAAGAGGAAAGAGTAATCAGGAGGACAGTAGATAGCGATTGATATTGCATTTAAATATTTGAAGATTAGATAGTTAGATAGAAAGCATGGAGCCGGAAGAGAGTTCCATAAGCAAGGCAGTAAAGCCACTAAGACACAAGGGGTTACTGTGTGTGGAAGAATTAGGACCAGAAACATTAATAATGAGCGGGAACGGTAAAGAGTAAGCAGGAAGATAGTAGATAACGATTGACATCACATTTAAATATTTGAAGATTAAAGTTGGCTGGAAAGCATGGAGCCGGAAAGAGAGTTCCATAAGCAAGTCAGTAAAGCCACTAAGACACAGGGGGTTACTGGGTGTGGAAGAATTAGGAACAGAAACATTAATAATAAGCGGGAAGAGGAAAGAGTAATCAGGAGAACAGTAGATAGCGATTGACATTGCATTTAAATATTTGATGATTAAAGTTAGATAGAAAGCATGGAGCCGAAAGGGAGTTCCATAAGCAAAGCAGTAAAGCCACTAAGACTCAAGGGGTTACTGAGTGTGAAAGAATTAGGAACAAATACATTAATAATGAGCGAGAAGAGGAAAAGAGTAATCAGGATGACAGTATATAGCGATTGATATTGGATTTCAATTTTTGCAAATTAAAGTTGGCTGGAAAGCGTTGAGCCGAAAAGGAGTTCCACAAGTGAGAAGTTCTAGAGAGGAAATTTTTAGCATAGAACCTACGGTTGCATCTAGCCAGTCAACTGTAAATTGGTAATACCTCATCGCCAGTCTAGTAATGTGCTTAAATTCATAAACTCAAGGTACCAGAGTGAAGAGCGATATTTATTCTGTTAAATACACAGAAATATGGCACAAGACCAAAATGGGGATTGGCGAAAAGGACGGTCTTCTTCTGTCTTAGCAATAACTTAGCTAGCCACAAATACTGACCCAATCATACAAACAATATTCCTTACACCAAAACAACGCATTCTTACTTACCTTTCTTACTACATCCACCATAATACCTCATGGTCTCTATGAAAATCCTAACTAGTCCCCATATTTACAATTCATTGCCTGTAGGGGAGGGGAATAAAACAACAATTCTAAAAACTAGCCCCAATGAGAATTTATAATATGAATACAAAAACTATTTACAAGAAACTAAAGAAAATAAGATTAGTAATAAAAAAAACCACAATCACTAAATGTAGCAGAAACATCAGTTCAATGGCTGAAATCAATGCGGGACTATAATAGTATAAAACATTCATTCGTCCCAAGTACTCACACAGACATGCACTCATTTAGACACAACAACAAATGGAAAAAACCACACAAGCAAAACGAAAGGCGCCCCGCATCCACCAGCGAACTGACATCACTGACCACCTAACGAGGGAGGGGATGGGGCATTAAACTTAAAGAAAAATAGAGACAGAAATAAAAGGGGCCAAGCTAAGTTAACAAAAAATGGAAACTAAAGAATCAAATTAAACTTAAGCTAACCTAGTTTCGGGATGGATTGCACAAGTTCAACCCAGGAAGAGCAATATCCTGATGCCTAACCGGCATCAATGTGCCACTAAAGGTCAGCTCCTTTCACACGACACAAACGCGCCAGATTTACCCACCTTTTGCTGAATTCTGATGAAGTGAGCCGCCGCCTTTCCGTCCTAATCTTGACTTTAAGCTAATGCTTAAAGTACAAGATCAGTTGGGAAGAGGTGAACTTCTCGCCTCCATAGAATCCCTTCTGACGTGTCGTCCAAATCACGACTCTCATAACGCCTAGCAAGCAATGGAACACATACTGTTCAGCCTTCGTCATCGGCGGTGCCACATTGCTACAAACGGAAGCGGCCTCAAGGACAAATAACTATCCCTGCAGCATGCGGACCATGAGGCCTTCAACAAACTTGCACAACGGCACTACCTGGCTGCAATGAAAGAAGGCGTGACCCAAGGTCTCGACCTCCCCACCACAGCGTCGGCAGTTTGGAGATTTCTCCAAGCCAGCTGAGCAGGGTCTTTTGGCGACCCAGAGGGCCCCACAAATCACCAGCCAGGTGAGAGAGGCCTCATCGTTATTGAGGCATTTCAACCCTGGCGCCCAAGGCCATATTGAGCGAGCCTCCTGCTTCGTAAGACGGAGCTCGTCAATCATTTCATCACGCACGGCCCCCCTTGACTAATACTTGATATAATGCCCAAACCAGAGTGAAGAGCTCATCGAACAATTACCATGAAAGTATTTATAGAAAAGACAGGGGCAGGCAACCTTACGGTGGTGAGAAAGAGTCTAAAGCCGAGACGCCGGGTCACAGATGTTATAGTAAAATTCAATGCATTTCTAATTTATGCAACGACGTAATATATTCTATATCCGTATCTTATTTCTTATAATTTCTTATAACTGACAAATCATTCCACCTTCTAAAATGTTATGGTGTATTCAAGACATTGCTTTTATTCGAATATCATAACATTTGCTTTGGAAACGTTTACCTTAAGCCCTTGTTTGTTTTTGTTTTTGTTTTTGTTTTGTTCTTTTTTATCCCGTGACCCGTGGCGGTTATAGGGACACCATGTGTACTGCAGCCACAATAGAAGTGGTGTTTCTTGGGCCAGATCGCCTGACGGAGCCCAACCCTCTCCAGAACGGTTCTGAATTCAGAGATTTTCTTCGCCATCCAAAGTTATAGAACCCACTCCGTCCTGCTATTTACCCATAGCTGGGGAGGGAGAAGAAGAGGGTACTAAAATGTAAGTGAATGTAGAGGATTCAAGTGGAATTCGAGTCCTAATTCCGAGCCGCTATCCGCCGTGCCCCCCTACTTAAAGGTTATTTAATCATGGAAATGCATATTCATAAACTGAGCTGGGGTCCTTCCCAAGACATCTGTCTTGCCAGTCTATTACTTGCTGAAATTCACAGCGTAAAAAACACATTTTTAAGTGGATATTGAAAATGTCGTTTCCCATACGATCACCAAAGTTAAGCAACGTCGAACCTGACCTAGATGAGTGACCACTTGGAAATAACAGATGATGTAAGCTTGGATATGCTGGTGGTAGAAATAGGCTTATGGTCACATCACTTTCAAAATGCCGTTTCCAATACGATCAACAAAGTTAAGCAACGTCGAACCTGATCAGTGCCTAGATGGGTGACCACTTGGAAATAACAGAGGATGTAAGCTTGGATATGCTGGTGGTAGAAATAGGCTTATGGTCACATCACTTTCAAAATGCCGGTTCCAATACGATCAACAAAGTTAAGCAACGTCGAACCTGATCAGTGCCTAGATGGGTGACCACTTGGAAATAACAGAGGATGTAAGCTTGGATATGCTGGTGGTAGAAATAGGCTTATGGTCACATCACTTTCAAAATGCCGGTTCCAATACGATCAACAAAGTTAAGCAACGTCGAACCTGATCAGTGCCTAGATGGGTGACCACTTGGAAATAACAGAGGATGTAAGCTTGGATATGCTGGTGGTAGAAATAGGCTTATGGCCACATCACTTTGAAAATGCCGGTTCCAATACGATCAACAAAGTTAAGCAACGTCGAACCTGATCAGTGCCTAGATGGGTGGCCACTTGGAAATAACAGAGGATGTAAGCTTGGATATGCTGGTGGTAGAAATAGGCTTATGGCCACATCACTTTGAAAATGCCGGTTCCAATACGATCAACAAAGTTAAGCAACGTCGAACCTGATCAGTGCCTAGATGGGTGACCACTTTGAAATAACAGATGATGTAAGCTTGGGTATGCTGGTGATATAACAGGCTTATAGCTACATCACTTTTAAAAATGCCGCTTCCAATACGATCAACAAAGTTAAGCAACATTGAACTTGATCAGTATCTAGATGAGTGACCACTTGGAAATAACAGCTGTAAGCTAGGATGTGCTAGTGGTATAATAGGCTTACGAAAAATACTGGAAGTGGGGAGGGGGGGGAAGAGGACTCATGACCTTCCCAAGGGTATTAACATGTAAGTGAACGTAATGAATTCAAGTGGAATTCAAGTCCGAGCCGTTATCAACCGTGCACCCCCTACTTAAATGTCATTTAATCATGGAAGTGCATATTCATAAACTGACCTGTGGTCACTCCCAAGACATCTGTCTTTCCAGTCTATTCCTTATTGAAATTCACAGCATAAAAAACCCATTTTTATGTGGACAGCTGCTTAACCGCATAAAGAAGAGGAAAACAGCTCGAATATGGTCAAAACTATTTTGCGACCATTTCTCAGGAAGCTGCTCCTTTTTAAACAGACATCAATTGTTTATTACTTGACGACCTACTTGACACGGAAATAAAAAGAAAAGCCTTTTTCAAAGATGTGCTCAAAGATTTCACTTAAATATTGAAAATTACTTTTTTTTTTTTACATAAATATGGATCGTCTTAATTTATAAGCGCTTCTGAGATTAATAAAACATTTTATACCAAAATAACCGATGCATTTCTTTAAGAAGTAATTGTCTAAAGCATTCCTATGATGAAAGACACAGTTCAATATATTTCTAGTAAAATAATTACCTGTTTCTGTACGATCAACGAAGTTAAGCAACTTCGAGCCTGATCAGTACCTAGATGGGTGACCACTTGGAAATAACACGTGCTGTAAGCTTGGGTGCGATGGCGGTATAATAGGTTTACGAAAAACAACAGTTCCCATACGATCATAGAAGTTAAGTAACGTCGAGCTTGGTCTGTACCTAGATGGGTGGCCACATTGAAATAACAGGTGATGTAAGCTTGGATATGCTGGTGGTATAATAGGCTTATGGTCACATCACTTTGAAAATGCAGGTTCCAATACGATCAACAAAGTTAAGCAACGTCGAACCGGATCAGTACCTAGATGGGTGACCACTTGGAAATAACAGAGGATGTAAGCTTGGATATGCTGGTGGTAAAAATAGGCTTATGGCCACATCACTTTGAAAATGCCGGTTCCAATACGATCAACAAAGTTAAGCAACGTCGAACCTGATCAGTGCCTAGATGGGTGACCACTTTGAAATAACAGATGATGTAAGCTTGGATATGCTGGTGGTATAATAGGCTTATGGTTCAAGAAATTTCGCAATGGTGACGAGAGCCTCGAAGATGAAGACGGTCGCGGCCGGCCGACTGCGGTTGATAACGAACATTTGAAAGCCTTAATTGAAGCCGATCCTCGCAAAACCACACGAGAAGTTGCTGTTGAAATCGAGGTCGACCACTCAACAGTCGTTCGCCATTTAAAGCAAATAGGGAAGTCAAAAAAGTTGGATAAATGGGTGAACGATAATCAAAAAAAATCGTCAAAAAACGACATTATTTTTGCACCAATCTAATAGGTCCTTTTATTAAATCAGCTGACACTTTGACCTTATCGAACCGATCAGAATAAGTATTAAGACAGGACTAAATGTTTGTGTCACCAGCATTTACAAGGCCCCGAGGGTTAAGTTTGACGGTCATTTGTTGGTAAAATAATGGAAAATAATGGCTAAACCTAGACTTGAAGAGGTCAAGATGGTAGTGATTGGAAAAACATCCTGCCGGGAAAAATACATACCTTTATGTAACGAGTCTTCGAAAACATTAATCTCCTGTGGCTCTGAGATAAAAATCTCTATTAACATTCTCTCAATTATTTTGTCAGAGATAAAGATTCGGTGTGTGTATTTTCCCAGGTTTCGTTTCAGTAGTTCTTCGTAAGTCAAATTAAAGATAGCTTTTACGTTTGGTTCAACATTGACTTTCATCACAAATATTCTCGTATCCCTGTGTCTGAAAAAAAAAGGTAAACAAAATAAATTTTTTCTGGCATGAAACCTGCTTCACGTTATACATCTTTTATTAGTTTTTGCTTTCCTCATCAGGATTTTTAAAATCTTATCACCAAATTCAATAAATATATATATACATATATATATATATATATATATATATATATATATATATATATATATATATATATATATATACTGTTAGCTGTATACAATCGCTTTCTGAGATCAATGTTTAAAATTGCATTGAGCAAGAGAAGTCTGTGGGTCTTGGTGAAGATAACAATCCTTCCATCTCTGCAGACTGGTACTACAGATTCACATGACAAAAAAAAAACATCACTTATGGACTACCAACAGCAGTGACAACTAAAATGGACAGCACATGTAACACAAGGAGAAAATAATGACATAATTAAGATGTTGACATTGCACACTATTTCAAATAAAAGGTTAGGATGGAAACTCCCATCAGTAGAGGAAAGGGCGATCTATTTTTAAGAAAAAATCTTTTAAGAAAAAAAAATGTATAAATTTTAACCAACAGCCGTACTGGCTGCACAAGCAATAAATAAATAAATAAATAGCAAATATTTCCTTATAGAAAAACGGTTAAATAATACTATTATTATTTGTTGCTTTTTTATCGCAAGGTTCAGGTGGTTTTATGTCCAATAATGTCTGCTTATTTAACGGACTTAAAATATATAAATCAATACGTTAGCAAAAAAGGCCAAAAAAAAAAGAAAAAAAAAACAACAGCCCAAGATGCGAACTACAAAATGGCAATAAGGAGATATGGAAACGTTGACTTGACCGAAAGAGTCGTGAGTTCAATACCAGGCCTCAGCAGTGGTGAACCAAAAATTGAAGGTTTGAGTTAAAGGGAAATAACAGATATCCGGAAGAGGCATGGCACTTGGAACTAGAACAATCTACCCCGGTTGGCGAAATAAAGGTTTAGGTTCGAAATTCCAATCACCTAAAGAAGGCTGAGATGGACAATGGTCGAAACCTTGTGAATATGGTAATAAAGATGAGGATAACAGTTCGAATAATGTAAATCTCTATTTATAAAAGGCAGGATGTGTGTGTGTGTGTGTGTGTGTGTGTGTGTGTGTGTGTGTGTGTGTGTGTGTGTGTATGTAACGAATACACGGCCGCAATTTTCGACGGATTTGCACCAAAATTTAAATGCACATGCACCAAGTTAGCGGGAAGGCCAAGACCGACTTTGCATTTCCCAACTCCCATCGATAGTGGAAATAATAAATTTTTTCATGCTTCTACGTCAGTTTTCATGTAGTTTGCGGCCATTTTCTACTGGCCAGAGTGAGAGCCTATAGCTGGCTGCCACGAATAGGCAGGAAGATTCTATTGGCTAACGTGAGAGCCAACAGCTGACTGACACGAATGTTAACTAGTATGCTAGCATGCAAAAAAAATCGATAGATGCATTCGTCACAAGTGGGAAAAATTTAAATCTGCATGGCACTTTACTCCAATTGGCTCATTCGCTTTCTTAAACTCAACGTTGATTCTGATTCCGCAGAAGTGGGTTTGGAGTCAAAAAGTATTTGTTGTTAACATTCTTTTTTCATTCGGTTTTTCCAGTTACAAGTCCTTTTTTAAAGCTGATCATTTTGTGTTCATTTTGTTTAGTTCTTTTTTTCGTAACAGATTTAATGTTTAGTATAGAGCTTAGAAAAAATTCGCAGTGTGAGATAGGCAAGACGTAAGGCATGTAGCAACATCAGCACGTCAAAAGGGCACTCCTTTAAATGCAAGGGAGGGCAAAAATATTTTAAGTCAAGTGATAGCGATTGCTGTTTGAGTCGTACGATTTTGGAATCAAGCACGGGCAACGCCGGGCCATGCTGCTAGTAATGTATATAATCATAATACCTCATATCAAAGATATAGACAGAAATATTATTCTATTAAGGCTCGTGGTCCCTTCAGTGTAGATTGTTACAGTCGAAATGGAAAGTACTAAATAAAGTGTACATTATGAATAGAAGCGTAGATGGTCGGAAGTGAGCATTAGAAGGAGGATATATATATATATAATTTTTTTTTTTTGGCCTGTAGCCTGGTTTTGAACACACAACTTTTTGGTTCTAGTAACTGGATCTAACCAACGTATTTATCAACTTGGCCATTTGTCCTTGAGCATCTAGAACAGTCTACCCCCGTGGAAGAAATAAACCGTTTTATTCGAAATTCAAATCAACTGAAGAAGGCCGAAGCGTATAACGGCCGAATCGTTAGGAATATGGCAATAAAAATGACGATAACAGTCTGAATAATGTAAATAATGCAAGTAATCATAATACCTCATCTCAGAGATATAGACAGATATCGTCTACAGTATTCTCAAATCAAGGCGATACATAATCTTTCTGTTTTATTCTGGCATAGGCTGGCGAATTCCAATCTCTTTTCCGCACCACATCGAACATTCAATGTAGAAGAACTTCGAGATATTCTGAAATCATTTTTAATCATTTCACCCAACGCAAGGCATTAATTCTACTAGTATGCAGAGGAAGTTAACAGTCCGAATAATGTAAATAATGCAAGAAATAATAATACCTCATCTCAGGGATATAGAAACCGGAATGTTGTGAATATGGCAATGAAGACGAGGATAACAGTCCGAATAATGTAAATAATACAAGAAATCATAATATTCATATTTCTCAGAGAAATAGACAGAAAAATGAGCCTTTCAATGTAAACTGTTGCAGTTGAAATAGAAAGTGGTAAATGAAGTGTACATTATGAATATAAGCGTGTCGGTGTTGAGCTTTGTAAGAAGGATAAATTTTTTGGTTCACCACTGCTGTAGCCTGGTTCTGAACTCACAACTCTTTGGTTCTAGTCACTGGATCTAACCAACCTATTTATCCACTTGGCGCTGTGTCCTTGAGCAACTAGAACAGTCTACCCCGGTGGACGAAATAAAGCGTTCTGTTCGAAATTTCAATCATCCAACGCAAGGTATTAATTCCACTAGTATGCAGATGAGGATAACAGTTCGAATGATGTATCAGGTCATCCCATAAGTTCTGTCCGAATTTTAACTTTTTGTTTAAATGAACGAAATTTAAAGAGTATTTTAATGGAGCTGAATGTTATGAGCTGAATGTTTATGTTTTATGTTTAGATGCATTTAAACTGATCAAATTTTATTTCAGAGAACAATAAAATTAAATTTTGTCTGATTAAAACCCTGCTAACATGGAAGTACCCAAGAATCATTTGAGGCACATAATGCTTTATGAGTTCAAGAAAGGAAAATCAGCAACCGAAGCGGCTAGAAACATTCACTCAGTTTATGGAAAGGAATGTGTGAATGAAAGAACTTGCAGAAGATGGTTTGCAAAATTCAGAGGTGGAGATTTCACCCTTGAAGATGAAGATCGAACCGGCCGTGCAGTTGAGTTTGATGAAAAGCTTCTTGAAGCAGCCCTTGAACAAAATCCTGCTTTATCAGTTGAGGAATTGGCAGTGGTTCTCAGTTCAAACGATACAACTGTTCATCGTCATCTTCAACAACTTGGAAAAGTTCCTAAACTTGAAAAATGGGTGCCTCATGAATTGTCTGAAAACAACCTCAAATCCCGAGTTGGATCCGCTCTTCTCTCCATTCTCGCCAACTTGTTTCACCTTTTTTGGATAGACTTGTGACTGGCGACGAAAAATGGATCTTTTATCGAAATGTTAAGCGTCGTAGACAGTGGCTTGGTAAAGAGGAAGGACCCCAGCCACAGCCGAGAAGGGAACTTCATGGGCAAAAGGTTCTTCTTTCAATCTGGTGGGATCGCCAAGGAATAATCCACTTTGAATTCTTACCACCTAATGCAACAATTAATGCTCAAAAATACTGTCAGCAATTAGAGCGTTTGAACCAAGCTTTGAGGAAAAAAGACCTGCTCTAGTGAATCGAAAAGAGGTGATGTTTCATCAGGACAATGCGCGACCCCACACAGCAAGAATCACGTCACAAAAGATCGAAGAACTTGTTTGGGAGAAAATTCCTCATTCACCTTATTCTCCCGATCTTGCTACTTCAGACTACCATTTGTTTCGTAGCTTACAGAATCTGGAAGAAACAGCTTTTATAACACAGGAAGAGGTTAAAACTGACACTTGTGTGTTCTTCCAATCAAAGCCAAAAGAATTTTACAGTAATGGAATTAGTAAGGTTGTTAATAGATGGAAGGAAGTCAGAGATAATCAAGGAAAATACATTGTTGATTGAATCTGTAATTAAATGTAACATTTAGTCACTTGATTTCTTTATTCAAAATTCGGACAGAACTTATGGGATGACCTGGTAAATAATGCAAGCTACTGGACTTATTTTTTATTTTCCAGAAAAAAAAATTTTTAGAGAAAAATTTATAAATTCCAACCGACCTCAATACTGGCCCAGTATTTGTTTTATCGAGTTACTTCTTTATTATTCAGGCGATTAAAAAAGAGGATTGAAACATTCTTTCCTCAAATCCGGTTTTCAGAAACAAAGCGCCAGTCTCCCAGTTTTACATAACAAAAGACTATAGCTGGTACAATATTATAAATATTGAGAGAACAAGCACGGCCTTTTCTTACAGCAAAAACTTATACTTACCTAACTGACACGTAACCAGCACTTTCTCCTCGATTCACAGCCTCGTTGAATATTTCTTTCGCTTCCTCTTTTTCTCGCACTTCTCCAACAGTTACATTACCGTTGATTTCCCTAAATTAATGCAACATCGGAGAAGAATTATTCAAAATGTCTAGTTTTATCATAGATAGATAGATAGATAGATAGATAGATAGATAATGAAGAGACTAAGACAGATATATAGACAATGGACTGACTGAGACAGATAGATAATGAACAGACTATTTCCAAAGCCCTTGGAGGAGTTCGCTAACAAACAAAAAGACAGTCTACAACTTTATATATAGAGATTAGGTTGAGGATTAATCCATCAGCGTTTTTTTTTTTTTTTTCCAAATTAAAATATGCACACAGAATTAATACACATTGGCAAAATATTTTCTGTTATTTGAAAGAGAATTTTTTGCTCTACAAGGCAGTGTGTTTTTATTCGGTTGGTGCAAAAATAATGACGTAATAATGTCGTTTTTTGACGTATTTTTAACGTCGAAAAACGACATTATTACGTCATTATTTTTGCACCAACTTAATATTTTTTAATTTTATATATTTCTTTGTATTTATTTTTCTTTGTCGACTTGATTTTCCATTTTAATCATTGTTCAGATGATTATAATGGAATGTCAAGTGGACAAAACAGCATTTTCGACACCATTTGGTTATTTCATTTGATCGAGGTTTTAAGGCCGCCGAAGCTGCTCGTGAGATTTGTGCTGTGTATAGAGAAGGAGGAATGCCTCAATTTACCAACCGACGTTGATTTTCACGCTTCAAAACATGGAAATTTTGATCTCAAGTACGGATCACAAAAGGGACGACCAAATTGGATTCGATGAAGATCGATTAAATTAGCTTCTTCATGAAAAAGCAAGGTGAAACAACCAGTGATTTGGTTGAGTAGAGGGATTTTGATAAAAAACTTGTAGTGAACCTTCACTTAATGGGGGAAGGTTCAGAAACATGGCGCTTGTGCAAAAACAACAAAAATCAATGCTCCATTATAGGCGCCAAAGCAAATAAAAGCTTCTAACGCCTTAGATAGATAGAGAGGTAGATATGTATACAATGAGATAAAAAGGTTGATCGGTATACAATGAGATAGGGAGGTAGATATGTATACAAAGAGAGAGAGAGAGGTAGATAGGTATACAATGACATAGAGAGGTAGATATGTATACAAAGAGAGGGAGAGAGGTAGATAGGTATACAATGACATAGAGAGGTAGATATGTATACAAAGAGAGAGAGAGGCAGATAGGTATACAATGAGGTAGGGAAGTAGATATGTATACAATGAGGTAGGGAAGTAGATATGTATACAATGAGATAGAGCGGTAGATATGTATACAAAGAGATAAAGAGGTATACATGTATACATGTATACAAAGAGAGAAAGAGAGAGGTAGATATGTATACAAGAGAAAGAGAGGTAGATATGTATACAAAGATGTATACAGAGCGATAGAGAGGTAGATATGTATACAAATAGATAGATAGGTAGATATCTATACAAAGACAGAGAGAGGTAGATATGTATACAAAGAGAGAGGGGTAGATATATATACAATGAGATAGAGAGGTAGATATGTGTACAAAGATGTATACAAAGCGATAGAGAGGTAGATATGTATACAAAAAGATAGAGAGTTAGATATGTATGCAAAGCGATAGAGAGGTAGATATGCATACAAAGATATAGAGAGGTAGATATGTATACAATGAGATAGAGAGGTAGATATGTATACAATGAGATAGAGAGGTAGAGAGATAAATATGTATGTAATTATATAGGTAGATATGCCAACAATGACATACATAGATATGTATTCAATGAGATAGATATGTATACAATGACACACACACACACGTATATATATATGACATAGATATGTATGCAATGAGATTGTTGGTAATTTTACTATAAGTATTGTTTGTAAATTCACTGCAAAAAGATATTGTTGTTAATTTTGAAAATAGAAAAATGAAAATTCTTACATGGAAAAGTTGGATATGTAAGCTCTGTCTGGTAAGATGACATGAAAATGAGCGATTGCCGGAGAGTTTTTATCGTTGTAGTATTCGGCTGAGACCAATGTCCTTGCATAACGCACCTTAATGTCACTGGTCACCACAAGAGATTTCAGCGTGGCTTTCTGAAGAAAGAGACAAAAAAACAATAAAAAATATTAGCATATTTTACTGAAAGAGTTTAACAAATTCGCCAAATACTGACAAGAAATACACGACAAAATTTCAATTTCCATTATCAATTGATATTATTAATTAATTAATTTCCGTTTAGAAGGAACCGAAAAACGAATCCTATTCCTGTTCAAAAGATCAGCGCGGAGTCGGAAGCGAACAACAGGCAAAGATATCTAACCCAATTTGAAATTGCGAAAGATCTTAGTATATACGAGAGTGGGCTGGGCTGAAATGTTTATAGGCGTGAAAGGTTAATGAAGGAGTTATGCTAGAGCTGTGAAATCTTGCATACATTAATTTCAACTCTTCTTATTAATAACTGCATAACTGACCTCTGACCGTTCAAAGAAGACTTCCAAAAATTATCTTTCCGAAATCCAAAGAAAAGTCAATAATATTATTGATCTGGACCTAGCATCTCGAATTCAGTCACATTCTTCCTTCTCTATTTTCTATAAATATTTTCTATGTAATTATTCTCATTGTCTTTCCTCCCTCACATTTTTATCACTAACACTATTTTATTTAGCTTTATAAATAATTTGTCATTGTAAATACGTCTTAGTGATATTTCTTTAATTATTCTCTCCACCACAGACAAATTATACATACAGGGGCTAATTAGGACTTCATAGATATATAGTGGTATTGGTATCATGAATATTATAGTTTGTTTTGTCTTAGACGCGCGCTAAGCTCCTAGTGATAGTCGAACTTTCTGTCTTCGGGCAGAGAGGACCCAAACGAGGCTATGTCGAAGGGCAGAGTCTCGTCTGTGGAGATAGACAAACCGTTATTACGGGGTCTACGGGGAATTTTTGCCCGGGCCTAAAGGCTCGGAAAAAAACATGTTAAACCGGCCTTAAACCCACGTTAAACCAGCCACATCCCTCTCTGTGGGGATCTCGGGTAAATACCTAATTTGTTTGGGTCGGTGGTTGTGGCTCAATTAGTTAAGTGCTATGCGCGTTCAACGTTTGAGCGAACATGTCTTTTTTGATTCGTGACCGACTAAGCCGAAGATTATCCCGTTTTTTGTTCTGCGGTAGACAAAGGCTATAGGACCGCACTCCATCCTGTTATTCAACCCAGAGATGCATTCATAACGTTCCCAATGCTATTTCCGCGGCTCTCTGATTTCTCATCCCGTATCGATACCCATTACACCACCCGCACATCCAGTAGTTAACTAATTTAAATATATGAAAACCGTCCCTCATTATCACCCACTTTTAGCCTTGTGCTGCATTTTTTGCATCTCGCAAATCTTTACCATTAATCTCTAAGGTTTGGCCGCCAAGGAATCTTTCTAAATCTCTATGTCTCTTGTCTTAAAAAAATTGTCAAGATGTTTGAAAACATGTTATGCAGTTGGGTAGAGATCAGAGGAATATGATTGATGTGGAAGAGTTTTGTATTCCAAGTCAGCAAAATTCTGCAGGGCCCATTTTCTACCTGTGTCCGAGCATTGTCATGACATAGAATTGGGCTCCGTCTATTATTTTTCATGGCTTTGTAGAGTAGGCAGAAGTGAACAAAATCAAATCAAGAGAGCAAATGACGAAATTAAACACACCGCGCAAGCGCTCTGCGCAGCCTTCCGAGTTTCAAACATATTTATTTATCTCTTTAACATTAAACACTAAGGCTTGGACACCAAGAAATATTTCTACATCTCTATGTCTCTTGGCTTAAAAAATTGTCAAGATGCTTGAAAATATGTTAGAGATCAGGATAATATGCTAGACGTGGAAGAGTTTTGTATTCTATGTCAGCAAAATTCTGCAGGGCCATCTTAACTACCTGTGTCCGAGCATTGTCATGACATAGAACTGAGCTACGTCTATCATTTTTCATGGCTTTGTAGAGTCAGCAGAAGTGAACAAAATCAAATCATCAGAGAAAATGACGAAATCAAACTCGCCTCGAAAGGGACCTGCGCAGCTTTCTGTGTTTCAAACATACATCAAATTTTCAATTTAATAAAAATGAATAGCCAATAAAATCAACTCCCGCCAGTAAATAAACATAGGATTCTGGAACCTACACAAGACTATAGAAACCAAACATTTATTCAACTCGACAGAAGGACGGACAGCAGTAAAGAGACACGAGTCAACCTCGTCGTCCTGTCTTTCCTATCAAAGCAACAGAGGACTGCATTTTATCTTGTCTCCATTTTCTCTTTTCCTCACTGAAAGATTATTCATGTTTGTTTCCTTACAGTCAGTGGGAAGAAATTTATATAAATTTCATAAGTAATTACAGTTAAAATTTATGTATCTTACGTTTAAATAAATCTCATTTTATTTGAACACGCAACAATCTTTAGTCTCATATTTTTATTCAAACTTAGAAGAATTACTGTTTGAGAAAGATTCCTTGGGTCACCACCCAAGAAATCTTTCCTAAACAGTAATTCTTCTAAGCTTTCCTGTTTGGTACCTCAACTTCACGAATTTTAGTTCTGCACCATGTCGCAGCATTTTGCACTTGAAATGGCTAGATGAAACCGTAAGTTCTATGCTAAAAGTTTCTTCCCTCGTTCTTCTCGCTTGTTAAACACTCTTCCTGCTTCTGACTTTCCATTCAACTTTGAACTTTAAAAATGTAAGTGCCATATCTGTCGTTATATCTCCCTATAATGATTTTTCTTTTTCTCATATTCTTGCGTATTGGTGGCTTTATTGCCTTGTCAATACTCAACAAATTACTGACCTTCCATCGGAACCAGAATTCACTCAGGGATGCCCCATGCCTTGAGCGCCTACTGGACCTGAAACTCAACCCACACCTTGTGAAACTCATAGATGCGACAAAGATGCAGAATAAATGGCCGGTTCCCTGTACCGCTCCAGCAAGTACCTGATTCCCCATGCTATCCTCTAACTTTACAAAAGCCAGATCAGGCCGAAAATGCAATACTGCTGCCATCATCATCATCATCATCCTTCGATCTCCCTATGGTTGATCGGAACTCCATTGACAATCCCCTTCCACACTGTTCGATCCTGCATTGCTGTCCTCAGATCATCAATGTCCAACCCAGAGTCTCGAGCTACAGTGACCGAGAAAGTCAATTTTCGTGAGAAGACACTTCCCGAAGGATGCCATAGAAGTAAGGATGAGACGATTTCCCTGTCTGCTCGCCGGCAGAGGCCGACAAACTTATTCTTTCTTTATTGCTTCATATTTCTTCATCATCGTCATCATCATCATCCTTCGACCTACTTCGGTTGGTTGGAACTCCATTAACATTCCCTTTCCGCACTGTTTGTTCTTGTATTGCTCTCTCCAGATCCTTAATGTCCAATCCTAAGTCCCGATGTCTGGGAAAGTCAATTTTTTGAGAAGACACTTCCAGAAAGATGCCATAGGAGTAAGGATGAGACGATTTCCATGTTCGCTCGATGACAGTGGCCGGTAAACTCATATCTCTTACTTTCTCTCTCTCCCTCATTTATTGCTTCTTATCTCTTCATCATCATCATCATCCATCGACCTCCCTACGGTTGATCGGAACTCCATTGACAATCTCTTTTCACACTGTTCGGTTTTGTATTGCTGTACCCAGATCCCCAATGTCCAACCCAGAGTCCTGAGCTATGGTGTCTGGAAAAGTCAATATTCGTGAGAAGACACTTCCAGACGGATGCCATAGGAGTAAGGATGAGACGATTTCCCTGTTCGTTCCGTGGCAGTGGCTGACAACTCATATCTCTTACTTTCACTCTCTTTTATTGCTTTATTTTCTTCTTCCTTCCTCCCTCCCCCCTCTCTCTCTCTCTCTCTTATTGCTCAATATCTCATCATCATCATCATCATCATTTGACCTCCCTGTGGTTGCTCGGAACTCCATTGACAATCCCTTTCCACATGGTTCAGTCCTGCATTGCTGTCCTCAGATCCTCAATGTCCAACCCTGAGTCTCGAGCTATGGTGTCTGAGAAAGTCAATTTTATTGAGAAGATACTTCTAGAAGGATGTCAAAGAAGTAAGGATGAGACGAGTTCCCTGTTCGTTCCGTGGCAGTAGCCGACAAACTTCTCTCTCACACACTCTCTCTCTCTCTCTTTTATTGCTTCATATCTTTTCTTCTTCATCATCATCCTTCGACCTCCCTGTGGTTGGTCGGAACTCCATTGACAACCCCTTTCCACACCGTTCAGTCCAGTATTGCTGTACCCAGATCCCCAATGTTCAACCCTGAGTCCCGATCTATGGTGTCTGAGAAAGTCAGCTTTCGTGAGAAGACATTTCCAGAAGGATGCCATAAGAGTAAGGATGAGACGATTTCCCTGTTTGCCGGTGGTAGTGGAGGGTAAACGGGAATCGTTTTTGTTTGAGCTTAAGACAGATTGGTCTCAGTCTTCCGTAAATTCTGTTGAACGGTTCATGGGGATTTCCAATTGATGTTCTGGATTTTTCTAAGTAGATTTGTAGATGTTCTATCCAGTCATCTTCCAAGACGAACAGATAATGTCCAAATTTCTGATCCATACAGCAGGAGTGGTTCAATCAATGTTTAAAAGATTTGGACTTTTAAGGATGATGGAAATCCTTTCATCTTATGCAAGATCTTTGCGAATGTTGAAGTCTTTTTTGGAATCTATTATGTGAGATCCAAGATATTTAAATTCTTCAACTTTTTTGATTTCATTCTCGATAGGGTCCAAAAGCGACTCCGCGTCCTTATGGGTGACAAATTATTTCTCATCCTGCAACCCCTTTCTCACAGACGAAACATCGCAAGCCTCACGCTGCTCTATCGTTATTTCCATGGAGTGCGTCGAGATGGAAGCAGAATTCTTAGTTCTACCGGTTTTAACTTTAAGGGCTAAGACCCGTCATGTCACGCCCATTGTAGCGAACCACCCTCCATCTCTTCGTATTCCCCTAGGGAGATGCAAGTTAAGCTCAAGCAGCTTTTTTCCTACGAACCCCTATCTTTGGGAGCTGGCTTCCAAGAGTTTGCTTCCCCGATCACTACAATCTTAACCTTTTCAAGTGGAGGTTTAAGCGTTATCTCCCACACATGCCTGCATATACCAGGAGTGACCATACTTGCTTAACCCTTTGAAACTTGACCATCGGTGATAGAGAAAAATGACATAATGCCCAGTTACCGGTTGAACGGTGGTAGAGAGAAATGCCGTACTGCCCAGTTACCGGTTGAACGGTGGTAGAGAAAATGACGTAATGCCCAGTTACCGGCTGAACAGTAGGAGAGAAAAATGACGTAATCCCTAGCTACCGGTTGAACGGTGGGTAAAAACTTGTAACTACGTTTATACCTACCGTGAAACATTATATACCAATTATTTGAGAATTTTGAATCAGGAGCTCAGGCAGAAGGATTAAAATTGTTTCGGAATGCAGAAGATAATGTTCAGATGTTTGAGATCCACAAGTCATGAAAAGAATTTACATACGTTTTTATTATATACACATTAACATTAATCTTAGGTTCTATTCTCAAATCGTACCCAGTAAATACTCCTTTAATTTTTTTTTAATTTGCCTTTTATATTAACCTGTTGAGCCCTGCTTTTCTGAACATTTTTAAGCCCTGGCCTGAAAACCACGAGTCATAATTCGCAAATAATTGATATGTAATGTTTCAGGGTAGATATAAAAATAGTTACAAAAGATATAAGCATTATTCTTAACAAGGAGAGACCATGATTGTATGCCTTCACTTTATCGCCAGAATTCTTTCTTTCTGTCCCACTCTACACTGCAGCTTTTGCCTCTCATGATGCACAAGAAGTGCAGGCATGTTGTGCAGCGGACTGAAAACTTCACAGCCTTGACAGGATAGTTTTGTAGGCTACAGTTGGGTTTTTCTGCTTGAATTTATCGTACTTATAAGAGCACACAGCACAGAGGGTGTTTGTGGAGACAATGAAAAACAATGAAAAGGTGCGTTGATATAAGGTTCGATAACATCAGAATATTCCGGCTTTTCTGATTGGCTCTTCAAAATAAGACAACCAATAGCAAAACACGACGCAAGTGTTTACGTCTATATTTCTGAGATGAGGTATTATGTACATTATTTATATTATTCGGACTATAGTCCTCATTTTTGTTGCAATATTTATTACAATGTTTCGGCCTTTCCGTATCTGTCTATATTTCTGAGATAAGGTATTATGTACATTATTTACATTATTCGGACTATTGTCCTCATCTTTGTCGCCATATTTATTACAACGTTTCGGCCTTTCAGTATCTGTCTATATTTCTGAGATGAGGTAATATGTACATTATTTACATTATTCGGATCATTGTCCTCATCTTTGTCGCCATATTTATTCCAACGTTTCGGCCCTTCAGTATCTGTCTATATTTCTGAGATGAGGTAATATGTACACTATTTACCTTATTCGGACTATTGTCCTCATCTTTGTCGCCATATTTATTACAACGTTTCGGCCTAGTAAGACCCCCCCCCCATAGAGGAGAATATGGCTAAAGACTGTGTGTACACTATCCCGTGCAGCTGCGGAAAGGAATATAAAGGAGAGACAGGTAAGGCTTCAAGAATACCAGAAAGCTGTAACACGAGTGGAAGTGGAAAAATCAGGCGTGGCTGACCACATATGGAGAGAGAAGGGAGATCACCGCCCTCTGTGGGATCAGGTTGAGATCATAGACAAAGAACACCATTGGAAAATTCGTAAACTTAAGGAATCAGGACATATGCTAGGCCACAAAAATCTCCTGAGCATAGAAATGAATACAATATAGGAACCAGTAATAACGAGTGTCAGAGAAAAGCGATAATAACAACAAAAATTGCAATATGAGCTCAAGTAAAAACATGTAATAATAACAGCAAAAAATTGCAATATGAGCACTGGTAAAAAAACGGTTGCTGAAGATATTATGTTTATAATAACCAGAAATTCAAATACAGATGTCCTCAAGGACACATGACACACTGGATAAAGGCGTTGGTTAGATCCAGTGAGAGGACCCAAAGAGTGTGAGTTCAATACCCGGTAAAAGCAGTGGAGAACTTGGAGAGGGGAATTAACAAGAGATAACTGATAATTGACATTCATTAAGACATGGCACGTGGAACTAGAACAGTCTACCACAGTGAGCGAAATAAAGGGTTCAGTTCGACATTCCATCCACTTGAAGAAGGCCGAAACGTTGTAATAAATATGGCGACAAAGATGAGGACAATAGTCCGATTAATGTAAATAGTGTGCAAGTGTTTACCTACTGTTCGTTTTTCTCTACCACCGGTAAAGCGTTGGTTAGGGATCAAAGTCAACAAATTTCCACGAGCCGAAAATTAAAGGTCAAAGAGACGCCCCAGACATATTCTGTGCTTATTATACTCTAACTTGAATGACCCTTGAGCCTTGTACAAGTGAACACTACTGTAAAAAATATAAAATAAACTCATTTCTGTTTCATGTGATCGACATTTGAAACTCATCCTCCTCGTTTAATTTCAAGCCCATCTGTCATTTCGTTTGGTTTCAACTCCAGCATCTCAAGCAAGGTTGCTGACCCGAATAGCTTTCGGCACTTCATTGTCACGAGGACTTTTTGAGGTTGATAACAACCGCTTCCAACTTCGCCAAGTAGAAAGCGAAGCAAATTTAAATATAAATATCTTGGCAATGAAGATTTAATTGCTTCGAGCTTGTAACTTAATATCAGTTTGAGAGACATTTTGCATGAAGGCGAGAAAGGCCAAGGTTTCCTAAACGCAGTTTTCAGCATACTGGCCAAATGTTAGGGCAAGGTGACGAAAAAAAAAAGGACGGTGAGGGGGGACATTTTAGCAGTATCAGTTCTTGGTGACAAATTTCAAAGTGTCTATCAAAATAGATAGATAGATAGATAGATAGATAGATAGGAACTGACTGATATATATATATATATATATATATATATATATATATATATATATAGAGAGAGAGAGAGAGAGAGAGAGAGAGATAGATAGATAGATAGATAGATAGATAGATAGATAGATAGATAGGAACTGACTGAGATAGATGGATAGGAACTGACTGAGATAGATAGATAGATAGATAGATAGATAGATAGATAGATAGATAGATAGATAGGAACTGACTGAGATAGATAGATGGATAGGAACTGACTGAGATAGATAGATAGATAGATAGATAGATAGATAGATAGATAGATAGATAGATAGATAGATAGATAGATAAAAATAGAAACTGAAGTATACTTGTAGTTATAATCAAAAAGATAAAGCTGAAATCGCTGGGACCCATTAGAAAGGAAAGAATGTTAGCGAAACCGATCGAATGAGCTTTTTTAAATGGATGTCAGAACAGGGACTGGGAGAGACATTAAAAGAAAGACAAACGTTGCTTAGAGCTACAAACGATAGGATGTACTCCATAGCGATGTTCGCCGACATCCTGAAGATACATAAAAAATTTCTCTGCCTTAGTTCAGTGTTGGCTTTGTTTCATTTATTTACATTTTTAGGACTTGAGGTTTAAATATGGTTCGTAATTGTGTTGCCCTTATTTCTAGCAGGGTTAGGATTTTTTATATTGAATTCCAGGTTTTACATTTTTTTTTCGTTTTTCTCGAAACTGAATTACAGATGGCATTATGTCCCAGAAGTTTTTAAAAAAATCATTTGTTAGCCGTAGAAATGGTAAATAAACCTAAGTACAGGAAGCAAAACAGTTTTTTAACGAAAGTTCTATGAAAAGCCGACAACGACTTTAAAAATAAAAACATCGCAGTTCAAAACTATAATAAATAAATTAAATTAACTCTGTTTTTTTTATCTTTCTTTTTACTTTATTTTGTTTGTATGCTTTTGTGAATTCCGTCTTTCGCTGTCTTTTTCCCATCGTTGACAATAATTATCCCAAGTTTTCATGTCGCTATGACCTTTTCCTAGAATGACAACATAGACTAGAAATTGACTCAGCTTAGATTAGTGTGACACAATAATAATTTAGTCTGTGAATAACCCCAGTTGATGGCAAAAGAGGACTTCGCACTCACTGTCATACCAGAACATTAGAGAAGACAGCTGCATCGGCGAGTTGGACTGAAAGGTAACCTCCTAGCCGCCCGGTGCAGACTTGTGTTTTCAATAGATCCCAGATCTAAACTTATAAACAAGCCGTTGTTTCTTTTGCATAATAATGGCTTAAACCAGGGTCTGCAACCTTTTTTTTTTTTTTTTTGCCTATTGCCCTCCTTTAACCCTCCCAAAATGTCATTCCCCGCACCTTTCCAAGACTAAAAATGTGCATTCTAAATAAATATATATTATTATTGATTATCATTATTTTTACCATATTAGTGCGTCTACATTTCCATGGATTATTTTTTATAGAAGAGTTTTATAAATTTAATAGCAATAGAAAACGATGACGGATCTTTAAAAACTTGAATATCGTATATACTCGTGTTTAGTGCGAATTTTACGATCAGTTTTTATGCCAAAAATAGGGAATCACACTATACATAGGTGATTTTTTGACGGGTTTGAAAATTCTGCATTTTTGATGACCGGTGACACTATAGCCGAGCCAGGTCAGGATCGATTGCATTACCGATCATTCTTTGAATTTTCCCAAGAGTCATGGGATATTTAGTAGGAGCACAAGACCAGATATGGCAGCAGCATCCAATGCACAAACAAATAATAATAATAATTATTACTATAACAATAATAATAATAATAATAATAATAATAATAATAATAAAAGTATATGAAAGCCGGCATGACAAAGTGGGCCAATATCTGCACTGAGGAATATCACTATAAATAATCGTGAAGATTACAACTGGTGGAACTTTTACACATGAAATGACGCAAAGGAAATGAATAAAACGCTTCTGAAATGTTAAATAACTAAATTATTTAGTTGAAATAGGCACTATTTTGATAAATGACTCTTCTCCAATGTACCTGATTTCATCTTTAAAAAAAATCTCATCCTTTGACTAATAAACTGTTCAAATGCTTCAGTTACCTCTTCCTTATTTGTGAATGTTTTTATTATGAATAATCAAGAGTGGTCACCCCTTGCTTTGTTACACCTCTCTTTTAGCGAGCTATTTGTTTACTGGGACTATAAAAGAACACTATACGCGAATGTTGAATTCTTCGTTTACACATGACACAGTGGATAAAGGCGTTAGTTAGTGGGGTCGATTACACAACAGTGTCGGCTAACAGCAATTCACCCTGAAGACACGTGTACACTTCGTCGATACACATTCATTCAGACTGTGCTATACATTCACCCCGAATATAATTTCAGCACTCTGACAACGCACATACTTTCGGCGATTTTTCATCTGATAACATTTCAGAAGCCACGTTCAAATTCAAAATGCGTCAACAATTTTCTACACTTTCACTATCCAGTTTATAACTTTTTACATATTAAAAGTTTTCGTTCCTGCAACTTTCAATCGGATTGGGGGTGGCGGTATTGTCGGAGTTAGCTCCTCCTTAATTTTATAATTATTCGCTAGGGGTCGCTCTACCCACACTATAAATACTAGGCGATTTATTGCCTCTTTCTCATTTTTTTTTCTTCATTTTCAGCGAACGCATCTACAATGTAAGCTCTCGCAGAATATAACTTCTTCCCATTTGTGGGAGACGCCAGGAACATTATACACACATACACGTACGTATCATTCTGCTGTCCCTAACATGGACTTATTCTTTATTTTGGCCTTCAGCCAGGTACTTTCGATTGTTTGCGTGTGAGCTGATGTTTCTAGATCAACGAAATTCATACTGTGATTTACAGTCAGATGAACAGAATTGGGATCATCCTTTAAAGATGTATATCTTTTCCAACAATGCGACATAATCAAAGTTCCAAGTAAAATACAGCTTCGAATTGTGTCCAATAATGTGGAGAATGTTCTATCTAGCGCACAATACATTTAGGATATGACACTTACATTTTGTTTAACGACATGTCCCGAAATCTATAATTTCAAAAGAGTGCCAAAAATTTAATAAAAATCAAACTTTGATTTAAAATTTGGTGTGAATTAACTAAAACGATTTTATTCCTATCAAAACATACAGAAAGATGGAATGTTTTCTGTTGGACAGAACAACGAATTGATATGACTACGTATATATACGTTTAAATCATTATTTAAATGCATACATTATTAATTTTTGCCTTACGCCTCCAAATATAATTACGATCATCTTTCAAAGATGTATATCCTTTCCAACAATCCGACATAATCTTAGTCCCAGGTAAAATACTGTGTCGGATTGTGTCCAATAATGTGGAAGCTGTTCAATTTGACACACAGAACATTAAACATTTTTGTTTCACAACATATGACGCCAAACAGCCATTGGTTTGGAATTTAAACGTAACCAAGATTTAATTAAAAAACAATCAAACTTTGATTTCAAATTTATAATTTCTTGAAGCAAATTAATATTAGCGTAAAGTAACTTTACATTATTTGAGGTGAATTAACAGAAAAGATCCCGCTTTCTAAGCTGGACAATGAGAAATGAGTAGCTCCTGCCCAGGTAGAGCAGTAAAGCTCCATTCTTGGTCTAATTTGACTCTTGTAAAAGAGATCAGGCGGGGACTTTAGAGATATAGAATTCAAGTAGACTTAAGGAACCAGGAACCCAATCCTAAGCAGGGGTTAAGCGGATACATTACGTGTATTTCATGTACATATAGTGTATGTGTACATGAAATGGTGTATGCGATCTGAGAACGTAGGGAGATTATCAAAGCATAATTTAGATGCAGCACAAGGCGGAAAGTATGGGTTACTCCTTAATTGATCAAGCTAACGATTACATCACGTCGAAATACCTTCTGGTGGAACTAAGGTATGTGGCTAGTCTGAATATTTTCGATTGAGTAGCGAGAGGCTAGTAAAGTGTCCTCTGTGGGAAAGTAGTTGTAAGATGAATAATAATCCATCACCTACAAGGATGCGTGAACGCTTTCGGGATCTTTTCTGTTAATTCACCCCAAAATAAACAGAATTTGTATTTACTGAAATTCACACTAAAATTCAGAAATATCCTTTAAAACTTCTTCAAAAATGCATTCATTGTTACTTTTTGCCTTTTGTCTCCAAAGGAAATCAAAAAATAAATGTCTATCATACTGTTGTCTCTAACATGGACTTATTCTTCATTTTGGTCTTCCCCAGGTACTTTAGATTGTTTGCTTGTGAGCTGATGTTTCTGGGTCAAGGAAATTCATACTATGATTTACAGTCAGATAAATAGAAATGGGATCATCCTTCAAAGATGTATATCCTTTCCAACGATCCCACATAATAATAGTTCCAAGTAAAATACAGCTTCGAATTCTATCCAAAATGTGGAGGCAATTCTATCTGATACACAAAACATGAAACATTTTTTGTTTCACGTCATATGTCCCCAAATATCCATTGGTTTTACATTTAGCCCTAAATATATAAAAAAAATATATTAAATATATTAAAAAAAAAAAGAAACAAAGTTTGATTTAAAATTTATAATTTCTTGAGGTGAATTAATATTTTCAGTTTTTCTCCTTTTGAACATTTTTAAAAAATATACTATTAGGGGCGCTGACCAAAGGCCGTTACTGTACTTAGAATTTATGAATTAACAACAAGCGCTAGACTGGCGGCATGGTTAGATGCAACCGTAAGTTCTATGCTAACAGTTTCTTTTCTCACACTTCGCGTTTGTGGATCTCTCTTCTGATTTCATGCTTTCCAGACAATTTTGATCACCAAAAACTGAAATGCAATAGTTATCTTACATCTCCAAAGGAATTTGCACAAATAAGAGTCTATCATGTCGCTGTCTCTAACATGGACTTATTCTTCACTTTGTTTGCGTGTGAGCTGATGTTTCTAGGTCAAGGAAATTCATACTGTGATTTATAGTCAGATGAACAGAATTGGGATCATTCTTTAAAGATGTATATCCTTTCCAACAATCTGACATAATCAAAGTTCTAAGTAAAATACAGCTTCGAATTGTGTCCAATAATGTGGAGAATGTTCTATCTAGCGCACAATACATTTAGGATATGACACTTACATTTTGTTTAACGACATATATCCCGAAATCTATAATTTCAAAAGAGTGCCAAAAATTTAATAAAAATCAAACCTTGATTTAAAATTTTGTGTGAATTAACAAAAACGATTTTATTCTTATCACATCATACAGGTAAAATACTGTGTCGGATTGTGTCCAATAATATGGAGGTTGTTATAGCTAGCACAAAGAACATGAAACATTTTGTTTTTTTGTTTCACGACATGTGTCCCCACCCAATACTCACTGGTTTAGCAGTTAACCCTAACACAAAGATTTAATTAAAAAACAATCAAACTTTGATCTAAAATTTATAATTTCTTGTGGTGAATTAATATTTACGATCAGTAACTTTACATTATTTGGGGTCAATTAACAGAAAAAAAACCCGAATAGTTTTCAATGACTTTTTAAAAATTTAAATCGTTGAATAAGAAAAAATATACAAACTTCAAAACCATCCTCAGAGGGAATAAATTTCAAAATCCACGAGCTATTTCTAAGTGTGGGGTCTGCAATCATGCTCACCCCGGTAAACAAGCCAACATTTTTTTTTTCTTTTTTAAAATTGTGAAAAGTTTCTTGTAAGTATCTCGAATATCATCTGCAAATAATTTTAAATTTTAAATCAAATTCAAATAATTTTAAATCAAATTTAAATAATCTTAAATCAAATTTATATAATTTTAAATCAAATTTAAATAACATTAAATTTAAATCAAATTTAAGTAATTTTAAATCAAATTTAAATAATTTTAAATCAAATTTAAATAATTTTAAATCAAATTTAAATAATTTCTAATTTTAAATCAAATTCAAATAATTTTAAATTTTAAATCGAATTTAAATAATTTTAAAACAAATTTATATAATTTTAAATCATATTTAAATAATATTAAATTTTAAATCAAATTTAATTAATTTTAAATCAAATTTAATTAATTTTAAATCAAATTTAAATAATATTAAATTTAAATCAAATTTAAATAATTTTAAATCAAATTTAAATAATTTCTTGGCGTGAATTAATATTTACGATAAGTAACTTTACATTATTTGGGGTAAATTAGCAGAAAAGATCCATTTGCTAGTGCCTATATAATTTATTTTTTAATTCAATTTTATAAAAGTGAATATGAGAAGTGTTCCGTTTTCTATGCAAATTCATTTAACAATGCTTTCACTGTAGTAGCCAAAACAAATATATATACATATCACGTTTATTTTTTTATTTATTTTGTTTTTGCTTTGTTTTTGTTTTGTTTTTTGTTTTTTTTTGGGGGGGGTCTGTTTTTTGGGTGGGGGGTATTTTTTATTACAATAAAAAATAATAATAATCTTCTAAAATTCGTAACCCAAGGTGGTTTTTCTTCATATTTACTATTGATTAAGCACTCCATACTGAAGACGTGTGAGATGAGCATATTTTGTTTTGCGTCTCTATGTTGATTATTTTGCAACTGATTTATATAACAAACAGTACCACTCCCCTCCCCCAACCTGTTAACATTTATAAATAAATAAATATTAGGTTGGTGCAGAAATAATGACGTAATAATGTCGTTTTTTGACGTTAAAAAATACGTCAAAAAACGACATTATTACGTCATTATTTTTGCACCAACCTAATACAAATTGATAATTCGTGGTCCGTTGTACAAATTTTGATTATCTGGTCACTGTGCCAATTGTAGAACCCCCAACAGTAATAGTAGTAGCAATACTACTACTACTACTACTACGACGACGACGACGACGACGACGACGACGAATTTTGAGAACTGGAATAATGAAGAAAATAAAGAAGTAGAAATTATATAAAAGTTATTTTTAAGAAGACGACGAAGGATGGTAAGAAGAGGAAAAATGAAGAAAAGGATGAAGAAATAGAATTAAATTTATGAAGAAGAAGAAAAAAAAGAAAGGTTTTGAGAAGTGGAGAAAAGGAAGAAAAATTATAGGAAAAAATTTTTTGAAGAAGTGTTTTGAAGGAAAAATGAAGAAAATAAAGTTGAATGAAATTCAAGAAGAAAAAGAAGGGATTTGAAAAGTGAAAGATGATGAAAAATAATAAAACGGAGTAGAATTAAATTTAAGAAGACGTATAGAAGAAGATGAAAGAAGAAGAAAATGAGGAAGAAAATGAAAAATGCTACGAAAAAGATGATGAAGAAGAATTTTAAGAAGAGAAAAATGAAGAAGATAATAAAGTACTAGAATTATTAAATTTAACGTAGAAGAAGGAAAATGAAGAAGAAAAAGAAAAATAAGACGAAGACGAAGAAGAATTTTATTTTAAAAAGAGAAAAATGAAGAAAATAATAAATGACTAGAATTTAATTTAAGAAGACGAATAATAAGAGGAAAAAGAAGACGAACAAGATGAGGATAATAGTGAGAAGAGGTAACTGAAGGAAATAAGTAAGAAGCTGAAAAATAAAGAAAGAAATAAAAAAAAAAAAAAACTCACAAGATCTTCCCCTCCTACAAGACAGGAAAGCGTTCCTAAGATTAAAAGCAATTTCATTTCGAACATTTTCCTTAGATTAAAAACGATTCCTCGTCTTTTCTGTACGACTGTCTGGCGTGTCCAAATTCACCGATTATCGCCTGTCAACAATATGCTTTCGAGAGGCCAAGGCCAACAATGCAGCTTCCCATATAGACGTACACAGATATATTGTGTTAACAAAATATTAACCAACCAATCAAATCGCTCGTAGAATATCCTTCGAGCATAACAAAATGTAACTCTATCTTTCATAAACTTTAAACAGGATATTTGAACTTCGCTGGTTAGTGTGAGCTTTAGTCAGCGACTACTGAGTTTTTGTGCCCCCATGGGCAGTTTTAGAATCTGTTACCCGACTTTTTTAAATCCATTTACCACGAGGAAGGCAATAATGACCAACCTTTATTCTTGAATAGTAAAGAAAGAAAGAAAGAAAGAAAGAAAGGTTTAACGTCTCCTGCCAATGCCTCATAAGTAGTCGACTACGATGTTTTCATCGCGTGGAATTAAGGCGAAAAAACTACTTGGTTTCAGTTAAAAAAAATTAAAGAAAAAAAGACGATAGAAGTGTTTAACGTCTGTTTCAGTGAAATGAGAAGTGTAAGCAGGGTGGAGACTCGGATTGAGGAATCGGAGATCCGAGTTCGATTTCCAGTCGAATCAGTTACATTCAGTTACGTGCTAATATCCTTGGGAAAGGTATGGGTCCTCTTTTTCTCCCCCTCGGCTATGGATAAATATCAAGACAGACCGGGTTCTATAGCCTTGGATAGCAACTGGTCTACCGCAGAAAAAAACAGCAACCTACTGCGGCAAAAAAATCTGCCTCGTTAATGTATCGAAAGATACGTGATCGCGTATATCACGCATGGCACATAACTGACTGACTGGTAGTAGTTATCGCCGATTGAGGAATGGGAGAGCCGAGTTCGAATTCCAGTTGAATCCATTACATTCACTTACGTGCTAATACCATTGGGGAAAAGTATGAATCCTCTTCTTCTTCCGACAGCTATGGGTAAATAGCAAGACAGACCGGGTTCTATAGCCTTGGATAGCAACAGGTCTACCGCAGAAAGAAACGGCAACCTACTGAGGGGAATCTGCCTCGTTAGTCATGTATCGAAAGATACATGATCGCCTAAGCGTGTATCACACATGGCACATAACGAAGTCAATTCCAAATATTTTCATTTGTACCCACTTCTTAAAATAATAACAACCCTTCATATTTATAAGTGTTATTGCAATATTTTGTTAAAGCTATTAAGATGAAATATTTAACGATGCGATAAAAGACGTTGA
>OZ010611.1:9420371-9565371 GCA_963932145.1 Acanthosepion lycidas
ATATATATATATATATAAATTTAAAATTGCACTTCATCTGGTGAGAACCAAAATGCTATCAACAACCACTGTTGTTTCCCTCCGTTACCTTTTTGTCTTTAAATAATTTATTTTCAAACAAATGGAAATAGGAAGTGATTTTGAGCCTTTGGTGCCCTTTTAGATTTCATTTTCCTCAAAATTTTCTCGTTCCTCATATGGTCTTCCCATGGTATTCCCAGAATTCATCTGTAGAAGAACCTTGTTATTGGCCTTTCATCCGTGAGAGTTGGAAAATACAAATATTGTTGTGGATTCCAAGATGACTTCCGGTCTCTAATGAATGACAAACGCAGGAACGAAATATAACAAATAAATGTATTGACGTAATAATTGGTAATTCAATGTCGAAGTAGGACTTCCTTCTGAGTCTACGTGCTCGCAACAGTGACTCCTACCAAGCGGTTACCTCACACTCTTACTCTCTCTCTCTCTATTACTCTACCACTTCCGACCTCCAAGTATTCACCGGCAGTAGTACAAATACACACTGGTCGAGTCCACTTGTATAAAAAAGGAGTGGACCCCATAACAAATATAAAATTAAGTAATCAGGCTATATAGATTAAATTTAACAAAATTTGTGTAGATGAATTATAAATGCCAATATATATATATATATATATATATATATATATATATATATATATATATATATATATATATTGGCATATCTTTTGAATTTTTCCCTCCTTCCTCTTTCATCATATTAATATCTCTTATTCTCACCTTTCCTCTCGCACATCCCCATGTCTTAGAAGGCTTGGAAATACTTTGCCTAAACCCTTGACCAAAAGAAATTTTCAGACCGACCCATTACTTTAACACCTCAACCATCCTTCACCAAACTGCTATCAACAACCAATATTATTTCACACACTCACCTTTTTGCCTTTATGTATTTTTTTATTTTCTATTTTTTTTTTTTTTATACAAATGGAAAAAAGGAAGTCACGTTTCATATGCGGCTTGCTTACAAACAGAATTGTTCGGAGGGCTTTAGTTCTCACCAGTCGAAATGCAATTTTAAATGCACTGAAACGAAGTTGCATATTTGTAGTGAGTAAATTGTTTTTGTCTATATAAAAAAAATATAAGAAATAATTATTGTTCTACTATCGGCCTTGAGTCTTATTTTGAATTAATGCTGTGAACGTTAGAATTTATATATTATTTTCGTTCTCATTACATTCGGATATATATATATATATATATATATATATATATATATATATATATATATATATATATATATATATGTGTGTGTGTGTGTGTGTGTGGGTGTGTGTGTGTGTGTGTGGGTGTGTCTGTGTGTGAAGACTCCTTCCTTTATTTGATATTTGCATTTGTCCAGATACTTTCATGGTAATTGTGCAGATGAGCTTCTTACAATGGTACCGACACTATTTTAATCTAAGCGCAGTACTCGACAGGCGTCGAGATCTCGCCAATTTACAGTATTGCTGGTTAGATGTAACCGTAAGTTATTTTTGCTCGCACTTCTCGCTTGCGGAAATCTCTTCCGGCTCCATTCATTCCAGTGAACATTCATCTTCAAAAATTTAAATGCAATGTCAGTCGTTATCTACTGTCTTCCTGATTCCTCCTTCTGTATTGTTCCCGATTCTTAATAATGTTTCTCTTTTTTATTCATTCTTCTACACTCATTAACCCTAGACTTTATGAATTTAAGCACAGTACTAGATTAGCGGCAACATCCCATCATTTTACACTTGAACTGGTTAGATATACCTGTATGTTTTATGCTAAGAGAGTCTCCTACTTTTTTTCTTTTTTTTTTTTTTTTTCGCCCATGGAACTCTTTTCTGGTTTCTTGTTTTCCCCCAACTTTGATCTTCAAAGATTTAAATGCAATGTCAATCACTATCTACAGTCTTTCTGGTTACTCTTTTATTTTATTATTCTTGCTCCTTAGTAATGTTTCTGTTTTCTAATTCTGCCACACCGATTAACTCCTTGTGTCTTAGTGGCTTTAATGCCTTGCGTGAGGTGATATGAATAAGAAAAAAATCCTTACCAAATTTTTCGGCAATGTTTATTGTTTTAAAAAGAAATGAATAGAGATGGAATAAAACCTAAACATATGATGAAAGTAAATTTATACATGTATAATTCATCTACCTTCACTCTTCAGCAATGATCATTGTTTTAAAAAGCGATGATTAGAATTGGAATAAAACCTAAACATATGATGAAAGTGAATTTATACATGTATAATTCACTACCTTCACTCTTCGGCAATGTTTATTGTTTTAAAAAGCGATCATTAGAATTGGAATAAAACCTAAACATATGATGAAAGTGAATTTATACATGTATAATTCATTCTACCTTCACTCTTCGGCAATGTTTATTGTTTTAAAAAGCGATGATTAGAATTGGAATAAAACCTAAACATATGATGAAAGTGAATTTATACATGTATAATTCATCTACCTTCACTCTTCGGCAATGTTTATTGTTTTAAAAAGCGCTGATTAGACTTGGAATAAAACCTAAACATATGATGAAAGTGAATTTATACATGTATAATTCATCTACCTTCACTCTTCGGTAATGTTTATTGTTTTAAAAAGCGATGATTAGAATTGGAATAAAACCTAAACATATGATGAAAGTGAATTTATACATGTATAATTCATCTACCTTCACTCTTCGGCAATGTTTATTGTTTTAAAAAGCGATGATTAGAATTGGAATAAAACCTAAACATATGATGAAAGTGAATTTATACATGTATAATTCATCTACCTTCACTCTTCGGTAATGTTTATTGTTTTAAAAAGCGATGATTAGAATTGGAATAAAACCTAAACATATGATGAAAGTGAATTTATACATGTATAATTCATCTACGTTCACTCTTCGGCAATGGTTATTGTTTTAAAAAGCGATGATTAGAATTGGAATAAAACCTAAACATATGATGAAAGTGAATTTATACATGTATAATTCATCTACCCTCACTCTTCGGCCATGTTCATTGTTTTAAAAAGCGATGATTATAATTGGAATAAAACCTAAACATATGATGAAAGTGAATTTATACATGTATAATTCGTCTACCTTCACTATAAAATCATCGCTTTTAAAAACAATAAACATTACCTTTGTTTAATGGATGTCAGTTATCATTTATCCCATGTTAATTCTCCTCTTCAAGTTCTCCACCACCTTATCCAGGTATTGGACTAACACTCTTTGTGTCCTGTCACTGGATCTAACTAACGACTTTATCCAAAGTTCCAACCACATGAAGAAGGCCCGAGCGTACAACGGCCGAAACGTTTTGATAAAATTGCATAGAGGTATAAAATATTTTGAATTTAAAATGTTTTTTCGAGTGGGGCTGTCTTTTTAAGTATTACCAAAAGTTCATTTAAATCGGATAATTCTATAACTTTAGTATTTTTTAAACAGCTAGTATCGTTTTTTTTTTTTTAATAAGGCAACATAACGCGCTATTTTCCAAATATTAGGATGGCCGAAAGTTAGCTCGCTTTATTAAGTAAATTTTCTATTTGATAAGCGAACGAACTTTTTTCGCTTTTTAACCAAACATCTATTCGAAAGGAATGCGACAAAAAGTCAAAACTTGAAGTGGGAACGGCTCTCGTACATGGGACTGGGGACAAAATCTGTTTCAGCTTCATCGACATTTCCCCTTCGGGAGACGGCATGTGGCGCCAGATATTAACCTTTGCTCCCTCACGAAAGAAGAGTATCGCTTCTGTGGATGACCCCAACCCACTGGGGTTTCAGCATAGAATAATCTGTTTTAACCACGGTGGCGGTAGCGGTGTCTCGCAGAGCACACGAAAATATCAGATCCTGTGAGCAGGGCTGATACGTACTATCCCGACCACAACCCCAGGCTACAAAAACGGAGTATCAAAGAACAATTTGTGCACTTTTGTTTTATCTACTTTCACTCAGCAATGTTCATTGTTTTAAAAAGCAATGAATAGAATTGGAATAAAACCTAAACATATGAAGAAAGTGAATTTATACATGTATAATTCGTCTACCTTCACTCTTCGGCAATGTTTATTGTTTTAAAAAGCGATGATTAGAATTGGAATAAAACCTAAACATATGATGAAAGTGAATTTATACATGTATAATTCGTCTGCCTTCACTCTTCGGCAATGTTTATTGTTTTAAAAAACGATGATTAGAATTGGAATAAAACCTAAATATATGATGAAAGTGAATTTATACATGTATAATTCGTCTACCTTCACTCTTCGGCAATGTTTATTGTTTTAAAAAGCGATGATTAGAATTGGAATAAAACCTAAACATATGATGAAAGTGAATTTATACATGTATAATTCGTCTGCCTTCACTCTTCGGCAATGTTTATTGTTTTAAAAAGCGATGATTAGAATTGGAATAAAACCTAAATATATGATGAAAGTGAATTTATACATGTATAATTCATCTACCTTCACTCTTCGGCAATGTTTATTGTTTTAAAAAGCGATGATTAGAATTGGAATGAAACCTAAACATATGATGAAAGTGAATTTATACATGTATAGTTCATCTATCTTCACTCTTCGGCAATGTATATTGTTTTAAAAAAGCGATGATTAGATTTGGAATAAAACCTAAACATATGATGAAAGTGAATTTATACATCATGTATAATTCGTCTACCTTCACTCTTCGGCAATGGTTATTGTTTTAAAAAGCGATCATTAGAATTGGAATAAAACCTAAACATATGATGAAAGTGAATTTATACATGTATAATTCCTCTACCTTCACTCTTCGGCAATGTTTATTGTTTTAAAAAGCGATTATTAGAATTGGAATAAAACCTAAACATATGATGAAAGTGAATTTATACATGTATAATTCATCTACCTTCACTGTTCGGCAATGTTTATTGTTTTAAAAAGCGATGATTAGAATTTGAATAAAACCTAAACATATGATGAAAGTGAATTTATACATGTATAGTTCATCTATCTTCACTCTTCGGCAATGTTTATTGTTTTAAAAAAGTGATGATTAGAATTGGAATAAAACCTAAACATATGATGAAAGTGAATTTATACATGTATAATTCGTCTACCTTCACTCTTCGGCAATGTTCATTGTTTTAAAAAGCGATCATTAGAATTGGAATAAAACCTAAACATATGATGAAAGTGAATTTATATATGTATAATTCGTCTACCTTCACTCTTCGGCAATGTTTATTGTTTTAAAAAGCGATCATTAGAATTGGAATAAAACCTAAACATATGATGAAAGTGAATTTATATATGTATAATTCGTCTACCTTCATTCTTCGGCAATGTTTATTGTTTTAAAAAGCGATGACTAGAATTGGAATAAAACCTAAACATATGATGAAAGTGAATTTACACATGTATAATTCATCTACCTTCTCTCTTCGGCAATGGTTATTGTTTTAAAAAGCGATGATTAGAATTGGAATGAAACCTAAACATATGATGAAAGTGAATTTACACATGTATAATTCATCTACCTTCACTCTTTGGCAATGTTTATTGTTTTAAAAAGCGATGATTAGAATTGGAATAAAACCTAAGCATATGATGAAAGTGAATTTATACATGTATAATTCATCTACCTTCACTCTTCGGCAATGTTTATTGTTTTAAAAAGCGATGATTAGAATTGGAATAAAACCTAAACATATGATGAAAGTGAATTTATACATGTATAATTCATCTACCTTCACTCTTCGGCAATGTTTATTGTTTTAAAAAGCGATGATTAGAATTGGAATAAAACCTAAACATATGATGAAAGTGAATTTATACATGTATAATTCATCTACCTTCACTCTTCGGCAATGTTTATTGTTTTAAAAAGCGATGAATAGAATTGGAATAAAACCTAAGCATATGATGAAAGTGAATTTATACATGTATAATTCATCTACCTTCACTCTTCGGCAATGTTTATTGTTTTAAAAAGCGATGATTAGAATTGGAATAAAACCTAAACATATGATGAAAGTGAATTTATACATGTATAATTCATCTACCTTCACTCTTCGGCAATGTTTATTGTTTTAAAAAGTGATGATTAGAATTGGAATAAAACCTAAACATATGATGAAAGTGAATTTATACATGTATAATTCATCTACCTTCACTCTTCGGCAATGGTTATTGTTTTAAAAAGCGATTATTAGAATTGGAATAAAACCTAAACATATGATGAAAGTGACTTCATACATGTATAATTCATCTACCTTCACTATACAAATCATCGCTTTTTAAAACAATAAACATTGCCTTTGCCAGTTATCCTTCATCTCCTGTTAATTCCCTTCTCCCCACCCCCTTAATCAGGTATTGTCACTGGATCTAACTAACGCCTTTATCCACTGTTCCAACCACATGAAAAATGTTTATATATATATACATATATATATATATATATATATATATATATAATCGCAAACAAGGTAGTAAAGCCACTAAGACACACTAATGTGAAAGAATAAGCAAAAGAGAAATATTATTAAGTATAGAGAAAAATAATTAAAAAAAAGAGTAATCAGGAAAACAGTAGATAACGATTGACATGACATTTCAAATTTTGCAGATCAAAGTTGACTGTAAAACATGGAGACGGAAAAGAGTCTCACCAACGAAAAGTGGGAGAAAAGAAACTATTACATTTAAATCTAGCCATTTGAACTATGAATTAATGAGACCTTGCCGCCAATCTAGTACTGCGTTTAAATCCATAAAGTCTAGGTACCATAGCGAAGTGTTCCAAACAATTAGCATTATAGTATTTATAGAAAAGACACAGGGAAGTTATTTTACGGCTGTGTCCTTTGGAGCTCTTAGTAAAGATTGTCTTTTTGCTAAATCGCATTTCTACCAACCATTTACGACATCGCTAAAAATTCAACATACCGTGATGAAAACATACTCCAAGCGTAATGGAATCATAATTTTATCGTCAAAATCGTTATGTTATTAAGAGAAAGAATCAAAGTATTTTTTGCTTATTTAATTAAATTTTTTTTACTCCATTTTAGAACATTCGAAATTTGGTTTAAATATAGGTTCTTCTTGACTTAGCGGTTGTACTAACTTTTAGCATCTCAAATTTTAGCCTCTTTTTTTTTGCGATGACACATTAATTTGGAAATTCTTGCAAATATCAAATAATTGTAGGATTTTAATGAAACTTTTAGAACTTATTCACAAATGAAAGTATTTAAAAAAATTTTTATTAGAAAAATCTTGGTAAAAATATACATTTTTATTTTAGATATTTTTCTCCTCCTTGCTTAATTATATAAAGGTTTATGAAATTTATAGAGATAATTTTAGTGATTTTATTAGTTAAAAGTCGAATATTTCAATCAACAATTTTATTTTTGCAAAATCGGTTCTTATCGAAAATCTGTTCTGAATCGAAAAATAAAAACAATAAAACTAAGACATTATTTAATTAGTGAAGCTTTTAATTGATTTTATGAATAATAAAGACAAGATTGTCTGAAGAAAAATATTTCGCGATGAAAAATTTAATTTGTACAAGATTTGTTTTCACTTTTTACAATATATTACAATTTAAAGTTGAATAATTTATAAAGTTTTTATATCTTTAAAGGGGGTCAATTCTTAGGGAATATTGTTATGAAGTACAACCATATTTACTAAGCATATATTTTAAAGCTTATTGCAATCTGAAAACCCCGCCTATTTTTAATAGTATTCCGATTTTTTTTTATATATGTTTATAGATGCAAAATTTCTGAAGTATGTGTGTACAAACTGGTAAATCTATTGTTGAAAGGTTATGTGTTTTAAGGGTTGTCCCTCCACACATACGAGACAAAAACCGAAAAAATGAAATTTGTCGTCTGCTACACCATAATTAACAATGAACCCGTTCTGCAGTCAATCCGCCGTCAATAAATCAATTAAAATGCCAGAAAAAAACAAAAAAACTTAGAAAATGCTTGTATCCAAGATTTTATGCTATAAGTAACTTATATTTGTTTCAAATCAGATTAAATAAACTTTAAATATATATATATATATATATATATATATATATATATATATATATATATATATATATATATATATATATAATATATATATATAAACTATACATATATATATATATATAAACTATATATAATATATATATATATGAAGAAATATAGTCTTAAGGTGTGCTATATTTATGGAATAAAGTGCTCAATATCAGAGATAGAGCGTGTGTAAATATAAAAGTGAACATAGAAGTCAACAGTTAGAGGCGACAGTCTGTTTCATGCTATATGCAATCGTCAGGCCTATCGCTTCTAAGTGTTGACTTATATGTTCACTTATATACATATATATATATATATATATATATATATATATATATATATATATATATATATTAGTGGTAAATATGCACATACATATGTAAAATATATAAATATATATACGTACATACATGCACATACATTTATATTTTGTATAAAAAAAAAATTCCAAGAGGATAGAATCCTGCTAGAACTCAATGTCCAGGACAGAGTAAGGATATAATAAAAAGGCTTAAACAGTAATATTCCATGGTAATAAATACGATCCAATTCATCAGACCTACAAATTCAAAAAGAATTTGTAGGTCTGATGAATTAGATCGTATTTACGATTCCAGTGGAATAAATTATGACCATGGAATATTAGTGTTTAAACCTTTTTATTTCATATATATATATATATATATATATATATATATATATATATATATATATATATATATATATATACATATATATATATATATATATATATATATATATAGAGAGAGAGAGAGAGAGAGAGAGAGAGAGAGAGTAGGTACTGCGATTAAGCCATTTATTTAATTTTTCTTGTGTTCATACAATAATAACCTCAGCCAATTAAAAAAATATTAAAAAATAATGTAAGCCTTAATAATAAAAATGAAAAAAGTCAACACTCAGTAACATTAACTATGAACACGGCTACAATTTGCTGACCGTGTTTGTAAAATAAAGCAAACATATAACTCTAGAAACATACACATAAATCATATATTCAGGTAAAATGTTAAAAATAAAATTATTCTTGATAATGGCTAAAAGTATAGCTGAAAGCACTCAGAATTATAGAACATTTGGACAGTTTTTACACACTTTATATCCAAAAAAGAAAACACAAAGAAACACAAGAAACACGAACACAAGAAAAATTAAATTAAATGCTTAATCGTGGTACCTTGTTAGTCGTCTTTAATACGCAATATATATATATATATATATATATATTTAGCTGGGTTCATGTATGTTTGTGACCCTAAGCTTAGCTCTCACTGATATTTGAGCGCTATCCAATAAGTACCGCGCATCATATATAATATATAAATAATATATATAAAAATTGCACATACATATATATATTACATATATATATATATATATATATATATATATATAGATAGATAGATAGATAGATAGATAGAGAGAGAGAGAATAAAGGGCAATGATGTACAAATGTTTTTTCTGGTTTTATTAATATATCTAAAAGTATATGTATATAATTCTTCAGAGTTTCCTGAATTTAAGTTAATTTACCAAAATAAAGTATAAATAAACTTATAGTAATATTTACCGGTAATTCTTCCAAAATCAAAAATCACATTTTGTCGGGGTTCAAATGGCAAAGGTTCCGGTGAAATTGTATATAAATTTAAATTTATTTACCAAAATAATTCATAAGCTTTTATTTTATATAACAATTGCCAAATAGTAACTCTAACAAAAACACAGGTGGCATGAGATAAAAGTTCAAGAACCAAAGGTTGTCGTGAATGTAATAATAATGATAAAATAATAACCAAAATCTGATTTCAAGAGCAGCCATGACGCATGTGGGGAGAAAGAATACCTAGAGGTTGACTCGAGGAACCTTTTTGTCTATGTAATAATCAATAAAAATATCAAATAAAATTATTCAAATGCCGACTGAGGACCAACAACCTTTCAGTTATATACCCTAGTTACGGGCTCGGAATAGTAAGAACGTAAAAATCGGACTTGTGTCATATTCTGCCTTGTGAGGAGATTTGGTAAATATCAGCGGTTTGGAGTTAGGCAGTTCGCTTTCAGATTCACTGCTGGCATCCCGTACTCTCTGCCTTCGGGCAATATGCAAAATCTGAGAACTTCACTGAACGAAGGAGTAAAATGGAACTGGAATTATAACTGTCAAAAGGCGTTTTGACGAAATAAAAGAAAAGACTTACGTCAGATTTATCATTAGCACACTACGATCCAAAAGCAGAAATTGTAGTGGCGTCAAATACTAGTAAGTACGGTATTGAAGCTGTGATTTTACACAAATACGATGGCAGTAAAATGAAAGCCTTCGCTTCAACCAGAAGAGAAAAATTACAGCCATCTGCTGTGAAAAAATTTCACAAATCTATTTATGGAAGAGATTTTATGTTGCAAACAGAACACAGACGGTTATTAATAATATATGGTTCAAAGAAGGAAATACCTACACATACAGATAATAGACTACGACACTAGGGTACTATCTTATTATATTATGAGTACTATACGTCTAAAAAATAGGACATGTAGATGGATTATCATGATTAATACCTAAAAACGCGGAACCATTTGAGGACACGGTCATTGCAGCTCTACGAAGCGGAATGCAAATAAAAAAAAACATTTTCTGTCTATGATGAGTTAGTGCAATTATTTACATTAATTACATTCGGCCGGTGTACGCTCCGGCCTTCCTCAGTTGATTGGAATCTCGAACTGAACCCTTTCTCTCGTAGACTGTTCTAGTTCCACATTCCACGCCTCTTCCAGATGTCTCAGTTATCTACCTTTAACTAAACTCTCCAAGTTTTTGTTCACCACTACTGTAGCCAGGTAATAACCTTACAGACGCTTTGAGTCAAGTCACTAGATTCAACCAACATCTTTATTCACTGGGCAATTTATCTTTGAGGTGATCACTTGATGAATTTTTCGGACTTATAAACTTAATATCATTTTCTTAATCATTTTTAACCAGAGCTCATATTGCAATTTTGTTATTATTGCTTTTTTTTCTAGCACTCTTTATTACTGGTTCCCATATTGCATCCATGCTTGGCTGGCTTAGGAGATATTTGTGGCCTAGCATATGAAAATGAAATATACAACAGGGGGGACATACGGGAAAAGTCTGGCACCGAAATTCGAAGGCGTATTTGGATAGCGAAAGACGTTTTCCAAAAGCTAGGCCAAGAAACAGGAACATTTCGTTAGATACAAAGAAAAGAATATTCAACTGGGATGCAACATTAGTCCTTCAGTGAAGCCTCGACATTTTTCCTCCAGATGAAGAGGACACTCGAGGCAACAGAGACGTGGTTCTACTGAAGGCTGCTGAGAATACTATGGACGGAGCCTCTGGGTAACGTGGAGGTTTTAAGGAAAATGGAAGCATAAAGTTCACTTCTACTTGGAATCGGAAAGAAACAGTTGAAATTTCTAGGGGACGTAATGAGGAAAGAAGGCGTGGAGAATTTGACACTCACAAGATATAATGAATGTAAGAGGGACAGATGAAGACACTGAGTAACCTGTCCATATTTCTGAGATGAGGTACTATGTACATTATTTACATTATTCGGACTATTGTTCTCATTGTTGTGATAAATATGGCGACAAAGATGAGGTCAATAGTCCGAACAATGTAAATAATGTAGTGATTAACCTATCTAACGAGATTGTGTATGTGGACAGCATAGCAGGGATTGGCGGGCGTAGCGAAAACAAATATTGCTAAGAGCTATGAAGTACTGGAAATTGTGGAGAGCTATGGTCTTGAAGAGACACGGCAAGAAGAAGAAGAAAAAGAATGCATCAAATAATTACAATTATGGGTTCGTTTTTCTATTGTTCTTGGTTTAGTTTCTATGGTAATGGTAATATTAGCCGTTTCCCTATAAGGAAACATTCGACATTCATTAACCGAGCAGCTAGTACTGTTTACGGTTGAAATTTATAAAATCTCTCTCTTAAAACAAACTTTTTAAAACGGATTTATCAAGTCCAATAGCTGTTATACCTCTTTCCAATACTGATGGAAGTTTCCATTGTGACACTATTTGGCTTGCCAAAAGGGAGAAAGAAGGAAAAAGGAAAAAGGGAAAGGCGAGAATTAAATTTAGGTGATAAGAAGCCATCACGAAAAGGACACTAAGCGGTGTTATTTTTCTGACAAGGAAAAGTGGTAAGATTTTTTTTATTTCCATTGTCGAGAAGTCAAAAAAGGAAGATACTGGAATTAATCTGATTTATGTTACGGGGCGGGTGAAAATTCCAGGTTGGCCAAATAACCTCAGAGACAGAATTCTAAATAGATAAACATTTAACTGTGTCGCAGGAATGCCCATTTGAGACCTCCCACAGAATCCTAAAGAGATAAAAATTAAATAGGTCATCCGCTGACCGAGAAACAAAAATGTCCGCTGACCACCATGAAGGAGAGGTTAAGCCTTTGTCGATGGGAAGATATCGTTTTGACAAGGCATCTGTTTTGTGTTGAAATTCGGCTATGACAGCGAAGCTATTTTATCAGATCAGAAATTGGCACCAAGAATGCAAATACGTCTAAAATGGCCAACCGCTTGGTGATGGTGAAAAGCTAATTACGGATTCCAGGTAATACGGTTAAAGATAAGAAGTCTAGGGTGTGAGGTCTCCTCGGAGAAAAGAAAGGGAAGAAAGGAAAAAGAAAAAAAAAAGAAAAAAGAAAGGAAGATAATTTTTTTTTTTTCTTTGAGCAAGATTTTTAAAACGAGGCTAGTCTGGCCACACCCACACTGCTGAGCGCCCATTGGCTGAGTGGTGGCAGGAGTATTGGGCGGAGGTGATCATGTGAGTCAGGAGGGGAAAACCTGCTGGCACCCATTGAGGGGATAGGTGTGAGATGCCACTATGAGAGAGAGGGAAAACAATGGACACCCTCTGAGGGTATGGTGAGATACCAATATGAGAACAGAAGAAGGTGGGAGGACGAGAAGACTTCCAAAAATGGTAAATAATAAAACTTTCCTGACCGAAACCAAATAAGTGGATTGTGGTATGAGAATTATCAAGGAACCTCAAACCCCGACAAGCCCACCCCGGTTTTGGTCGGCGAGCGAAAATCAGTTCAGTTCAGTTGAGTTTTCAGTTAGCTCCGAGTTATTGTTTAAGATTGACGGACACGCATGTCTTAATTAGTTTTTTTTTTACGAATTGGTCAAACCCAAACTCAAACAAAAACATTGTTTTCAATCGTTATGAGTCTACCGATTGAATAGAATTTTATCATAAACAATTGTCTTGTAAATGGAATTTTTAAAGTATTCTGAATGTAAAAATAAAGAAAAAAGTGTGCAAGACAATAAGAAACACTACCTGCCAAAAAAAAAAAGTGAAGTTTTGTTGGAATCGGTTGAAAAATGTAGGAAATCCGATCCCATATATAAACGAACACACACACACACACACATACATACACTAAAAAAAACAACCTGGGTTTTAAGTAAAACTCGATATGAGTTGTCCCCCTTTCATTCTCGCGATGTCTCTTAATCATGTTTTCAAATTGATTTCATGCAAAAACAATTGTGTTTTTTCAATTTTTGGCGCTGTCAGAACCACCACAAGGTAATTTTACGTAGTCCTGTGAAGTTTTGTTGAAATCAGTTGAAAAATGTAGGAAATCCGATTCAATATATAAACGAACAGACACACATACACACACAACCTGGGTTTTATAATAAGTATGATGAAAAGAATAAAAAATTCCCTCCCAGCGCTTATTTTACTATTGGACCTCAAAATAGTCAGTGAATGTCCCCTCGAGGAGGGTCCGTGCTTGAGAGACTTTTGGGTCGTAAACTCACCCTTGAATTCAAGTGTAACTCATCCATACGTTCTATCGCTAAAGACGCCGGATAAATGGTCGGCTCCCTGTACCGTTTCAGTAAGTACCCGTCTCCTCATGCCATTCTCTACCTTTACAAGTGCCAGGTCAGGCTACTGCGCCTCAAACTCAACCCAAATCTCGTGGAACTCGTCCATACGATCCATCGCTGAAGAGGCAGGGAAAATGGTCGGCTCCCTGTACCGTTCTAGTAAGTACCTGACTCCTCATGCCATCCTCTACCTTACTAAAGCCTATCAACTATGTTACTCACTGTTTCCTTCTGTCTCTTTTGCCTTCCATGTGTCTTGTATGTGTCAAATTCCCCAAGCCTTCTTTCCTCATTACGTGTCCCAGAAATTTCAGCTTTCTCTTGTTTATGTTAAGTATAAGTTTCTTCTTTGTTTCCATTTTCTCCAAAACCTCGTCGTTGCTCACATGTTCGCGCCATGACTCAGCAAGTCGTAAATTCATGACGCGGTTCTATGACGTCGTACCACATGAGGGAACGAAACCTTAACAACAGAATCACATGTTCAGATTCAATGTAATGTGTTGCGTCTAGTTTGAAATATAATTTTGTTGAGTGTGGGTTGCTTTACATATATATATATATATATACATATATATATATATATATATATATATGCGTGTGTGTGTGTGTGTTTGTGTGTGTGCATGTAAATATCCTCAGATTGATGGAGGATTTATTATTTATATATATTTATTTCTCTTGGATTGGATGTCAAATTCTCGAAGCCATCTTTTCTCATTACGTGCCCCAGAAATTTCAGCTTCCTCTTCCTGATGTTAATTATAAGTTTCCTCTTTGTTTCCATTCTCTCCAAAAATTCGCCTTTGCTCACATGTTTGGGCCATGATATTCTTAGCATCCTTCTGTAGAACCACACTCCTATTGTCTCAAGTCTCTTCTTCATCTTTGAGGAGACGGTCCAACATTCGCTGTCGTAAAGGAGGACAGATATCACGTAGCAGTTCAGGATTCTTTTATTTGTTACCAACGAAACCCTCCCGTCTTCTAATACTCTGCCTAGCTTTTGGAATGCCTCTTTGGCCATCGCAATATGTTTTCAGATATCAGCGTCGAACTTCCCAGATATTTAAATTTCCGCACCTGACTGATTTTTGTGTCCCCAACCTATAAATCGCATTTCGGGCTCATCTTTTTGCTGATGACCATGCATTCTGTCTTCTTGTAATTTATACTTAGTCCCTTCTTCTCGCTCTCCTTCGCTACCATCTGTAGGAGCTTTTTTAGGGCAGTATATTCTATCATAATCAGTTTTAGGTTGGCGTCCCCCGATGAACATTCAGTAGCTTACGTATTTTGCAATCAATGCGTGCTGTATCACTAAAGCTCCATTTTATAATCCCCAAATCGTATAAGCCTGTTAGGTATGTCATGCATTGCTTTTCCTTGTCTCTCTTTCCCTCTATTCGCCTTGTGAGTATCAGATTTTCCAAGCCTTCCTTTCTCACTACGTGTCTCAGAAACCTCAGCTGCCTGTTCTTGATATAAAGTATAAGCTTCCTCTTTGTTTGCATTCTCTCCAAAACCTAATCATTGCTGACATGTTCGGTCCATGATATCCTGAGCATCCTTTTGTATAACAACAACTCTGTTGCCTCGAGTCTCGAGGAGACCGTCCAACATTCGATGCCGTAAAGGAGGACAGATATTACGTAGCAGTTCAGTACTCTTTTCTTTGTTAGCAAAGAAATCCTCCTGTCTCGTAATAATCTGCCTAGCTTTTTGAATGCGTCTTTGTACATTCCAATACGCCTTCGGTTCACCATTATTAAATAGACCCAAAATATTATGTGGATTAAATAAATCCGAAATATTATTGGTTTTAGATAAACCCTAAACATTAAATTCATTAAATACACGAAAATATTAAATATTCAAATTCGACCAGAATTTCTTTCTAACCCAATACAAAGTTTATATTTGGTTGCATAATATTCCCGTCTGTGAGTGAAGGAAGGAAGATTGTGTAACGTTGGACATTCTGTATTATTTTGCCGCTTGTTTTAAATTGTTCAAAACATCGTCATTTGTCACGAGGAAGACTTTTTACTAGTCATATATTAGATGCTGAATGCAGACGAGAATTCAGAAACATGATATGAATGCATTTTATCAGTATTCGCAGCCTTGGAAATAGAGGCCGGCAATATATTCAAATTACTCGACACAGGAATTCTTGTCTGATCGTGTGACAAGTTTTCTAGGAAGACATGTTGGTATTTCATGAAAGATAATATATTTACAAATCCTGTTACCAAATTTCTGGTTGATAACAGGATTTGTTAGTTTCACAATTCAACCGACCTTCAGAGTATTTTATCACACGTACACACACACACGCACACACACACACACACACACACACACACACACACACATATATATATATATATATATATATATATATATATATATATATATATATATATGTCTGTGCGTGTGTGTTTTGAACAATACAAAAAATATCAAACAATTTAAAAAATTAAAAAATTAAATTTTCAGACACATTGGGTTGTATGTTAATATTTTTTGTTTTATTATTTCAGTTAGGTTCTTTGTCTAGTTTCGGCCAGCATGGCCATCATCAGGAGAAAAAATACCTGCATGTTAGTAGCAGGGAACTAGAGAAGTGAATGACTGTTTTCTGAAGAAAGTGAAATTTATCTGTAATTTTCTTTTTTTTTTTTATCGTTAATTTTGGTTAGTCCTTGTGTTGGTTAAACGGCCCCTTTTAAGTTGTTTTTTTTTTTTAAGATAGAGGATGGGAGATCCCTGACTTTAAGAATTAAGTTCATGTGAGCCGAAAACTTAGATCAAGGAAAAGCATAATAAAAATATCCAAATGTTGGGCAGTTTTTGTCTTTATTTTCACCCTAAATTCAAGGAGTTTATAACGGCTCATGAACAGATATTCATTGTCTGTTATATTTAACAATATATGTTTATAAACAAACACACACACACACACACACACACACACATACATATATATATATATATATATATATATATATATATATATATATGGGGGTGCGTTTAAAAATTCACTTTCGGGAATAAACGGGGAAAAAGTACTGAACTGCTACGTGAAAGCTGTCCTCCTATATGGCAGTGAATTCTGGACAATCTCCTTAAAAATGAAGAAGAGACTAAAAGCATCAGAAAAGTAGTTCTACAGAAAGATGCTGAGGATACCATGGACCGAACATGTGAGCAACGGTGAGGTTTTGGAGAGAATGAAACAAAGAGGAAATTTATACTTAACATCAGGAAGAGGAAGCTGAAATTTCTGTGGTACTTAATGAGGAAAGAATGCTTAGAGAATTGGGCACTTACGGGAAATATTGAAGACAAGAGAGACAGGAGAAAACTGTGTAACGTACTTGATGGGCTTTAGTAATTGGCTCTTGGCACGGTACAGTGAACCGACCATTTTTCCGGCATCTTTAGTGATGGATCGTATGGACGAGTTCCACTTGAGATTTGGTTTGGATTTGTGGCCCAGTAGCCTGATCTGGCTCTTGTAAAGATAGAGAATGGCATGAGGAGTCAGGTACTTACTGGAACGCTACAGGGAGCCGACCATTTTTCTGGCATCTTTAGTGATAGAACGTATGGATGAGTTGCACTTAAATTCAAGGGTGAATTTAAGAGCCAAATTCTCTCAAGCACGGCCCCTCCTCAAGGGGACATTCACTGACTAGTTCAATGTCCAATAGTGAAATAAACGCTGGGAGGGATTTTTTTAAATTTTTTTCATGACTTAATAAGAGAGAGTGGGTATAAATATTAGAAACCTGAGTGTATTTTTTAAAAATAAGTTTGTGGGGAAGGTCAGAGACTTATATTAAGATTTTGGCGGTAAGGTTTCATCCATTCACAGTCTAATCGACGAAATATAATCGTAAGTTATATGTGAACAGTTTTTTTTTACTCGCTTGGAATTTCTCTGGGCTTCTTGCTTTCCGACTTCTTGCCTTTTGCATTCCAAAAATTAAATGCAATGTCCATCCTTATCGTTTGTATTCCTGATTGCTCTTCTATTGTTCTCACTCCCTATTGTTTCTCTTTTTTTTTCCCTTGTTTTTCCACATTCATTCGACCGTTGTGTCTTAGTGGCTTTAATGCCTTGCATAGGGTGATATGATTAAAAAAAAATTTAAAAATAAATTTAAAAAATAAAATATAAACCGTTTCATCATTGCTACGCAACTTTTCGTATTCGGATTGGGGCCTGATCTGGTTCTTGTAAAAGTAGTAGATAGCACGAGGAGTCAGGTGCTTACTGGAGCGGTGCTGAGAACTGACCATTTTTCCGGCATCTTTAGCGATAGGTCTATTGTATTGTTGCAATGGTTATATTTTGAATTATTCTAGGGGCTATTGGGTGGAAATAATTGTGGATCAAGATACAGATATTATTTATTGTGTTGTTTTTCTTTTTATTTGTTATTGATTATAAACACAACGCATATGGCCTGATGATTAAGCATAAGCATGAAACAGATTGTCATCACTAGGTAGTCCACTTTTATATTTATGTATTTATCAATGTCCACTTTTATATTTACATATGCTCTGATATTGAGCACTTTAACCCATAAATATAGTACACCTTTAAACTATATTTTATTATGTAATTTTTCTTTAATCATTTCACCCCAAGCAAGGCAGGAAGCCACTAGGACGCAAGGGGTTACAGAAAATTTAGTGCAAGATCAAATAGGAGTGATAGAAGAAAGGATGAGAAGGGTAGTGGATAGATCAAGGCAACTGGAGATGTCGATTGACATTACACTTGAATAGCTGGAGATTATAGCTCTCAGGGAAACTGGAATAGGGAAGGGAGTTCCACAGGCGAGATGTGCGAGACATGAAGCTATTGGAGTAGAAGAGACGGCTACATTTAGGAGTTTTGACAGTGAAGGGGTGAGAGCGGGATGCCAGCTTCGTAGGGCGTTTGAACTCATGAAGTCTGGGAACCAGCGAATGCAGCTCCTCGGAGCAATTTCCATGAAAGTATTTGTAGAACAGACAGAGAGAGGCGACGGCGCGTCCATGAGAAAGTGACTCTAGACGAGATGCCAGAGCAGGGCCAATTATATTGCATATCCGCTTCTAGAGCCTATCAAGAACCCCGTGGCAAACAGAAGGGGCTCCAGATCATATATGGCAGCAATACTCCATGCAAGGGCGAATTGTTGATTTGTAGATCTGGAGGATCGATTCCGGGGAGAAAAGTTTCCTGGCGCGGCACAGGGAGCCAACTTTCCTTGCGGTGGACGAAGCAATTGGCTCAATGTATTTATTCCATCTCAGGTCAGCTGTCAACGTGAGACCGAGCAGCCGCAGAGAGTTGCTCTCGAGAAGTTGAACGTCAGACATTCTAATGGAGGGCAGGGAAGGATCTCTGTGGTGATTAATAGAGAGCAGTTTTATTTGGATGACTTCAATATGGGCGAGTTCTTTATAGATATGGTTGTCGAAAGTTTGTTATTTTAGTTAGTTGTCAATTTGAGTCAGACTTTGACAATAGTCGCCATCTTGTTGACGGCTGTGGAAAGTGGTTGCTTTGGAGACATGTTGCGGCGCAAATATGCGGATTATATCGGCCTTCAAAAAGGACGTAAAATGTCTTAAGCAGATAACCGCTTTGTTCTTTACGTTACACATTCGGACGCGGTTTCTTCTTGGTTGTCTCTCCGCCTGGTGGGTTATATACATTTTAGAAGTCTCCAAACGGCTTGGGCGCGAAACTCTGTTCGGCAAAAATCAGCAGTTTCCTTGTTCTTTTGATGGGCAATAATCATTTTATTTATTTCCAGGCGTTCACTTCTTTTTATAGTGATAGGTAGAATGCGTGGAGCTTTGTTTGTTTCGGTCGACTTCCTAGTCGCAATAAACTCGAGTCTAGACACTAGGGGTAGAAGAAGAGTATTCATACCTTTTCCAAGGGTATTAGCATGTAAATGTAATTAATTCAACTGGAATTCGAACTCGGTTCTCTGATTCCGCAATTCGAGACGCTATCCATGCCTCCTCTATCTTACATATCTATAAGCTAACCATTCTCCCTTGGTTAGAATATTGCTGCCATATATGGTCCGGTGACCCTACTATTAATTTAGTTAGAATGCGTGGAGCCTCCTTTTGTTTTGGTCGACTTCTAGTCGCAATAAACTAGAGTCTAGGCCAGCGAATTTCCAATTTTCGGCAATAGTAATAGTAGTTTTTTACTCACTAGTGGTCCCCTTTGTGCTCAACCCAAAACAGGATACATACTCAATGACATACTATATACATGACGCGTTCAGCGGAGGAGAGGCGTATTCAACATTTGATAATTTTGCGACAATACGAGCTTAAAGGTTTTCAGGCAAATTGATCGACATTACCTTTCATACTTGACCATAAGGAATTGTCAATATAGGACTACCTTATACTTAAGTAAATAATAATGTATATAAAGTATATATTGCAAGAAATATCAAGTTTTGCAGAAGCATTGTTGACAATTACGTATTTAGTTAAATAACAAATAACTAAAAATAATATAAATTTTGATGCTATTTGTTTTTAGATTTTTTAAAAAACCCATCTTATTCCAGCTATTCCTTTTATTAAGTTACGCCTTCTCGAGCTAACATACTCAGCTTATATGAAGTGAAAAGACTATATTAAATCCATTGCTAGGTCAGCTGCTAAAAGGTTGGTTCACTGTGTCGTACGAGACAAATTTATCTCCAAGATCTATCTTACATATCTATAAGTCTACCATTCGCCCATGCTTAGAATATTGTGCCCTCTCGGGCTAACGTTCTCAGCTGACATGAAGTGAAAAGACTATATTAAATCCATTGATAGGTCAGCTGCTAAAAGGTTGGTTCACTGTGTCATGCGAGACAGTTTTTCTCTCCAGAATCTATCTTACATATCTATAAGTCTACCATTCGCCCATGCTTAGAATATTGTGCCTTCTCGGGCTAACGTTCTCAGCTGACATGAAGTGAAAAGATTGTATTAAATCCATTCCTAGGTTAGTTGCTAAGAAAGTTGGTTCAATGTGTCGTACGAGACAATTTTTCTCTCTAGAATCTATCTTACATATCTATAAGTCTACCATTCGCCCACGCTTAGAATATTGTGCCTTCTCGGGCTAACCTTCTCAGCTGACATGAAGTGAAAAGACTATATTAAATCCATTGCTAGGTTAGCTGGTAAGAAAGCTGGTTCAATGTGTCGTGCGAGACAATTTTTCTCTCTAGAATCTATCTTACATATCTATAAGTCTACCATTCGCCCATGCTTAGAATATTGTGCCTTCTCGGGCTAACGTTCTCAGCTGACATGAAGTGAAAAGACTATATTAAATTCTTTGCTAGGTCAGCTCCAAAGAAATTTGGTTCACTGTGTCGTACGAGACAATTTTTCTCTCCAGAATCTGTCTTACATATCTATAAGTCTACCATTCGCCCATGCTTAGAATATTGTGCCTTCTCGGGCTAACGTTCTCAGCTGACATGAAGTGAAAAGACTATATTAAATTCTTTGCTAGGTCAGCTCCAAAGAAATTTGGTTCACTGTGTCGTACGAGACAATTTTTCTCTCCAGAATCTGTCTTACATATCTATAAGTCTACCATTCGCCCATGCTTAGAATATTGTGCCTTCTCGGGCTAACGTTCTCAGCTGACATGAAGTGAAAAGACTATATTAAATCCATTGCTAGGTTAGCTGGTAAGAAATTTGGTTCAATGTGTCGTGCGAGACAATTTTTCTCTCTAGAATCTATCTTACATATCTATAAGTCTACCATTCGCCCATGCTTAGAATATTGTGCCTTCTCGGGCTAACCTTCTCAGCTGACATGAAGTGAAAAGACTATATTAAATCCATTGCTAGGTTAGCTGCTAAGAAAGTTGGTTCAATGTGTCGTGCGAGACAATTTTTCTCTCTAGAATCTATCTTACATATCTATAAGTCTACCATTCGTCCATGCTTAGAATATTGTGCCTTCTCGGGCTAACCTTCTCAGCTGACATGAAGTGAAAAGACTATATTAAATCCATTGCTAGGTTAGCTGGTAAGAAAGTTGGTTCAATGTGCCATGCGAGACAATTTTTCTCTCCAGAATCTCTCTTGCATATCTATAAGTCTACTATTCGTCCATGCTTAGAATATTGTGCCTTCTCGGGCTAACCTTCTCAGCTGACATGAAGTGAAAAGACTATATTAAATCCATTGCTAGGTTAGCTGCAAAGAAAGTTTGTTCACTGTGTCGTACGAGACAATTTTTCTCTCCAGAATCTATCTTACATATCTATAAGTCTACCATTCGTCCATGCTTAGAATATTGTGCCTTCTCGGGCTAATGTTCTCAGCTGACATGAAGTGAAAAGACGATATTAAATCCATTGCTAGGTTAGCTGGTAAGAAAGTTGGTTCAATGTGTCGTGCGAGACAATTTTCTCTCTAGAATCTATCTTACATATCTATAAGTCTACCATTCGCCCATGCTTAGAATATTGTGCCTTCTCGGGCTAACGTTCTCAGCAGACATGAAGTGAAAAGACTATATTAAATCCATTGCGAGGTCAGCTGCAAAGAAATTTGGTACACTGTGTCTTACGAGACAATTTTTCTCTCCAGAATCTATCTTAATTATCTATAAGTCTACCATTCGTCCATGCTTTGAATATTGTGCCTTCTCGGGCTAACGTTCTCAGCTGACATGAAGTGAAAAGAAAATAATAAATCCATTGCTAGGTTAGCTGCTAAGAAAGTTGGTTCAATGTGTCGTACGAGACAATTCTTCTTTCCAGAATCTCTCTTACATATCTATAAGTCTAACATTCGTCCATGTTTAGAATATTGTGCCTTCTCGGGCTAACGTTCTCAGCTGACATGAAGTGAAAAGACTATATTAAATCCATTGCTAGGTTAGCTGGTAAGAAAGTTGGTTCAATGTGTCGTACGAGACAATTTTTCTCTCCAGAATCTCTCTTACATATCTATAAGTCTACCATTCGTCCATGTTTAGAATATTGTGCCTTCTCGGGCTAACGTTCTCAGCTGACATGAAGTGAAAATACTATATTAAATCCATTGCTAGGTCAGCTGCAAAGAAATTTGGTTCATTGTGTCGTACGAGACAATTTTTCTCTCCAGAATCTCTCTTACATATCTATAAGTCTACCATTCGTCCATGCTTTGAATATTGTGCCTTCTCGGGCTAACCTTCTCAGCTGACATGAAGTGAAAAGACTATATTAAATCCATTGCTAGGTTAGCTGGTAAGAAAGTTGGTTCAATGTGTCGTGCGAGACAATTTTTCTCTCTAGAATCTATCTTATATATCTATAAGTCTACCATTCGCCCATACTTAGAATATTGTGCCTTCTCGGGCTAACGTTCTCAGCTGACATGAAGCGAAAAGACTATATTAAATCCATTGCTAGGTCAGCTGCAAAGAAATTTGGTTCACTGTGTCGTACGAGACAATTTTTCTCTCCAGAATCTATCTTACATATCTATAAGTGTACCATTCGCCCATCCTTAGAATATTGTGCCTTCTCGGGCTAACATTCTCAGCTGACATGAAGTGAAAAGACTATATTAAATCCATTGCTAGGTTAGCTGGTAAGAAAGTTGGTTCAATGTGTCGTGCGAGACAATTTTTCTCTCTAGAATCTATCTTACATATCTATAAGTCTACCATTCGCCCATGTTTAGAATATTGTGCCTTCTCGGGCTAACCTTCTCAGCTGACATGAAGTGAAAAGACTATATTAAATCCATTGCTAGGTTAGCTGGTAAGAAAGTTGGTTCAATGTGTCGTGCGAGACAATTTTCCTCTCCAGAATCTATCTTACATATCTATAAGTCTACCATTCGTCCATGTTTAGAATATTGTGCCTTCTCGGGCTAACGTTCTCAGCTGACATGAAGTGAAAAGACTATATTAAATCCATTGCGAGGTCAGCTGCAAAGAAATTTGGTTCACTGTGTCGTACGAGACAATTTTTCTCTCCAGAATCTATTTTACATATCTATAAGTCTACCATTCGTCCATGCTTTGAATATTGTGCCTTCTCGGGCTAACGTTCTCAGCTGACATGAAGTGAAAAGACTATATTAAATCCATTGCTAGGTTAGATGGTAAGAAAGTTGGTTCAATGTGTCGTGTGTGACAATTTTTCTCACTAGAATCTATCTTACATATCTATAAGTCTACCATTCGTCCATGCTTAGAATATTGTGCGTTCTCGGGCTAACGTTCTCAGCTGACATGAAGTGAAAAGACTATATTAAATCCATTGCTAGGTCAGCTGCAAAGAAATTTGGTTCATTGTGTCGTACGAGACAATTTTTCTCTCCAGAATCTATCTTACATATCTATAAGTCTACCATTCGTCCATGCTTAGAATATTGTGCATTCTCGGGCTAACGTTCTCAGGTGACATGAAGTGAAAAGACTATATTAAATCCATTGCTAGGTTAGCTGCTAAGAAAGTTGGTTCAATGTGTCGTACGAGACAATTCTTCTTTCCAGAAACTCTCTTACATATCTATAAGTCTACCATTCGTCCATGCTTTGAATATTGTGCCTTCTCGGGCTAACGTTCTCAGCTGACATGAAGTGAAAAGACTATATTAAATCCATTGCTAGGTTAGCTGCTAAGAAAGTTGGTTCAATGTGTCGTACGAGACAATTTTTCTCTCCAGAATCTCTCTTACATATCTATAACTCTACCATTATTCCATGCTTTGAATATTGTGCCTTCTCGGGCTAACGTTCTCAGCTGACATGAAGTGAAAAGACTATATTAAATCCATTGCTAGGTTAGCTGCTAAGAAAGTTGGTTCAATGTGTCGTACGAGACAATTCTTCTTTCCAGAATCTCTCTTACATATCTATAAGTCTACCATTCGTCCATGCTTAGAATATTTTGCCTTCTCGGGCTAACGTTCTCAGCTGACATGAAGTGAAAAGACTATATTAAATCCATTGCTAGGTTAGCTGGTAAGAAAGTTGTTTCAATGTGTCGTACGAGACAATTTTTCTCTCCAGAATCTCTCTTACATATCTATAAGTCTACCATTCGTCCATGCTTAGAATATTGTGCCTTCTCGGGCTAACGTTCTCAGCTGACATGAAGTGAAAAGACTATATTAAATCCATTGCTAGGTTAGCTGCTAAGAAAGTTGGTTCAATGTGTCGTACGAGACAATTCTTCTTTCCAGAATCTCTCTTACATATCTATAAGTCTACCATTCGTCCATGCTTTGAATATTGTGCCTTCTCAGGCTAACGTTCTCAGCTGACATGAAGTGAAAAGACTATATTAAATCCATTGCTAGGTTAGCTGCTAAGAAAGTTGGTTCAATGTGTCGTACGAGACAATTTTTCTCTCCAGAAACTCTCTTACATATCTATAAGTCTACCATTCGTCCATGCTTAGAATATTGTGCCTTCTCGGGCTAACGTTCTCAGCTGACATGAAGTGAAAAGACTATATTAAATCCATTGCTAGGTTAGCTGGTAAGAAAGTTGGTTCAATGTGTCGTACGAGACAATTTTTCTCTCCAGAATCTCTCTTACATATCTATAAGTCTACCATTCGTCCATGCTTTGAATATTGTGCCTTCTCGGGCTAACGTTCTCAGCTGACATGAAGTGAAAAGACTATATTAAATCCATTGCTAGGTTAGCTGCTTAGAAAGTTGGTTCAATGTGTCGTACGAGACAATTTTTCTCTCCAGAATCTCTCTTACATATCTATAAGTCTACCATTCGTCCATGCTTTGAATATTGTGCCTTCTCGGGCTAACGTTCTCAGCTGACATGAAGTGAAAAGACAGTATTAAATCCATTGCTAGGTAAGCTGGAAAGAAAGTTGGTTCAATGTGTCGTACGAGACAATTTTCCTCTCCAGAATCTCTCTTACATATCTATAAGTCTACCATTCGTCCATGCTTTGAATATTGTGCCTTCTCGGGCTAACGTTCTCAGCTGACATGAAGTGAAAAGACTATATTAAATCCATTGCTAGGTTAGCTGCTAAGAAAGTTGGTTCAATGTGTCGTACGAGACAATTCTTCTTTCCAGAATCTCTCTTACATATCTATAAGTCTACCATTCGTCCATGCTTTGAATATTGTGCCTTCTCTGGCTAACGTTCTCAGCTGACATGAAGTGAAAAGACTATATTAAATCCATTGCTAGGTTAGCTGGTAAGAAAATTGGTTCAATGTGTCGTACGAGACAATTTTTCTCTCCAGAATCTATCTTACATATCTATAAGTCTACTATTCGTCCATGCTTAGAATATTGTGCATTCTCGGGCTAACGTTCTCAGCTGACATGAAGTGAAAAGACTATATTAAATCCATTGCTAGGTTAGCTGGTAAGAAAGTTGGTTCAATGTGTCGTACGAGACAATTTTTCTCTCCAGAATCTCTCTTACATATCTATAAGTCTACCATTCGTCCATGCTTAGAATATTGTGCCTTCTCGGGCTAACGTTCTCAGCTGAAATGAAGTGAAAAGACTATATTAAATCCATTGCTAGGTTAGCTGCTAAGAAAGTTGGTTCAATGTGTCGTACGAGACAATTTTTCTCTCCAGAATCTAACTTACATATCTATAAGTCTACCATTCGTCCATGCTTTGAATATTGTGCCTTCTCGGGCTAACGTTCTCAGCTGACATGAAGTGAAAAGACTATATTAAATCCATTGCTAGGTTAGCTGGTAAGAAAGTTGTTTCAATGTGTCGTACGAGACAATTTTTCTCTCCAGAATCTCTCTTACATATCTATAAGTCTACCATTCGTCCATGCTTAGAATATTGTGCCTTCTCGGGCTAACGTTCTCAGCTGACATGAAGTGAAAAGACTATATTAAATCCATTGCTAGGTTAGCTGCTAAGAAAGTTGGTTCAATGTGTCGTACGAGACAATTCTTCTTTCCAGAATCTCTCTTACATATCTATAAGTCTACCATTCGTCCATGCTTTGAATATTGTGCCTTCTCTGGCTAACGTTCTCAGCTGACATGAAGTGAAAAGACTATATTAAATCCATTGCTAGGTTAGCTGGTAAGAAAATTGGTTCAATGTGTCGTACGAGACAATTTTTCTCTCCAGAATCTATCTTACATATCTATAAGTCTACTATTCGTCCATGCTTAGAATATTGTGCATTCTCGGGCTAACGTTCTCAGCTGACATGAAGTGAAAAGACTATATTAAATCCATTGCTAGGTTAGCTGGTAAGAAAGTTGGTTCAATGTGTCGTACGAGACAATTTTTCTCTCCAGAATCTCTCTTACATATCTATAAGTCTACCATTCGTCCATGCTTAGAATATTGTGCCTTCTCGGGCTAACGTTCTCAGCTGAAATGAAGTGAAAAGACTATATTAAATCCATTGCTAGGTTAGCTGCTAAGAAAGTTGGTTCAATGTGTCGTACGAGACAATTTTTCTCTCCAGAATCTCTTTTACATATCTATAAGTCTACCATTCGTCCATGCTTAGAATATTGTGCCTTCTCGGGCTAACGTTCTCAGCTGACATGAAGTGAAAAGACTATATTAAATCCATTGCTAGGTTAGCTGCTAAGAAAGTTGGTTCAATGTGTCGTACGAGACAATTCTTCTTTCCAGAATCTCTCTTACATATCTATAAGTCTACCATTCGTCCATGTTTAGAATATTGTGCCTTCTCGGGCTAACGTTCTCAGCTGACATGAAGTGAAAAGACTATATTAAATCCATTGCTAGGTTAGCTGCTAAGAAAGTTGGTTCAATGTGTCGTACGAGACAATTTTTCTCTCCAGAATCTCTCTTACATATCTATAAGTCTACCATTCGTCCATGCTTAGAATATTGTGCATTCTCGGGCTAACGTTCTCAGCAGACATGAAGTGAAAAGACTATATTAAATCCATTGCTAAGTTAGCTGGTAAGAAAGTTGGTTCAATGTGTCGTACGAGACAATTTTTCTCTCCAGAATCTATCTTACATATCTATAAGTCTACCATTCGTCCATACTTAGAATATTGCGCCTTCTCGGGCTAACGTTCTCAGCTGACATGAAGTGAAAAGACTATATTATATCCATTGCTATGTCAGCTACTAAGAAAGTAGGTTTCATGTGTCGTACGAGACAATTTTTCTCTCGAGAATCTATCTTACATATCTATAAGTCTACCATTCGTCCATGCTTAGAATACTGTGCCTTCTCGGGCTAACGTTCTCAGCTGACATAAAGTGAAAAGACTATATTAAATCCATTCCTAGGTTAGCTGCTAAGAAAGTTGGTTCAATATGTCGTACGAGACAATTTTTCTCTCCAGAATCTATCTTACATATCTATAAGCCTACCATTCGTCAATGCTTCGAATATTGTGCCTTCTCGGGCTAACGTTCTCAGCTGAAATAAAGTGAAAAGACTGTATTAAATTCATTGCTAGGTTAGCTGCTAAGAAAGTTGGTTCAATATGTCGTACGAGACAATTTTTCTCTCCAGAATCTATCTTACATATCTATAAGTCTACCATTCGTCCATGCTTAGAATATTGTGCCTTCTCGGGCTAGCCTTCTCAGCTGACATGAATTGAAAAGACTATACTAAATCTATTGCTAGGTTAGCTGCTAAGAAAGTTGGTTCAATGTGTTGAACGAGACAATTTTTCTTTCCAGAATCTATCTTACATATCTATAAGTCTACCATTCGTCAATGCTTAGGATGTTGTGCCTTATCGGGCTAACCTTCTCAGCTGACATGAAGTGAAAAGACTATACTAAATCCATTGCTAGGTTAGCTGCTAAGAAAGTTGGTTCAATGTTTCGTACGAGACAATTTTTCTCTCCAGAATCTATCTTACATATCTATAAGTCTACCATTCGTTATGCTTAGAATATTGTGACTTCTCGGGCTAACGTTCTCAGCTGACATGATGTGAAAATACTCTATTAAATCCATTGCTATGTCAGCTACTAAGAAAGTTGTTTTCTTGTGTCATACGAATCAATTTTTCTCTCGAGAATCTATATTACATATCTATAAGTCTACCATTCGTCAATGCTTAGAATATTGTGCCTTCTCGGTCTAAGGTTCTCATCTGACATGAAGTGAAAAGACTATATTAAATCCATTGCTAGGTTAGCTGCTAAGAAAGTTGGTCCACTGCGTCGTGCGAGACAATTTTTCTCTCCAGAATCTAACTTACATATCTATAAGTCTACCATTCGTCCATGCTTTGAATATTGTGCCTTCTCGGGCTAACGTTCTCAGCTGAAATGAAGTGAAAAGACTGTATTAAATTCATTGCTAGGTTAGCTGCTAAGAAAGTTGTTTCAATATGTCGTACGAGACAATTTTTCTCTCCAGAATCTATCTTACATATCTATAAGTCTACCATTCGTCCATGCTTAGAATATTGTGCCTTCTCGGTCTAAGGTTCTCAGCTGAAATGAAGTGAAAAGACTATACTAAATCCATTGCTAGGTTAGCTGCTAAGAAAGTTGGTTCAATGTTTCGTACGAGACAATTTTTCTCTCCAGAATCTATCTTACATATCTATAACTCTACCATTCGTTATGCTTAGAATATTGTGCCTTCTCGGGCTAACGTTCTCAGCTGACATGAAGTGAAAAGACTATATTAAATCCATTGCTATGTCAGCTACTAAGAAAGTTGGTTCAATGTGTTGTATGAGACAATTTTTCTCTCGAGATTTTATCTTACATATCTATAAGTCTACCATTCGTCCATGCTTAGAATATTGTGCCTTCTCGGGCTAACCTTCTCAGCTGACATGAAGTGAAAAGACTATATTAAATCCATTGCTACGTCAGCTGCTAAGAAAGTTGGTTTAATGTGTTGTATGAGACAATTTTTCTCTCCAGAATCTATCTTACATATCTATAAGTCTACCATTCGTCCATGCTTAGAATATTGTGCCTTCTCGGGCTAGCCTTCTCAGCTGACATGAAGTGAAAAGACTATACTAAATCCATTGCTAGGTTAGCTGCTAAGAAAGTTGGTTCAATGTTTCGTACGAGACAATTTTTCTCTCCAGAATCTATCTTACATATCTATAAGTCTACCATTCGTTATGCTTAGAATATTGTGACTTCTCGGGCTAACGTTCTCAGCTGACATGATGTGAAAATACTCTATTAAATCCATTGCTATGTCAGCTACTAAGAAAGTTGTTTTCTTGTGTCATACGAATCAATTTTTCTCTCGAGAATCTATATTACATATCTATAAGTCTACCATTCGTCAATGCTTAGAATATTGTGCCTTCTCGGTCTAAGGTTCTCAGCTGACATGAAGTGAAAAGACTATATTAAATCCATTGCTAGGTTAGCTGCTAAGAAAGTTGGTTCAATGTGTCGTACGAGACAATTTTTCTCTCCAGAATCTCTCTTACATATCTATAAGTCTACCATTCGTACATGCTTAGAATATTGTGCCTTCTCGGGCTAATATTCTCAGCTGACATGAAGTGAAAAGACTATATTAAATTCATTGCTATGTCAGCTACTAAGAAAGTTGGTTCAATGTGTTGTATGAGACAATTTTTCTCTCGAGAATTTATCTTACATATCTATAAGTCTACCATTCGTCCATGCTTAGAATATTGTGCCTTCTCGGGCTAACGTTCTCAGCTGACATGAAGTGAAAAGACTATATTAAATCCATTGCTACGTCAGCTGCTAAGAAAGTTGGTTCAATGTGTTGTATGAGACAATTTTTCTCTCCAGAATCTCTCTTACATATCTATAAGTCTACCATTCGTCCATGCTTAGAATATTGTGCATTCTCGGGCTAACATTCTCAGCTGACATGAAGTGAAAAGACTATATTAAATTCATTGCTATGTCAGCTACTAAGAAAGTTGGTTCAATGTGTTGTATGAGACAATTTTTCTCTCGAGAATTTATCTTACATATCTATAAGTCTACCATTCGTCCATGCTTCGAATATTGTTCCTTCTCGGGCTAACGTTCTCAGCTGACATGAATGAAAAGACTATATTTTATCCATTGCTAGGTTAGCTTCTAAGAAAGTTGGTTCAATGTGTCGTGCGAGACAATTTTTCTCTCCAAGATCTATCTTACGTATCTATAAGTCTACCATTCCTCCATGCTTAGATTATTGTGCCCTCTCGGGCTAAGGTACTCAGCTGACATGAAGTGAAAAGACTATATTAAATCCATTGCTAGGTCAGCTGCTAAGAAATTTGGTTCACTGTATCGGGAAAGACAATTTTTCTCTCCAGAATCTATCTTACATATCTATAAGTCTACCATTCGTCCATGCTTACAATGTTGCTGCCACATATGCTCCGGTTTCCCTACTATGTATTTAGCTAAAATGCATGGAACCTTCTTTTGTTTTGGTCGATTTCTAGTCGCAATGAAGTAGACCCTAAACCAGCGAATTCCCGTTTCGTAGTTGTCGTTCAGTCTTTTCTTCGTTTTCTTCTTTTTATATGTGAGTTGCCTTCTTATTAGATCAGAGAGAAGGGACGAGCAGGGGGAAAAAAGACATGCCTTATTTTAAATTTATTTTTAATATTTTATTTTCATATTTGTGGAGGCCACAAGTTTGAAAAAGAAATCTGTTTCTATGCATTACTTTAAAAAAAATAAAATAAATTTAATAAAATTATATTTGATTTGTGGCTAAAATAGACGGACTGATACGATTATTCTTTCTTTGTTTTTCATTTTTTGAAAAAAATCAACTTTGAACATTTTTTTTTTTAATCCAGCCGTTCTTTTTATAAAATGTACAATAAAATTTCTCTCACCACTTAATGGGACATCCTTACCACATCCGTTTTATTTTGTATTCAGAAATTCTCCAGCTGAGAATTTTTTTTATTCTAACCACCCCATCGAATAAAATGCAATGACGGTATGTTTTCCATTTATTATTGCGTGTTTGGATGCTTGCATATGCTTTCCCTGGAGGAAAAGTAGGTAATATGATTGGTCAACGTCATTGAAGCACCCGGATCTTAGCGACTATAAGCATTTTGAATTTCGGTTTGTTTTTTCAAATTTCTCTTGTCTCAAATTTTTCCATATTACGGCAGCGGCGACAAAATCAGAAGACAGACAGAAAGAGCAACTATATCATTTTTTTTTTAAACTCCAAGATGACAACGATATGTCTAAAAGTTTTTCTGATACTATGGACGTATGTCGGCTTTTCACAAGGCTCTGGAATCGTAAGTATGATACCTTAATTATTTTTGCTTGAAAAAAACCGAGGTTTCACGCATTTGTCGCCAAGATATCATATGACAGCAATACAACCTAAACTTGCAATACTCGTACTGATTTTAATCATACGCAATTTGAAGTAGTCTCAGTCTTAACTAGCGTTCATTGGGCACGCGGTCCTTGTGGAAGACTACTTAAAAATGGAATTGATAAACACGCTTACAGGGCTGTTAAATACGGTGGGAAATAATGAACTTATGCAAAACTTAATATTAATGACTAATAACTTAAATAAGATAACCTCGCCTTTTTTTGTGCTAAACCCGTTTTCCATAAGTAATTATTAGAAAAAAAGCAGTGAAATTTCTTGATAAATCATAATTCTTCAGTTACTGATTGAATAAACTCATGGTGAGTTCTACGACAATAAAAATATCCGTAGAAATTCCTCTGTCGCATCATTAAATATTTCAGCTTAACAACTTTAACAAAATATTTCTTTATCAAGGTTTCTAAGATTTAAATATTCTGAACTAAAATCAAAAATGTTATCTACTTGCAAAACAATTACGCAAGTTAAAACATTCTTTTCCCTGCTTTGCTTCCTAAATGAGATTGTCGGAGTTAGCTCATCCTTAGTTCCTTAACCGTTCACCAGGGGTCTCTCTTCCCTGGCTATAAATACTGAGTGACCCTTCGCCTCGACCTCTTTTTCCCTCAGGGTTAGGTGGTCAGTGACGTCAGTTCTCTGGTGGATGCGGGGCGTTTTTCGTTTCGGCTGTGATTTTTCGTATCTGTTGTTGTGTCTGAATGAGTGCATGTCTGTGTGAGTGCTTGGGATGAATGAATGTTTTTCATTTTTTATAGTCCCGCATTAATTTTGTCTAGTTAACTGATGTTTCTGCCATATTTAGGGATTGTGGGGGTTTTATTACTAACACGATTTTGTTTAGTTTCTTGTAAATAGTTATTTGTTTCATGCTGTAAATACTCATTGGGGTTACTTTTTAAAAAAATTTTAAATTGTTGTTTTAATCAAATCCACCCCCCCCCCCACAGACCACAAATTGTACATATGGGATCTAGTTAGTATTTTCATGGAGTCATTGAGGTATTATGGTGGATGTGGTGAGAAAGGTAAGTAAGAATGTGTTGTTTTGGTGCATGAAATATTGTTAGTATGATTGGGTCAACGTTTGTGGCTAGCTAAGTTTAGAAGTTAAGGCAGAAGAGCAATCTCTACCCCATTCCCCACTTCGGCCTTGTGCCACATTTTCTGTTATAGCACAGAAATAAATAACCTTTTTTCCCTCAGGCCTTTGGGCCGCCACCTTGAGAGGTAAATCTCTTTCCTCAGGCTTCAGCCTTTTCCCAAATGCTGGGAACACGCTAAGAACAATACACGTACGTACGAACACTCAACACAACACACACACACATAATATTCACCACACACACTCTGTCCATGTAACTTGTAACCTTTCTTGTTATTAATACATATATTTGTTTACATATATTTATCGGTCTTGTGTTTGTTTTTCTTTGCCTTCTTTGGATTTAATTAAAGTCCAACTTTCTCATACAGTTAGACCGGCTAGCAAGAAAACTTTAACCCACATGTGTACTTTTACTTATACTCAACTTCGCCGACACGGTCCTCTTCAAGTTATAGATATACTTTCAGTTTATGAAACTATTTAGAAGTTGTATCATCTAGAAAATTAAAATCACTGCTTTTTAAAAGCTTGATGGGCCCTAGCTGTCAAATGGATAACCCGACCCTGAATATATGTCTATTATCACTATTCCTAGCAATAATAATAATAATAATAATAATAATAATAATAACTAGAAGGACACGTGAAAATTTCACGGTTTTCTTATTTAAATTTTCTGATCAGGAAATATTTGAGCTTACCAACGTTAACAAAATATTGCAACAACATGCATATCTGCGAATGACGGTCGGTATTTTAAGAAGTGGTTGCAAATGCAAAGTTTTGAAGTTGACAACATTTTTCTATTTCACTGAAACAGCCGTTAAACAGTTATTTCTTCCTTTCTTGCATTGGTTTCCTCACTGAAAGGAAGTAGCGTATGTCCATTATGTTTTTTACGTATTCAAAACGGAATAGTCAAAATATTTATGGGTGCGGGAGACGTTAAACACTTCTATCTCCTTTCTTTCTTTCATTTTCTCACTGAAAGCAAATTGTGTCTTTCCACGCGTTCAAAACAGAATAGTCCTTTATTTATAAGATATTGGCAAGAGACTTTAGAAACATCTGTCCTACCTTCTTTCTTTCTTACCTTACTACTTTCTTTTTTTACCTTCCTTCTTTCTTTCTCTCTCTTTCTTTTTCTCTCTTTCTTTCTCTCTCTTTCTTTTTCTCTCTCTCTTTCTCTCTCTTTCTTTCTTTCTTTCTCTCTCTTTCTCTCCCTATTTCTTTCTTTCTCTCTATTTCTTTCTTTCTCTCTTTTTTCTTTCTTTCTCTCTTTCTTTCTTTCTTTCTTTCTTTCTTTACTACTGTCTTCCTTTCTTACCGTCCTACTTTATTTATTTATTTATTTACTACTTTCTTTCTTCCTTTTTCTTTCTTTTTTCTTTCTTTCTTATCTTCCTAATTTCTTTCTTACCTTACTACTCTTTCTTTCTTTCTCTCTTCCTTTCTTACCTTACTACTTTCTCTTTCTTTCTTCCTTTCTTACCTCACTACTTTCTTTTTTCTGTCTTTCTTTCTTTCTTTCTTCCTTACATTCCTACTTCCTTTCTTTCTCTCTTTCTTTCTTACCTTTCTTTCTTTCTTGCTTGCTTGCTTTCTTTCTTGTTTTCTTTCTTGCTTGCTTGCTTTACTACTTTCTTTCTTCCTTTCTTACCGTCCTACTTCCTTCCTTTCTTACTTTACTACTTTCTTTCTTCCTTTTTTCTTTCTTTTTTCTTTCTTTCTTACCTTCCAAATTTATTTCTTTCTTACCTTACTACTGTCTTTCTTTCTTTCTTTCTCACCTTACTACTTTCTTTCTTTCTTTCTTTCTTTCTTTCTTACCTTACAACTTTCTTTCTTTCTTTTTTTCTTTCTTACCTTCCTAATTTCTTTCTTTCTAGTCAAATAGTGGGAAATGAAGAACACGTGACAGATAAGCCCATTAACACACCATAAATTCGCCTATCGTCCGGTTCACACTCTTTCCCGATTTTTTGATCAAGAGTAGAAGATTACCAATTGTTTCCTGTTTAGCATTCTAAAGTCTGCCTGAACTTTCTTCTAATCTCCCCGCCAAACTGTTATCTACCTCCAGTAATTCGCTGGAAAAACAGCATAGCATGATGTAAAAAGGACCCAAGCTTAAAAAAACAAAGTTTTCTCGTCAAAATGTTTATGCTATTATTAAGAGGAAAGACCAAAGTATTTATTTTATTAATTTTTATAATCCTTTCTAGCACGTTCGAAATTTTGGTTAATAATCTTGTTTTTTTTTTCCGTTAGTGGTCGGCGTAACATTTAAGATTAGTTTTTTTGCACCTTTCTTCAGATGAAAAGGCATTGGTTTGGAAATTCTTGCCCAAATCAAATAATTTTCGGATCTTAAACTTTCAGTACTTATTCACAAATGTATGAAATTATTTTTGAAATTTATTTTTTTTTTTTGTTTTAGAAAATCTTGGTAATTTTTTTTTTTTTACATAGGTTACTCCCCTCTTTCATAAAATTTCGAGAAATTAACATTTTAATCACAAAATGTGTTTTATTAGTTAAAAGCAAGACCACTTGGAGAATGTAAATCACATTTTTTTCGTTCAGACTGCCACCCATTTCCCGAAAATCTGCTCCGAATCGTAAAATAAAACAAAATACAATAAAACATTATTTAATTAGAAAAGCTTTTAATTGCTTTTATAAATAAGATTTATTAAGGACATTATTGTCTTTAAAATTCTTGTTGAATAATGAATTTTTACAAGAATTGTTTTCATTTTTTTCATTTTAATTGTAATTGTTTAATTTTTTAAATACCTTTTAAAATTCCGTATTGATTTTTTAATTGTGTTAGGTGATATTCTTAAGTGAAAATTGTATTTATTAATCGAAAATTGTAAAGCTTAATACAAAAAATTTGCGCAAAAATTTTAAAAATAATTTTTATTTATTTTTTATGCATATAAAATAATATGCAACGTGCCCATCTTTTTTAAGTTTGATTGATCATACACGATATTATTAGGGCTTGCAAAAATAATGACGTAATAATGTCGTTTTTTGACATTAAAAAATACATCAAAAAACGACATTATTACGTCATTATTTTTGCACCAACCTAATATAAGAAAAGAAGAGCAATGACTATAGTAAATTTAAAGTCAACATTCCTAAAACATGATTGCAGAGAAACAGATAAAGTCTACGGAGAACAACAATTAAGTTGTCGACATCTAACACTCGTCAGTCATGTAAACACAGCTACTGCTTTTTTTAAAAATACATTTCTGTGTTATTTTAAACTTAAAGTAAGCAATTTTTTTTTTCAAATCAGATTAATTATACTTTAAATCAATTAATATTACTTAAATATAATTTCAGAAACGTATGTATTATGTTTGGAAGTTTTTTTGTTTTTTTTTTTTTTTTTTGTTTTTAGATACAAAGAATTACATTGCGATGAATAACGACTAAAACGGGCGCTAATAAGGTATTTTAGAAAAAAATCGATTCCAATCAATAAGATTTCTGTTTGGAAATTCATTTTAAACCTTAGGTGACACGAATTAGTAGCGACCCTATACTATTTATTTATTTATTTCCTCGGTAGGGAAAGATAGGTTTGCCTATCGTCTGGTTCACACTCAACACTGTTATTTTGAACAGGAGTAGTGGTTTATCCCTTACTCTCTGTTTAGGATTGCATTTTCATTCTCTTTAATTTCCAGTAGCCGATTCGGCCTTAATGGAATCATCGCCTTCTTTGGATTTAATTTAAAGAAAATATTAATTATTTGCACCCGTTGTTTCTACACTAAAGTAACAGCAAGTCCCCATCATGCTCCGAAACCACTTGAGGATACCCGTCTACTAAGGCGGCTAGCCAATCTCTATTGCAGACGCTTGCTCAGGTGCATTTGTGTTTATTTAACACCCACAGAGCCCACTTGTGGTTTATACTGCAACTATGCTGAGCAGACCTTAGTTACAGTTTCTGGGAAAGAGCGTGTTATCTTGCGTGATCAACAAGTTGAACAAGACAAACATGCAGAAGGCCTCGGCCTCGTTGTTTCCCGTAAATTGTTATGAGTGGTTTCCATTGGAGAACAAGTGACAGCAAGACTCATCAATTCACCATCACTCTCCGAAACCTCACATTAAACTGAAATCATTGTCGCTACACCAACTGTATCAAATAATTTTCATGGGAGACCAAGTGACAACAAGTCACCACATATCTCCATTACTCTCCAAAATCTGCCAGTTTCTACGCCTCTGCTATCGGGAGAATTTCATTGGAAATTAAGCGCCAGCAAGCAGACTCATGACCCCATCATCCTCCGGATTATTTTGCACTCATTTTCACACCAATGGTACTCAGTGATTTCCATTGGAGACCAAGAGAACATATGTCTGCACAAATCACATTCACTTTAAGAAATCTTTATTTTGCATTCGTTGTAACTAGTAATTTCTACTGGAGACCAAGTGACAACAGTCTCCACAAATTCCATTCAAACTTAGAAATATCTCAAGACTTTGCATTCCTTCTATGTACACTTCTGGTATGTCATGATGTTAAGCAACAAGGGGTCTCCTCAATTCTCCATAGCTCTAGAAGTCATCTTATTATGTAGTATTCGCAGTTTCGACAACTATTGTATTGAGTAAACGTTATTATAGATCATGTGACAGCATGTCTACACAAGTGTCCATCACTCTCAGGAAGGTTTCATTATTTTGTAATCATGGTTTCCACAACGCTACTATCGAGTGACTTTCATTGGTGACGATGTCTTCCCAACCTCCATCACTCTCACGGTGTCTTTTCGCTGCTTCCTTTTCTTTATTACAAAGCTATGTATAAAATTATCCATAACATATTTTAGGTTCTTTCATATTGTCTGCTTATAGCTTGGTACTAATTTGATCAGGTGATCGAAGTTTCAGCCTGATCGCGTCAGTTTTCTTGCGACTGTTACAGTGTAAACATGGCCACTCCCCTAGCAGTGTTCCCCAAGGTGGAACAAAAAGCAGTGACCCGAATCTGCAGAGAACATGATAATTCATAGACGATAAATCGTCGGTTCGCCATTTCCATCTCTCAAGCTTGTTGAAACTTCTCATCAGTGGTTAATGGCCTTCCTGCTCCTTCTCCGTTCGTCACGATTCTCCGGCCAATTTTAGAATTCACGAACCCCTCATACAGAAGTTCAAACCAGTAGTGCACTGTCGCCATTTTGTGTTCAAAGCCTGTCATTAATTTCAGCCCGTGACAGACCTTCCGAGCAGAGATCGAATCACTGCTCTTTGTTTCTCCATTTTATGTCGTCTGACCAGACATGGCCGACGTATTGAACTTTTCCATGCAAGAATTTTAGTTTTTATTCCAGTATTTGAAAGTTTCCTGAATTTAATTAAATGTTTAAATTAAGTGTATTTCCGACTGAATTTCATAAAGAGAGAAATGTCCTTTATAATTTTGAATTAATTTTCATATCTCTGAATAATTCTTCTGAGATGTTGCATTAATCTAATCCACTCACTCCCTATCTATCTATCTATCTATCTATCTATCTATCTATCTATCTATCTATCTATCTCAGTCTCTTCGTTATCTATTTATCTGTGTAAGAATATTCATATCTATCTATCTATCTATCTATCTATCTATCTATATTGGGCAGCTGACGAGGGTGAGCTGAAAGGTTCACAGGCCTTAATTATTTTCTTAGTCTATCCATATCAATTGAGATAAAACCAATGATACGCAAGCGGCAACTGTGAGTCCAAGAATTATGATCTTGGATGTGTTAATATCAATTTGTTTTTGTTTTTTGCTTCTGTTTTTTTTTTAACTGCATCATTTCCTTCCAGTTCAACTGACATCTGACTGTTCAAAGAAGATTTCAAACGTAACTTCTCTTGAAAATGGCGACTTTCTCTTGAAAATGTACCTGGAAAGCAAAAAGAAAATATTTTTTTTATTTTGACTTTTGCTATAAAATGTAACATTTTCCATTATGTTTCAGATATCTGAATAATTCTTCTAAAATGTTGCATAAATCTAATGTATTTCCGGTTTTATGTATCTATCTGTCCATCTCCTTCATAATCAGCCTATGAACTTTTCAGTCCTATCCTCGTATCTAGATTGACACAATGCAGTTATTAATAAGAGTTAAAATGAATGCATGCAAGATGTTTAATAAATCTAATCTATTTCCTCTTATCTATCTATATCTATCTGAGAATATTACGAATCTTTATTTGTCACTATTATCGTCTGTTAATCTCTCTCTCACTATATATATATATATATAAAATTTGACTCTCCCGTCGAATCCGACATATGAAGCTGAAGCAGATCAGCTCCTAGGAAACAAACAGCCGGCCATAGGTATAGATAGATATAACTTGGGCTGTTTGCGAGGGTCGACCAAAAAGTTCATATGTTGGCAAGTGCCAAGCCAGGAGCGATTTCTAGAGCCTGCATTACCTTTCCTGTTATATATATATAGGCTGTATCGGAGCCTTATTTATTTTCTTAGTCAATTTATCCTAAGAAAGGCGATAATGCCACTAATACGCAAGGAGCTACTGGGAGTTAAAGAATAATATAAATTTATTTTTTATTAATAACTGCATAGTTTTGTCGTTTCCACTAAAATATCAAATACAATATTTATAAACCAATCACACCCAAGAAAACACATCTTAAAACACACCAATAAAATCATAGAATTCAAATCAAAATGTTTGTTGTATTAGTCATCATTATTTTTAGGTAGATACCGACCAAATATCGTACGGACGTAGTAGAAGACATACCACGTGCCCTTTTTAGGGCCAATTAGGAATAAATAAATAATTTAATTCTGGAGCCGATTTTGTTACCAAAAGGTGTATAAAAACATACGAAATCCGGCCCCAAACACGATACGCAAAGCTGTCACCAAACTCCACGCAACTCTCGCTTATGATCTTCATGACCTCATGCTAAAAGCGACAGCGTAGACAAACTTCAGACTACGGCAACACCGCCAACAGTAGGAAACAATTTCTAATTATCTCTTATGCCCTCTTTACTATGAATCACGCACACACATGTTGACTTTTTCATACAAACACACATATCACATTTTATTGTCTCTCACATGCGTACACAAAGAGAGTTTATATTTTATTTCAGAACTTTATCAACCCAAACAAAAAGACATTACTTTCCAATCTATCATCAGCTGCTTGTAGTTTTGTCGCTATATTAAATGAATGTTTATTTGTTGAAACTATGTTGTCTTTTCTACTGAATTTTATTCCTTCAATGAAAATCATGGGATTATTCTAGACGGCCAAATTACGAGCGACCCTGTAACGATATTTTGTTAATGTATTGAATCCCGACACTGCAAATTTTAACAGTTAACGAAAAACCGAGTAGAAGGATTCCTACAGTTTCTTTCCAGAAAAATTGACATTTGACTGTTAAAAGAAGACTTCAAATGTAACTAGTGTTGACTTTACTTGAAAATGTACCTGGAAAGAAACGATGCCGTTATTAATAAGAAGAGTTGAAATTAAGGCATGCAAGATTTCACAGTTCTAGCATCACTCCTTCATAGTCAGCTAATGAACTAATTAACCCACCCTCGTATACATTACGATCTTTTGAATTTTAAATATGAGTAGATAGGTTTGCCTATGATTTGGTTCATATTCCATGCAGATATTTTGAACAGGAGTAGAGGTTTATCCCTTATTTCTTGTTTGGGTTTCTGGTTTATTTTAAACGAAAAAAAAAAAACAGAATTTTTTTGTCAAGTGTTTCTTATTAGTCGAATTTGTTCTCCATAAAAAATATTTTTGATTGTTTTTTGTTTTTTTGTTTCTTTCTCCAGGATGCCATACTGAAGTCTCTTGTGGTGACCAGTGACATTAAGGTGCGTTATGCAAGGACACTGGTCTCAGCCGAATACTTGAACGATAAAAACTCTCCGGCAATCGCTGATTTTCAAGTTACCTTACCAGACAGAGCCTACATATCCAACTTTTCCATGTAAGAATTTTCCTTTTTCCCCACATTTAAACAGAGCTCATTAGCATACATGCAGCAGCAAGCATAGTTATCCGCCCTTAACAATAATTACTGATCATTTGTGTGTCCATAAATTTCCATCGCGATTAGTGTCACTTTCATCTTTCTAGTCCAAACGTTTCAGCCTCAAACAATGTCAGAATGAACTTGATTGCTGAAATAATAAACCAAAAATATACGACAGGGGTGAAATACCGGAAGACATCGGTAAATCTATCTCTATAGCGATGCTAAAACAGTAAATTGCACAGGAATGCAAATGAATTCCAATAAATAAAACTTGTAGGATAATTACATAAAAAATCAGCCAAGAACAACGCAAACTTGTTCAAGATACTGGAATAGGAAATGCTGTCTTTATAATCAGAATGCTATCAGGGCGAACAATGTAATTGTAGAAGGATGTATAGCTTTAATCTACACAGGAGCTCTTCGTTTCCTAACGATTTTCTTCTTTCTTTCTGTTGCTTTTCTCTTCCCTTTCTTTCTGTTTGTCCATCTTTCTTTTCTCCCCACATTTCTTTAAAATCTATACATCCAAGTGCTTTTCTCTTCCGTGTATACCTGTCTCCACCACGTATGGGTATTATATATATATATATATATATATAGATAGATAGATAGATAGATAACGGATTCCCAGCAATACTCACATACTCACCACAGAATACAAAAAAGGCCAACAGGAGAAAAAATATCATATGGTTCAACCCACAGTACAGCAAGAACGTAAAAACAAACGTAGGAAAAATATTCTTCAAACTCTTACACAGACACTTCCCAGAATCAAGCACCTTACACAAGATATTCAACAAAAACACAGTAAAAATCAGCTACAGCTGCACCGAGAGCATGTCACAAATAATAAAAAAGCACAATAGGAAAATTACCAACAAACCACACGAACAAATTAAACCCACGTGCAACTGCAGAATAAAGAACGAATGCCCCTTAAACGGAAATTGTTTACAAAACAACGTCTAATACCAAGCCACGATAAAATCAGCAGATAATGAAGAAAAAGTATACATAGGAGTAACTGAAGGACCCTGGAAACAAAGAAATTATACACACAAAACATTTTTCACAAATAGTAAATATGCGAACAGTACAATGCTTTCTAAGTATATCTGGGAAATTAAAAACAAAACGCGCATCACATCAAAAATATCTTGGAAGATAAGGAAAAAATCATCAGCCTACAACAACCAATCAAACACTTTCAAACTTTGCTTGGGGGAAAAAATAGCTATCATTACTTTCCCAGACTAAAATAAATTATTAAACAAAAGATCCGAGGTCATCTCAAAATGCAGACATGAAAATAAATTTTTACTACGTAACCCAAAAAATGAAAAATGGAAAAAATAAAACAAATAAATATACTAATAAACAAAATAACAATAAAAAAATAGAAATAAAACATAAATAAATACTATGTTACTTAAAAATCAAAAACCGAAAAGAGAAAATATACAAGTAAAATAAATTGACCTAAATTCATCCAATTAAATAAATAAACAAACCAATCCCAAATAAAGATAGTCAATTAAAAACTGTTCCCGCCAAAATAATACTTAGAATGAACTACAACAATCAACCCCAAAATTGAACAAATAGCTTTAATTAAATTCTCAAACCAAAACAAAACTGTTAAATAAGTGATATAAACAAATTTTTACTACGTTAATAAATAAATAAATAAATAAAATAAGAAACGAAAAAATAAAAAATAAAAACAAGCAATATAATTTGACCCAAATAAATAAAAAAACGACTTCCGGTAAAATAACCGCCATAATAGAATACCCACAATGCACCACTAACCCGTATATATATAAATAGCCGAGAAAAGTAACAGCATATGTGGCCTGACGATTGCATATAGCATGAAACAGACTGTCGCCTCTAAGTGTTGACTTCTATGTTTACTTTTATATTTACACACGCTCTATCTCTGATATTGAGCACTTTATTCCATAAATATAGCACACCTTAAGATTATATTTCTTTATATATATATATATATATATCCTTTTCCTTATTTTTTCTTTTCCTTTTTTCTTTTTTTTTTCCTTTTTTTTCTTCTTTCTTTCCTTTTTTTTCCTTTTTTCTTTTTTTCTTTTTCTTTTCCTTTTTTCTTTCCCTTTTTCCTTTTTCCTTCTTTTTCTACCTAACATTCACGTATTAAAATTTTTTTCCCTTGAGGAATTTCTAGATAACCTGGACTTTCCTTTAAGGATGTGCGTTATTTTACTCACAGGGTTATTGGATCTAACATTCACGTATTTCAATTTTTTGTTGGTTTCATGTATGGGGTGGCACTGCCAGTTTGTAAATTTAATTCTACATTCAAATCGATCTCTATTTCAAAGTCGAGGCTTTTGAAGAATTTTGAGTACGGTAAGTGTGACACTGAGATCCGTTGACTTATTGGAATGGCCAAGGACACATTCCAAAAGCTGAGCAGAGAATTGCAAGACAGGAGGATGTCTTTGCTAACTTTTTCGGGACTTTATACGCGTGGGGGCTCTTTTTGTCCCAGACAACGTAAGATTAATTTGATTAAGTCCTTAATTCATAGGGCACTTAAGTTATATTCTGAGGGACTTCTCTGTGGGGAAATTGACTTTGTTAGAATGACACTATCAAAAAACTGATATCCGTTGGATGTTTTAGACTCCGTTATTCAGGATGTCATTAGTAAATTCTATAGGGTGAAGCCGCAATTAGCTGATAAATGCCCAGTTTATTTGCGTCTTCCCTATATTGGTACAGAGGGTGAGAGTTTATCGAAACGTATTTCACGTTTAATCAATAGTTGTTATTTTTCGGCGAATGTTAGGGTAATATTTGTTACCCGTCCTGCTTTCTCTCCCATTCGTAAGGACGTCCTCTCTCCCCATCATGTTAATTCAGTGATTTACCAATACAAGTGTAGTTGTGGACACGACTACATAGGGAGGACGTCACAGCGTTTGGAGTCGAGAATAAAACAGCATTTACCCCCCCCCCCAGGATTTTGAATCCGTCCTCCAGGAATAGCCAACTGACTAACAGTTCTGGTTCTGCTATTGCTGAACATTTAATAAATAGAAAGAAATGTGTGGAAAATTTTAGTGGTGACCGATTTATAATTTTATCGAGGTCCCACTCCACATTTCACCTCAAGGTCCTAGAGTCCTTGTATATGCGTGAGCCTTCCCTTTGTAAACAGAGGGAATACTTGCTGAGTCTGAATATTATTGGACTCTAGTTTCTTGAAATTCATAATTTTTTTTTGTTTTTTGTCCCCCCCACCCCATTCGATTACATTCGTTAATTAAAAATTAATTTACACGCTTTTAAATTCCCAGAATAAATAAACTTGATAAGTCCTGGGACGAAACCGGTTGTTTTTATTTTAGCTTTTGCTTTTAAAAATGCCTTATAAATATTGTCTTTTCCTATCTATTATTAAATTTTGTACCACGAAAAACTTATTTAAATATATATATATATATATATATATATATATATATTTCTACCTATCTTTCTCTATTCATATGTATCTGTCTATCTACAGAAACATGTATGCATAAACAGTTCAAAAGAAGTATAAAATTTGAAAGATATATAACAGAGGAAGAAATTGAATATTCCAATCCGAACTAATAGTAAATATGGTAAACAAAACAAAATGTGTAAGGGCTTGTTTAGGTCAATGACTCTGAAAGCGATGCTGTTGGATAGGGCCACTCTGGGCGGAAAGGTCAAAGACGAGGACCTAGACTAAGCGTGATCAACCCCAAAGACTCCAAACGGTTGAACAAGTGGATGATGACTACAACACATCTGGACGGTTGAACCTAAAGATGAAGAAGGCTACGCTTGAGGGACATGCTACAGAAGGCGCGACTCGTAACAAATCTGGCCACAATTTTGACTTAACAAATGCCAGTCTGATCCTAAAAGTAAAAGGTTCTCTCAGAAGAATAGGTATTGAGAGTGCGCTGATGTCACAGTTCCCGCTTGTAAACCTAAGACCAGATATCTATCTATAAAAGGAACAGTTACTACACTTTGATCTCTATCTATAAAAGGCAGGATGTGTGTGTGTGTGTGTAAAGAATGCACGGCCGCAATTTTCGACGGATTTGCACCAAAATGTACACGCAAATGCTCCAAGTTAGCGGGAAGGCCAACGCCGACTTTGCATTTTCCAACTCCCATCGACAGTGGAAACAATCGATCTTTTCATGCTTTACTGCAGTTTTCATGTAGTTTGCGGCCATTTACTACTGGCCAGAGTAAGGGCCTATAGCTGGCTGCCACGAATAGACAGGAAGATTCTATTGGCCAGCGTGAGAGCCAACAGCTGACTGACACAAATGTTAACTAGCATGCAAAAAAAATCGACGGCTGCATTCGTCACAAGTGGGAAAAATTTAAATCTGCATGTCATTTTACTCCAATTGGCTCATTCGCTTGCTTAAACTCAACGTTGATTCTGATTCCGCAGAACTGGGTTGGGTGTGAAAAAGTATTTGTTGTTAACATTCTATTATCATTCGGTTTTTCCACTTACGAGTCCTTTTTTAAAGCTGATCGTTTTGTGTTCATTTTGTTTAGTTCTTTTTTCGTAACAGATTTAATGTTTAGTATAGAGCTTAGAAAAAATTCGCAGTGTGAGATAGACAAGAAATAGGGCATGTGGCAACATCAGCACGGCAAAGGGCACTCGTTTAAAGGCAAGGAACGGCAAAAATATCTTAAATCCAGTGATAGGCAGATGCTGTAAGAGTGGTACGATTTTTGAATCAAGCCCGGGACATGCTGCTAGTTCATTCATAATATCACTGATCTTTGAATAAACGATTGTGACACAATTAAAGAATTGTTTCTTTTTTTTATTTATTCATCGATGATGCCTTTTTTTTTTTTAGGGAAATTAACGGGAATTTGTCTGTTGGACAAGTGAAAGAAAAAGAGGAAGCGAAAAAAACATTTGACGAGGCAGTGAAACAAGGACAAAGCGCTGGTTACGTGTCAGTCAAGTAAGTATACGTTTGTAACAACGGGGTGGGCTTGTTTTGTCTATAGTCTTTTGTCACGCTAACCACTAATAAATTACTGTTCAATCTGCAAAATTCAAAATGTTAACTATCTTAAAAAGCGATGAATAGAATTGGAATAAAACCTAAACATATGATGTAAGTGAATTTATACATGTATAATTCATCTACCTTGACTCTTTGGCAATGTTTATTGTTTTAAAAAGCGATGATTAGAATTGGAATAAAACCTAAGCATATGATGAAAGTGAATTTATACATGTATAATTCATCTACCTTGACTCTTTGGCAATGTTTATTGTTTTAAAAAGCGATGATTAGAATTGGAATAAAACCTAAACATATGATGAAAGTGAATTTATACATGTATAATTCATCTACCTTCACTCTTCGGCAATGGTTATTGTTTTAAAAAGCGATGATTAGAATTGGAATAAAACCTAAACATATGATGAAAGTGAATTTATACATGTATAATTCATCTACCTTCACTCTTTGGCAATGTTTATTGTTTTATAAAAGCGATGATTAGACTTGGAATAAAATCTAAACATATGATGAAAGTGAATTTATACATGTATAATTCATCTAACTTCATTCTTCGGCAATGTTTATTGTTTTAAAAAGAGATGAATAGAATTGGAATAAAACCTAAGCATATGATGAAAGTGAATTTATACATGTATAATTCATCTACCTTCACTCTTCGGCAATGTTTATTGTTTTAAAAAGAGATGAATAGAATTGGAGTAAAATCTAAACATATGATGAAAGTGAATTTATACATGTATAATTCATCTACCTTCACTCTTTGGCAATGTTTATTGTTTTATAAAAGCGATGATTAGACTTGGAATAAAATCTAAACATATGATGAAAGTGAATTTATACATGTATAATTCATCTACCTTCACTCTTTGGCAATGTTTATTGTTTTATAAAAGTGATGAATAGAATTGGAATAAAACCTAAGCATATGATGAAAGTGAATTTATACATGTATAATTCATCTACCTTCACTCTTCGGCAATGTTTATTGTTTTAAAAAGCGATGATTAGACTTGGAATAAAACCTAAACATATGATGAAAGTGAATTTATACATGTATAATTCATCTACCTTCACTCTTCGGCAATGTTTATTGTTTTAAAAAGCGATGATTAGACTTGGAATAAAACCTAAACATATGATGAAAGTGAATTTATACATATATAATTCATCTACCTTCACTCTTCGTCAATGGTTATTGTTTTAAAAAATGATGATTAGACTTGGAATAAAACCTAAACATATGATGAAGAAAGTGAATTTATACATGTATAATTCACCTACCTTCACTCTTCGACAATGTTTATTGTTTTAAAAAGCGATGATTAGACTTGGAATAAAACCTAAACATATGATGAAAGTGAATTTATACATGTATAATTCATCTACCTTCACTCTTCGGCAATGTTTATTGTTTTAAAAAAGATTATTAGAATTGGAATAAAACCTAAACATAAGTGAATTTATACATGTATAATTCATCTACCTTCACTCTTCGGCAATGTTTATTGTTGTAAAAAGCGATGATTAGAATTGGAATAAAACCTCAGCATATGATGAAAGTGAATTTATACATGTATAATTCATCTATTCTTATTCTTTTATTCTTATTCTTATATTCTTATTCTTATTTTTATATCCATATTCTTATATTCTTATCCTTTTATACTTATTCTTATTTTATTTTTTTTATCTACTTATTCTTGTATTCTTATATTCCTATTCTTATATTCTTATCCTTTTATTCTTATTCTTTTATTCTTATTCGTATATTATTATCTTATTCTTATATTCTTATCCTTTTATTCTTTTTATTCTTATTCATATCCTTTAATCTTATTCTTTTATTCTTATTCTTATTTTATTCTTTTATTCTCATTCTTATTCTTATATTCTTGATTTTATATATTCTATATATGACTGACGAGGCAGATTATTTTTCCCCGCAGTATGTTGTTATTTCTTTCTACGCTAGACCAGTTACCATCCAAGGTTGTAGAACCCGGTCTGTCTTGCTATTTACTTATAGCTGGTGGGAGGGAGTCAAGAAGAGATCATACTTTTCCAAAGGGTATTAGCCCGTAAGTGAATGTAATGGATTCGACTGGAATTCGAACTTGGCTCTCTAATTTCTCAATCCGAGCCGCTATCCATTACTTCACCATGCCTACTCTTTAAAAAAAATTGATTAAAATATTAATTATTGATTTAAAATATAAAAGTATTGGTTGCTTAAAAATATTTAATTAAATCTCTTACATATATATATATATATATATATATATATATATATATATACCATTTCTCCATCTTTTGAATATTGCTGCCACGTATGGTCAGGTGCTATATATTTAGAGATTCTTGATAAAATCGAAAGAATCTGCAATGTTATCGGTCCTGGTCTGGTATCTCGGTTTCAGTCACTTTCCCACTGGCCTGTATCTTTTCCATAAATATTTTCAGGGTAATTGTTTTGATATACTTTCCCGTGTAAGGAATATTGTGGTATGTATATTGATATACTTTCCTGATGTAAAGAATATTGTGGTATGTTTGAGTCGGTAATTAAGTTTAAGATAAGACAGATTGAAGACGGGCCTTCCTCTATCCGCCCCTTATTGTCTTGTGCCACATGTTTGTATTATATCAAAATATATATTACTTCTCTCTTTGATATCTAGACATCATGAATTTAAACGCAGTACTCGCTTGGCGGCAAGATCTAATCATTTTACACTTGAAATGACTAGAAATAACCTTAAATTCTATGCTGACAGTCTATACAATACCAGTTTTTACTTTTAGGGAAACACATTTCCGTCTCGTTGCTTTCCAACTTTCATTTTCAAAAGGTCAGTGGCAATGTCAATCGTTATCTTCTGTCTTCTTAATTCCTCTTCTTTTATTGTTCTTTCTCCTTAATAGTGTTTTTCTTTTTCTCATATTCTTTCACACTCAATAACTCCTTGCGTCTTAGTAGATTTATTGCCTTGCTTGGGATGAAATAATTAAATGCAATGTCAATCGTTATCTTCTGTCTTCTTAATTCCTCTTCTTTTATTGTTCTTTCTCCTTAATAGTGTTTTTCTTTTTCCCATATTCTTTCACACTCAATAACTCCTTGCGTCTTAGTAGATGTATTGCCTTGATTGGGAATAAATAATTAAATGCAATGTCAATCGTTATCTTCTGTCTTCTTAATTCCTCTTCTTTTATTGTTCTTTCTCCTTAATAGTGTTTTTCTTTTTCTCATATTCTTTCACACTCAATAACTCCTTGCGTCTTAGTAGATTTATTGCCTTGCTTGGGATGAAATAATTAAATGCAATGTCAAACGTTATCTTCTGTCTTCTTAATTCCTCTTCTTTTGTTGTTCTTTCTCCTTAATAGTGTTTTTCTTTTTCTCATATTCTTTCACACTCCTTGTGTCTTAGTGGATTTATTGCCTTTCTTTGGATGACATGGTTAAATGCAATGTCAATCGTTATCTTCTGTCTTCTTAATTCTTCTTCTTTTATTGTTCTTTCTCCTTAATAGTGTTTTTCATATTCTTTCACAATCAGTAAACACATGTCTTAATGTCTTTATTGACTTGCTTGAGGTAAAATGATTAAAAAAATAAAAATAAAAATCTTATTTTTTATTGTTCCCTCTCGTAAATAGTTTTTTTTTTATCTTATATGATCTAACACTCAGTAAACCCTTGCATCTTAGCGGCTTTATTGCCTTGCTTAAAATGGCACGGTTTTGTAAATTCCCGCGAGAGAATATTTTTATGAAGTTTGAATGTTTTTTGTTAATTTTTGTTTCGCTTTAAGCGATTTTAATTTGCATTAATTGGATCCATGGAAAGATATCCCCGACAATGTGATTGATCTCGGGATCAAGGTTAGAGCCATTCATATTACAGTAATATTATAAATAACTTCTTTTAGATCCTGGTAAAAAAAAAAGAATCCGACAACTCTGTGACCTCTGGAATAAGGCGAAATTGATCCTACTCCTCGCAATAATATAAGTAACTTCTGTCACGTAATAAATATTATATAATTGAACTTATATATATATATATATATATATATATATATATATATATATATATATATATATATATATATATATATATATATATATCCGATGCGATGAGAACGAAAGTAATATATAAATTCCAACGTTCACAGCATTAATCCAAAAGAGGGTTCGATACCGATAGTAGAGCAATAATAATTTATTTATTTATTATAATTTTATCATATAGACCAAACCATTATATGTGGAAAGATGTCTCCGACAATGTGATTGATCTCTGAGTCAAGGTTAGAGCCATTCATATTACAGTAATATTATAAATTACTTCTTTTAGATCCTGGGAAAGAAGTATCCGGCAACTCTTTGACCTCTGGAATAAGGCAAAACTGACCCTATTCGTCGCAATAATATAAGTAACTTCTGTCACATAATAAGCTAGCGTTCTTATCAAACATAAATAATTGGTTTAGTTTAATTTTATATCAAAAACATTCATTACGACTAATGTTGCGAGTGTAAACATTCACTGAACAATATGGAACCACTGGTTCAGATATGTACGCTTGACTTCTGTCTAGCAAGGTAACTCTTGCTGGGCATCGCCATGTTTCGCTGGATTTTTACTTCTGACGACGACTTCTTTTGACGACTGCTATTTGACTACTCTTCCTGGTGACTTTTATTATCAATTCTTCCGACGGCTTTGTGCGACTGGCTCGCGATTGATGCATGACTCGCTCTAAATCTCTCCAAATTCTTCCCTTGGCCAAAATTCGTCCTGATTGGTCAGTTTCATTTACCTGCTTCTAACTTTTGCATTCGCGTAAGACTGTAGATATATCAGTGATGGACCCATAGTGCTTTAATATTGGCTCCAGGTACTATATCTATAGCTCTCAGCATCTGAGTGTAGGTACCATCAGACTTAGGCGCTAGGGTTTTAATATTCCAAGCAGTGGCACCATTCATTATAACCGCATCTACAGTGGTTCGAAATAATCTACGTTTGAGGTTATTTGGTAAATCAGATTTCCATATTACATCCATTTTATTCAAAGCGGTTCAGTTTTTAGGCAAATCAGTGATTCATCATGGGTGTCTTTTGGCACATCATTATATCTTCCACGTGTGCCTTTTGGAACGTCAGTGTATCTTTTATGAGTAACTTTGGGCATGTCGGTGTAGCTGTCGTGGGTTGCCTATAGTATGTCAGTGTATATTTCATGTGTACCTTTTGACACGTCAAGGTATCTATCATATGTATCTTTTGGAACGTCAGTATATTTTCATGTGTGACTTTTGGCACCTCAGTGTATATTCCATGAATTATTTAGGAACGTCAGTGTATGTAAAGTTATATTGAATAAATCTTTAGCTTATTTTAATTTTTTCGCTTACAATTACATTTATAATCTACCATACATCATATTTGGCACGTTAGTGTATCTTGCATGTATGTCTTTTGGCACGTCAATGTATCTTTCGTGTGTGTCTGTGGACACTTCTGTATGTCTTTGGTGTGTATTTTTGGACACTTCTGTATGTCTTTGGTGTGTGTCTTTGGACACTTCTGTATGTCTTTGGTGTGTGTCTTTGGACACTTCTGTATGTCTTTGGTGTGTGTCTTTGGACACTTCTGTATGTCTTTGGTGTGTGTCTTTGGACACTTCTGTATGTGTTTCGTGTGTGTCTTTGGACACTTCTGTATGTGTTTCGTGTGTGTCTTTGGACACTTCTGTATGTGTTTCGTGTGTGTCTTTGGACACTTCTGTATGTGTTTCGTGTGTGTCTTTGGACACTTCTGTATGTGTTTCGTGTGTGTCTTTGGACACTTCTGTATGTCTTTCGAGTGTATTTTTGGACACTTCTGTATGTGTTTCACGTGTGTCTTTGGACACTTCTGTATGTCTTTCGTGTGTATCTTTGGACACTTCTGTATGTCTTTGGTGTGTATCTTTAAATACTTTTGTATGTCTTTCGTGTGTGTCTTTGGACACTTCTGTATGTCTTTCAGCTATTTCATTTATACTTTTTATACTCCTCAGACACAGACACGCTAATGTGTTCAACATGAGGGTTAATATAGAGCCAAATAACAAAGTGGTCTTCAACCTCACCTATGAAGAACTTCTAAGACGAACGAATAAGCGATATAGACATCGCATCTTTTTGCCTAACAAGGAAATTATCGATAAACTTTTTGTGGAAGTTTTCATCTCCGAACCACAAAGGATTAAAATATTCGAGGAGGATGTCCATAAAAGTGAGTACCTTTAATCAACTTCACTGAAAATAAAACATTAAGACAATATCTCGAAGATATTGATGTGGAACATAGGAGAGTTGGCTGAAAAGTTCATCGACTGACTATGAAGGAATGATGCTAGAGCCGTGAAATCTTGCATGCATTAATTTAAACTCTTCTTATCAATAACTGCATGGTTTCTTTCCATGTACAAGGGTAGGCTGAAAAGTGCATAGGCTGAATATGAAGGAGTGATGTTAGGTATCTCGCATACTCTCTGATCGTCAGCCTGTTAACTTTTCATCCCACTCTTGTACATTCCTTGTATTCTTCGAACTAACAGACGCCAGTTGGTTATATCTGAATTTCCTATCTATATATCTTTTATCATGTTTTTTTTTTACCTGTATATATATCATAGATGCCTCTCTCTATCTAAACTTTATCATTCGCATAGCATTCTTATCTATCTATCTATCTATCTTCTGTTCAACTTATATTTTTCTCTCTGACTCAGAGAGCCCGTATCTGTTGAAATCTGTAGTACCGAATTCACGTTTGCATTTACAATGCGACCCTCAAATCTTCACTCTCCGTATGGTCATCCCTAAAACCTGTTTCTTCACAAATGAAAAGTGGTCTATCGCTATTTCCATGACCGGTGTCCAGTCTTGCTGCATAGATTACCTCCACCAGAGCAGACATTTATAGCTAAGACCACCCAAGCCACATAGACAATGTCGACTCATCCTCGTTCCCTTTTCCCTACATTATTCTTCCATTTAAAGTTGACAACAAATGCGTTTCCATAATGTCTGCATTCTGTCTCTAAATATATCAGCTGGTGTTTGTTTTTTGCTGATGTTACTGTTCAGATCAGGTTCAATTTTTCATTTTCCGAATAGTGTCTTTCTCACAATGCTTTACTGCTTTAGTAAACCTCTACATTGAGTGGCTCTCGGAACTTGCAGTGGGTTAACATTAGTAAAAACAAAATATCTATCTACATAACATTAGATCATATCTATATCTGACCTTTATTTCTATTAACCATTGTAGACACGATAAACATTTGCACTCTCAGCGTGGCTAAGTACTTTGAACGTCTGTTGCATAGCACAATCGCACCAGAGCTGGAAAACACATGAATTGCTAAAGTTGATATTACTATGGTCAACTCACTATATTGCACAGGTAACTAACTGATTTCTAAAAAGCATTAAAATTATGAGAGACAGGTTAAATCATATAACGTAGAAATTGCTTCTACCAAGTTACATATTGATAACATTGAGGTTATATAATATTATGTAGCAACGCTTCCACATTTAAACTTATGGTGTCTTCTAATAAGTCTTATCTATCTAAAATCCGCTTATATCATATTGTCTAATATTGCCGCCATATTGAAATATTTAACTTCTTCTTGCAAGTTCTATATTTACACCCCTGTGTAAATTAATTGAAGCAACCGCTTTAGTTTCCTTTCTTTCAATATTCGGTCAGTTTTAGACCCAGAGGATTGATAAGGTGTAATCGACTTTTCTTTTTTTTTTTTTTTTTTTTTCCTCAGATTAGGTCATTTGCAGTGATGTGCAGTAATTAATATGAATCTATCTTCGGGGTCTATGATTAAATTTGTTTGGCCTTGAAAAAATATTGCGTCATCCGTGATTGCATCAGATTTTTATCACGCCCAGACACTATTGTCTCAACTGTTAGTTAGTTGTCCTACGGCTATTGTCTGCGATGGACGTTACTCGAAAGAAGCATACGAAAATTGCAACGCTGCACGAACACACTGGCAAGCCTTACCTGTGAGCAAATCAAAGTACTATAGACTGGCACGGAAACTCTTCCGTTTGAAATCCAATCGAGAATCTGATGTCAATATGCAAGGAATGAATTTGCGGAATGGACATACATAATACTAACATGTCCACTGGGTCTTGTTTCAGTGGAAATATACAAAAAAAATAAGTAATAACGGAATTATTCGTTTTGTTACAATTAATTTGCATAAGGGTGTATAAATGTCAGGTTATATCATATTCTGGAGTATTGCTGCCATATTGAAGTCTGTCTATATCTCTGAGATGAGGTATTATCATTATTTACCGAATTTAGATTATTCGGACTGTTATCCTCATGTTTATTTCCATATTCACACCGTTTCGGCCGTTGTACGTTCAGGCCTTCTTCAGGTGATTGGAATTTCGACCGAACCCTTTATTTCGTCCATCGAGGTAGATTGTTCTAGTTCCACGTGCCATGCCTCGTCCGGGTGTCTGTTATTTCCCTTTAACTCAAGTTTTTTGGTTCACCTCTGCTGTAGCCTGGTATTGAACTCACAACTCCTCAAGGATACATGGCCCAGTGAATAAAGACGTTGTTTAGATCCAGTGATTAGACAGAAAGTTTTGCCACCATATTGATGTATTTGATTTTTTTGTTGTAGTTCCACGTGCCATGCCTCGTCCGGGTGTCTGTTATTTCCCTTTATTTGATTTTTTCTAGGAAGTGTTATATTTACAAGAGACATGTTATATCATATTATTTAGTATTGCTACCACAGTGATGTATTTGCCATCTTCTACCATGTTCTATATGGGGTGCGATATATAAATTGTCGTCTAAATTACGCCAAAATGAAAATAATACTGACATCTTATTTTACGAAAATTACACAAAAATATCTTGAAATGCTAAAGAGTAAATTTATTCAATAAATTGAACAGACTGAGATAGATAGATAGATAGATAGATAGATAGATAGAGGTACCTCCACTTTTTCGGCTTAAATTATCGATACCTAAGTTTAAAATGCATTTTTTAAAATGAAAAAAACATGCTTGAAGATTTAATTTTAGCTTTAATTGAAAGTTGAATCATTAAATTTATTATTTCCATTAAGTAAACAATTCTGGTGTATTTCAGATCGAAACTATATACATTGGAATGTCAAATTTAATTTCAAATTTTTTATTTTTCTTAAAAACGGCTATTTTCTTAATTTTAAGAAATTTGTAAACAAACACAGATTTATCGATTTTAAAAATATTTTTAAAAATTTCTGACACGTTATTTTAGTAAAATTAGAAAATTTAATGTTAAATTATTCTGATTTAAAAGAAATATTACTTAATTATAGCATAAACTAATCGATAAACACTTTCCCACCAAAAGTAGGCTTAGTAATATATTCAATAAGAACACACTAAAATTGAGTTATTGCTGCACTGAAAATCTAGAAGGTATAATAAGAAGACACAATAATAATATCCTGAACAAACCCCCTTACATGAATAGTTTTAATTATTAAAATTTAATAACTCTACACTTAAATCAGATAATGATAGGGAAAAATTATGCGATTGTAGAAACCCGGTAGACTGCCCATTAGAAAATAAGTGCTGCATCAAATCTGTGGTATACCAATGCACTATATCATCCACGGAGAACCCTAACAATAATATGATATACATTGGGTCCACGAAAAATGCCTTTAAAACCAGATGGAGGCAGCATAAATGCTCCTTCAACAACATAAACTTTAGACATCAGACCTCTCTATCTAAATATTTTTGGCACCTGAAAGAAAAAAATAGGACACCTAAAGTAAAATGGAAAATCATTAACAGGACTAGAACTTACAAAACTTGGGATGACCCATGCCCTTTGTGCCTCCATGAGAAACTACACATTATTAAGCTTCTAAACAATAAAAACCTATTAAACAACCGGCAAGAATTAACGGTTTTCTGCCGACACAACCGAACTTACGCTCTGAATAACTAGCTAAAACACGCATACAAATAAATAAATTTTAAAATCCATAGCCCATATACATAGTTTTAATAACCTACAAAAATTGATAACCCTTTATGAAGTCGTCAAATAACAAACGTTACGGCCTTTTCATATACACAAATCCCTTTCATAAAGAGATATAATAAAAGAATAAAATAAAAAATAAATAAATAAATCTCCGTAGACGCTCAAGCCAGACTATGCGAAAACTTCCTCCGTCGTAAATTTAGCCACCCCCACCTTACCGTGACCCGGCATCTATGAAAGTAACTCTATACTGATACAAATTATTAACACCCCACCCCTGCCGATTCTAAACAATCCGCCCTTGATGTTACCATGGAAATTTTTGATTTCAATTCTGACCATACTATTAAAACTCGTAAATTTCAGAAATAAGTCATTCCCAAAAAATTTCGCTTGAAGATGGAACAGAGCCCACTTTAACTCAAGTTAATTCAAATATTATTTTGAAGTTTTCGGCTCTTGTTTTGAAACATGAGACCTCTTATGTAGCGTGTTGGAATCATATTTTTAAATAAATAATTATATTTATGCTCTACTTTCGTATCGAGCACTATTTTTTAAAAATAATTACAAAAATACTAAGGAACTTTGGATTATTTACCAAACCAGTTTCTTTCCTATTTTCTACAATATTTTCACACACACACACACACACACACACACACACACACACACACATATATATATATATATATATATATATATATATATATATATATATATATATATATAGAGAGAGAGAGAGAGAGAGAGATAGATAGATAGATAGATAGATAAAACAGCTATAGATAGAGAGTTTGTTACGACTTGACTTTATTGATTGCATTGTTATAGACTGAGGTCAAGAAGACAAATTTAGTGTTTTATTTTAATCATATCACCCCAAGAAAGGTAATAAAGTCACAAAGACGAAAAGGCTTAATGAATGTAAGAGAATTTGAGAAAAAAATATTAAAGAAAGAATAACAAGAATTAGGAAGACAGGATAGCATAGAACTTACGTTTACATCTTGACTTTTCCCCTGTAAAATGATGAGACCTATCCACCAATCTAGTACTGCGCTTAATTTCAAAAAGTCTCAGCATCAAAGAAAAAAGTTTATCAGAACAATTGCCAGGAAAATATTTATAGAAAAGGCGCAGAGAAACAACGTAACGACGCTCGAAAAATGACTGAAGCCGAGATGCCAGGTCAGAACAGATAACATTGCAGGCTCATCTTTGGATTTTATCAAGGATCTTTAAATATATAGCAAAAGCATGTGACAGTAATATTCAATGCATGGACGAATGTTAGACTTATAAATGTGTCAGGTAGATTCTGTTGAAAAAGATTGTCTAGAACAGTGATCTTCAAATTGGTGTTTCGCGGAATAGTGCCGGTACGCGAACTATCAGCTACCGTCAGCCAGTGTCCAGGCTATGCTAAAGAATCATTTTTAGAGATTAAGGTTATATAATTTTTTCTTTTTGTGTAAATAAACTGCTTATTTTTTATTACTTATGTTTTGTTGTTGAATTATTTTTTACAAAATAAATGGAAGATAAAAAAATAGTCAACTTATATATATATATATATATATATATATATATATATATATATATATATTAAGCGTTTCACCCCAAGCAAGGCGGGAAGCCACTAGCATGCAAGAGGTTAAAGACAGTTGGCGCAAATAGGAGTGATAGAGGAAAGGATGAAGTGGAGGATAGGGGATAGATCAGGGCATCTGGAAACGTCGATTGACATTACATTTGAAGAGTTGGAGATTATAGCTCTCAGGGAAACAGGAAGAGGGGAGCGAGTTCCACAGGCGAGAGGTGCGAGACATGAAGCTATTGGAGTGGAAGAGACGGCTACATTTAACAGTTTCGACAGTGAAAGGTTGTGAGCGAGATGCCAACCTAGTAGAACGCTTAAATTCATGAAGTTTGGGAACCAGCGAAAGCAGCTCCTCGGAGCAGTTACCATGAAAGTATTTGCAAAAAAGACAGAGGGGGGGGCGAAGAAATACTACAGGTACATGGCACATTGAAAAAAAAAATGCCGGTCCGCCATATCAGTTTGAGAAGCACTGGTCTACGACTGAATGAATCAAATGTTTTGCTGACCCTGATCATCTATTATCATTTTTCTATTCACCAAAGTCTTCTCCTTCTCTTCCACTTTAAGTAAACTCCTGCGTTTTAGTGGCATTGTCATCTTGCTTGAGGTGTAATGAAAAAAAAAAAGTGAAATGCAGCATTAAATTTTGTCCGCCATTTTTCAATCTCTTCCCCGATTTTACTGGCTGTGTTTCTCTAGTTTGTCCACAAGTTATGAATAATATACAATTTGATTTTGTCTGATAAATATTTCTGACTTATTTCTGTTGCAGCAGTCAGCGTGCGTTCTTTGGAATATATAGACAACAAACACGTCTACATAAAGTTTGACCCAACCAAAGAGGAACAAAAGGAAATGATCAAAGCTGGTGATAATGGAGAATTCGTTGTTGTGTATGACGTGCACCGTAAAGATGCAAATGTTTTATATGTAAGTAATCGGCTGTTTCTATTAAATCAGAAAATGTGTTCATTATCTATCTCAGGGTATATATATATATATATATATATATATATATATATATATATATATGTGTGTGTGTGTGTTTAGGCAGCAATTTTGCATTGATGGATGTTTCATTAAATAATATAGACAAGTTTTGACTCTACATTTAAATGATAACTCTAACATTTTTAGGCATTTAAAACAACATTCCTGTCCGCGTACACAACACAATTCCGGAAAATCTTCGTTGAAAACACAACTGTACATCAACATGAAAACAATAAACCAAAACTAAAAATTCTTGAAGCTATATGCATAAAACAGTTGAAACCTAACCTGAACCAAATAAACTACGAAATCTCCACAAATATTCTTAAATGCCTATAATTGATAACAGAAGCTATTGGTTTATACCAATGTCTTCCCATACTTAATACTTCTCGTTTTCACTCTCGCGTGGTCATGTGTGACGTCATGAGCTGCGAATCGATTTTCGCTTCCGTGTCTCGTATACACGAGTTTGCCGTTGCTTTGAAATTGTTCATGCAACAAAAACAGACTATCACTATTGTTTCGTCCGTGTATTGGTTGATATATTGAAATGTAATTGTCATCTTTGATAATGGTTTACGTAAGACGAAAGCTTAGATTGGATTTAAACATGTATCAATATGGCGATTTCCTTTCGTCTTTCAACGATAATGTTATTAAGCTTATCAGACAATATGAAAGGAACTTACTTAAAATAAATAGACAAAACTTGTCTATATTATTTAAAGAAACATGCATCAATATATATATATATATATATATATATATATATATGGCTTTGTATTTCTATCTAAGCCGGTTTATATATACCTATCTAATTATCCATGTATCTATCTCGGACTGTGTATACTTATCTCTATCTTAGTCGGTATATATCTAACTCTCTATCTCTCTATCTCAAACTGTATCTATATATCTACCTATCTCTGCATTTTCATAGTTATCTATCTATTTATCTATATATCTATCTTGCCTATTCATATCTATATGTCTCAGGCTATGTATCTCATTTTTTATATCTATCTACCTATATATCTATTTATTAGTATGCACGGACAATAACCACCTTCACTTGGACAAAATATCACATTGAGCAGCACCTATCCCATACCAGTGAAGCAAGAGACACCTGATGATGGCCAATGGGCCCTTTCTCGAAACCTTGTGTCTTTAACACTTTTAATGGGAAAGACGTGACCTTAGTATAATTAAATTAAATTATATTGCTGATTATATTTTCTTTCATTTTTTTATATTCATATTTTTATATTTCACTTTTCATATTCCATATATTTCATATTCTATATATTTCATATTCCATATATTTCATATTCTATATATTTCATATTCCATATATTTCATATTCTATATATTTCATATTCCATATATTTCATATTCTATATATTTCATATTCTATATATTTCATATTCCATATATTTCATATTCTATATATTTCATATTCCATATATTTCATATTTCATATATTTCATATTTCATATATTTCATATTTCATATATTTCATATTTCATATATTTCATATTCTATATATATCATATTTCATATATTTCATATTCTATATATTTCATATTCCATATATTTCATATTCTATATATTTCATATTCTATATATTTCATATTCTATATATTTCATATTTCCAGACGTTAGATGGTTACTTTGTGCACTTCTATGCCCCGGATGCAATGCCGAAATGGCCAAAGTATGTTGTCATCATGATCGATGTTAGTGGATCGATGGGTGGAGATAAGCTCAAACAAGTGAAGTTTGCTTTGCGTAAAATCCTTCAAACTCTCGATACGTACAGAGACACCTTCATTTTGGGTACATTTGCAGTAGATGTTGAGTGGCGACATATTTGGAATATTGAAGAAGCCATGGATTTTGTAGACTCTTTAAAAGCATCTGGAGGTAAGAGAAGTCGTTCTAAATTTATTTCAATTCAAAATGGTGAGAGTTGATTGATAAGCCAGATCACCAATCATATGAATAAAACAGCGATCAGAAAAAATAAAATATTTTGTATCAAATTGAAGCAAATTTATTCCTTTTCAAAATTGTAAGGACTGATAGCTAAAAATTAATAACACCATTACTCAAGATATCAAATATATAGCGTATATACTCGCGTAGCATGCGACTTTTGAAGGGGTTCACATCATACACGAGATATAAAATTAGCTTTATTCTAAATTTATTTCACTTCAAAATATTGAGAGTTGATTGATAAGCCAGGTCACCAATCATTTTTTTTTTTTTTTTTAAGCATTTCACCCCAAGCAAAGCGGGAAGCAACTAGGACGCAAGGGGTTACAGAAAATTTAGAGCAAGATCAGATAGGAGTGATAGAAGAAAGGATGAGGAGAAGGGTAGTGGATAGATCAAGGCAACTGGAGATGTCGATTGACATTACACTTGAATAGCTGGAGATTATAGCTCTGAGGGAAAATGAAATAGGGAAGGGAGTTCCACAGAAGAGAGGTAAGTATGAATAAAACTGCGATCAGATAAAATAACAAATATTATATAAAATGAATTACCGTATATGCTTGCGGTCTTGTGCACATCCAACCTTGTTGGGAGGATTGGATATATATTAGTTGCACCCACATCAAGCAATTCGCTGCTAGGCTCGTGACACACTTGTCGAACTTTCTGCTTTTCAGGCAGATAGTAACCTAAACTAGGCTATGCTTACGGGTAGAGTCTCGTCTGGGTGGGTAAACAAACCCGACACCGTGTATGCGGGATCTAACGGGGATTTTTGCCTGAGACGACGGGCTCGGAATCGCCCCACCTAAAAACCGGCCTTACTTCCACATTCCTCCTTGTGGGGGAGAATTAGATAAATACCAATTGCTTTGGAGTCTGTCTTCATGCTAACTATATACTAGCGTTACGGCATTACGTATAGAGAATACTTATGCAAATTATGTTATGCCAATTGTCTGTTTGTCTGTCTATCTATGTCAGGATCTATCTATCTATCTATCTATCTATCTATCTATCTATCTATCTATCTAAGCCAGCTTGTTCATATCTATAATATATATATATATATATATATATATATATATATATATATCTATATATATATATATATATATATTAGGTTGGTGCAAAAATAATGTCGTTTTCTCACATATGTTACTATGTGAGAAAACGACATTATTTATGCACCAACCTAAGATATACTAGCGTTACAGTAAGTAACCTTAGCATTACGTACAGAGAATACTTATACGAATTAAGTTATACCAATTGTCTGTCTGTCTATCTGTCAGGATCTATCTATCTATCTATCTATCTATCTATCTATCTATCTATCTATCTCTATTTCTATCTATATCTATCTTTATCTATCTCTATTTCTCTCTATATCTATTTATCTCTATCTATCTATATCTATTTATCTCTCTATCTATATCCATTTATCTCTATCTATCTATATCCATTTATCTCTATCTATCTATATCTATTTATCTCTCTATCTATATCCATTTATCTCTATCTATCTATATCTATTTATCTCTATCTCTATCTATCTCTCTATATCTATCTATCTATCTCTATCTCTCTCTATACCCATCTCTCTCTATCTCTATCTATCTATCTATCTATCTATCTATCTATCTATCTCTAGCTATCTATGTTATAACTAGAACCTAACAATAGTAAGTTATAATATCAACTTAAGTACCGAAATTCTTCATGTATTATACATTTTATCCATAATACGCACCCCTAAAATTGTGCTGAATGTGTGGGGAAATGCTTCTACTAACGCATAAGACGCACCCCTTGTTTGTTAATCAAACCCTATCAATTGTATCTCTCCAATTTCATTACGGCCAGCGTCACTTATTTTTTTTTTAAATGGTTTTAAATATAGAATATTATTCTAATTTACTTTTATGATAACTCTTATTTTATTTTACGGCAATTTTTAAAGATTTTTTTTGTAGCTGTGCATAATACGCACCCCTGATTTTGCTTCATATTTTTTAGAAAAATATGCGTTTCATACATGGGGGAATTACGGTAAATCCATTTTTATTCTGAATTAGGAGGATGGGTGACAAGCAAGGGCAACATTAATATGAAACCATTTTGAAACTAGATAACGTAACTAAACAGTTACTAAACTGATGCAAATGTATTTCTCTTCAAAATTACGATGGCTGGGCGATAAGAAAGATCACTCGATCCCCGTCTTAGGGGAATTTTTCACCGTGACTACAGGCTCGGGACCACCACACATAAATACCGGTCGTGCGCCTTTTCCAGAGGACTGGGTAAATTACAGTAGGTGTCACGACAGGCAGTTCGCTGCCAGGCTCGTGACACACTTGTCGAATTCTCTGCTTTCAGGCAGAGAGAAACCCTGACGAGGCTATGCCTCCGGTCAGAGTCTCGTCTGGGTAGGTAAAGAAAACCGACACCTGCTTAAAATTCCGCATAAGTGGACGAAGACTGACAGGCTGAAAAAGATAAGTATCGTATATACTCGCGTATCATGCGACTACTGAAGACCTAATTTTGAAGCTAATTTTAAGGAGGTCGCATTATACACGAGGTATAAAATATCACTTAAAAAAAATTAAACATAAGATGAGTGTGTTGTCGGTGTTTTATTGTAGGATATATACCTTTGTCAGTATGACCACATCTTAATTAGTGCTCTTCCCATGTCCACTATAAGGAAACTTTTTTTTCTTTTTTTTTAAGCATTACGCCCCGAGCAAGGCGTGAAGCCACTAGGATGCAGGGGGTTGCAGAAGATTTGGAGCAAGATCAGATAGGAGTGGTAGAAGAAAGGGCGAGGAGAGGGATAGTGGATAGATCAAGGTAACTGGAGATGTCGTCTGACATTACATTTGAATAGTTGGAGATTATAGCTCTCAGGGAAACAGTAATTGGGAAGGGTGTTCCACGGGCGAGAGGTGCGAGGTATGAAGCTATTGGAGTAGAAGAGACGGCTACATTTAAAAGTTTTTACAGTGTAAGGGTGGGAGCGGGATGTCAGCCTCATAGGGCGCTTGAATTCATGGAGTCTGGGAACCAGTGAAAGCAGCTCATCGGAGCAATTACCATGAAAGTATTTGTAGAAGAGACAGAGAGAGGCGATGGCGCGTCTGTGAGAGAGCAACTGTAGACGAGATGCCAGAGCAGGTCCAATTATATTACATATCCGTCTCTGGATCTTGTCAAGAACTCTGAGGTAAACAGAAGGTGCCCCAGACCATATATGGCAGCAATACTCCATGCAAGGTCGAATGGTTGATTTGTATATTTGAAGTATCTATTGCGGGGGAGAAAAATTTCCTGGCGCGACACAGAGTTGAATTAAGGATTTAATCATATAAGAACGTGACTTGAGAAATTCATTACGACTGAAAGCGCTACGCATTTGCTACCGTTCCATGAGCAGGTGTTGTAAGGATAAGGGAATGCACGGATATAATTTTCAATAATATGGTAGAGAAGTTTAGACAGTCTTTCTCCAAAACAGTTTAATATTTTACTTTTTCATTTTAGAGAATTTTCTATCACCTAACATCCAATAAATTAAAAAAGACGTTGTAATCATAGCGGATGCACGAATCCAATTTTTAATAATATTTAAAGAAGGTTAGACAGTCTTCATACCCAACAGAATTCATCTCTTCTTCCTGAAGATATAGGTCAATGGCATAACAGACTTGTTTGTCATCTAGTCTAGGAGAAGGAAAAGTTAAATTTGTCTGGAGAGGGTTCAGCTCCATCAGTCTATCTTACCTAAGAAACACAACTACCATGTCTACAGTAAATGTGGTTCCTGTACCAATAATAGGTTACGAACAGTAGATATATTTATATTGGACGAGGGTTCATGGTAACGTATTTGAATGCTACCCGAGTTTCCTGACACCGATAAGATTTAATACTATCTTCAACAATTCTGTGATAGAAATTGCTGGACGAATAACAGACTTGATTGGCAAGTCTTTTAGAAGGAAAAGTTAAATTTGGCGGGAGATGGTTCCGCTCAGTCAAGCTATCATTTTAGAGCATTGTTATCACCTAACATCCGATGAATTAAAAATAAAAAGGGAATGACTAAATCAATAAAAAGAAACATTAAACATAAGATGAGTGTGTTGTCAGTGTTTTATTAGTGGATATATACCTCTGTCGTCTTAATTAGTGCTCTTCCCAGGTCAACTCTAAGGAAACGGCGGAAACAAAGAATTGGATTAAGAAGCAGTTAATCCTATAAGAACATGGACTGAGAACACAGGAGTTCATTAGGACTGAAAGCGCTACGCACTTTGCTACCCAGTTTTTGCCACTGTTCCATGAGCAGGTGTTCTACCTATAGCGGGTGGATGGGTCCATGTTTCAATAAAAGTGTAGAGAAGGTTAGAGAGTCTTTCAACACAACAGAAGGCAATGTCCGATTTTAGAATAAACAATTTATGTTCTCATATAGTGATTTTCCAAGCGTAGCTTAGATGTGGCACAAGGCTAAAAGTAGGGGCACCCAGTGAGTATCGAACTCACTACTCGTTATAATAATTGCACAAAAATGCATTACTCAATCACAACATTTCGGCCGTTGTACGACTGAAAGTGCGGCCCCTTTTTGACACTGATCCATGAGTAGGCGTTCTACTCTTAGTGAATGGACCAGTCGATGTTTTCTTTTTAATGTTACTGATCATTCTTTGAAATGAAAATCTTCAATTTTTTAAATTTATCTTTCATTTTGGCTCTTTGTGTCTGGTGATGCTAACTGTTGCCATTGGTCTCCAAAAGCCCCCAACCATTCTTTTATTCTTCCGTTTCCCTTCAGTCAAACTAGACTTTAAAAAAAAAACCGTTATTTACTTTATTCAGATTGTTATCCTCATCTCCATTGCCATATTCACAAAGTTTCGGCCCTTTTCTACCCACTTTTTGACACTGATCCGTGAGCAGGCGTTTTACCCATAGCGAATAGACGAGTCCATGTTTTCTTTTTATTGAACATTATTTGAAATTAAAATCTTTGAAATTTCTAAAATGTATATTTTACATTTGATCTTTGTGTGTGGTGATACTACCATGATAGATACTTCTATCTCTCTTTTTATTTTTACTGGCAATTCTTTAAAATGAAAATCTTTTCAATTTCTAAAATGTATATTTTACTTTTGCTTTGTGTGTGTGTGGTGATGCTATCATGATAGATGTTTCTGTTTCTCTTTTTATTGTTACTGCACATTCTTTAAAATGAAAACCTTTTCAATTTTTAAAATTTATCTTTTTTGATGCCTCTGTTTCTCTTCTTATTGTTATTAAATCTTCTTTAGAATTAAAATATTTGCTGCTTCTATAATTCGTTTTTTATTTACAGGGACAGATATGAACAAAGCTATGCTTGAGAGTTTGGATAGATTTAATAAACGGCCCCATTCGGTAAATATCTTATTTTTCTTGACCGACGGAGAGCCAACATCCGGCGTCACTGACAAGGAAGAGATCAGATTAAATATCAAAAATGCTAATAGAGAAAACGTTCTGATATTTCCATTTGGATTTGGAGATGATTGTGATCTTGAATTTCTAAAATATATAGCCTCTGAAAATGGCGGTTTCAGTCAAAAGATTTACGATGCTCAAGACAGTGGCAATCAGATTATAAACTTGTTTAAGAGAATTTCAGATCTTGTTCTAAAGAATGTCATGGTAACTTATTTGAATACTACAATAGATACGAGATACCTGACATCGACAGCATTCAATACAATCTTCAGCGGTTCTGAGATAGCAATTGCTGGACGAATTAAAAATACAGTTCACAACGGGGGAATTATTGTGTTACAAATATCGGGGGAAAGTCCTAGCGGTATGTGGATAAAAACGCAGAGTTTAGGATTCGCCAATGACCTGGATTTTATTTTTACGCCGGAAGTTCCCAAATTTCCGAATCTGACCAGGTTTGAAATGCTGCCAGACATATCAAAAAAGACTTGGGCGTATGTGACCCTTAAACAAATGATTGAAGAGAATGCCCCACGTGATGATATCATTACCCTGGCAATCGAGGTAAGTAGTTTGTTTATTTTTTGTTTTTTTAATTCTTTTTTTTTTTTTTTTTTTTGTGTGTGTGTGGGTTATCTGTGGGATTAAATTAAAATATGAGTAAATGTTATAAAGTCTATATAACGCCAATAGCCGCTGGTTAGTAAGACTATAAGCAAATGTTGGAAACAAAGAATTGAATTAAGAAGGATTTAATCATTTAAGAACATGGATTGAGATCATTGGACTTCATTACGACTGAAAGCACTACGCATTTGCTACCGTTCCATGAGCAGGTGTTGTACTTGGTTGGCATCTAGTCTAGGAGAAGGAAAATTTGTCTGGAGATGGTTCCGCTCCGTCAAGCCATCTTATCTAAGACACACAACTCTTCTTACAGCGACAGGGAATGCGGTTACTGTACCAATAATTGCTTACTGGTGATATATTTGTATTGGACGAGGGTTCATGGTAACTTATTTGAATGCTACAATAGACCCGAGTTTTCTGATACCGATAAAGTTCAATACTATCTTCAGTGGTTCTTAGAAATTACTGGACGAATTTAAAACACTTCTTACTTATTGTTATAAATAGCGGCATGTGAATAAAACCTCGTAATATAAAAGTGGTCAATGATTGGCATATTCTTATAAGCAGGAAGTTCAAAAATTTCCAGACCTAACCATGTTTGAAATGCTTCCAAGAATCACAAAAAAAAAAAAGACTTCGGCGTATGTGACCCTTAAGCAAATGATTGAACATAATGCACCACGCGATGATATCATTACCCTGGCAATCGAGGTAAGTAGTTTGGTTTTTATCTATGGGATTCAATCAAACTGTTATTTTTTCCACTGTTCCATGAGCAATTGGACGAGTCCTTATTTCAATAATAGTATAGAGAAGGTTAGTCTTTCTACACATTAACATTCTTGAAGAAATCGAAAGAATCTGCAATGTAATCGATCCTGCCCTGGCATCTCGACTTCAATCCATTTCTTGCGGATGTGACGTGGCTTCCTTCTGTCTTTTCTACAAATATATATTTTTTTAAGCGTTTCACCCCAAGCAAGGCGGGAAGCAAAGGGTTACAGAAAATTTCGAGCATGGTCAGATAGAGGAAAGGATAAGGAGAAGGATAGTGGATAGATCAAGGCAACTGGAGATATCGATTGACATTACATTTGAATAGTTGGAGATTATAGCTCTCAGAGAAACTGGAATAGGGAAGGGAGTTCCACAGGCAGGAGGTGCGAGACATAAAGCTATTGGAGTAGAAGAGACGGCTACATTTAGGAGTTTTGACAATGAAAGGGCGAGAGCGGGATGCCAGCCTCGTAGGGCGCTTGAACTCATGAAGTCTGGGAACCAGCGAATGCAGCTCCTCGGAGCAATTGCCTTGAAAGTATTTGTAAAAAAGACAGATAGAGGCGACGGCGCATCTGTGAGAGAGCGACTGTAAACGAGATGCCAGAACAGGGCCAATTATATTGCATATCCGCCTCTGGAGCCTATCAAGAATCCCGAGGCAAAAAGAAGGGGCTCCAGACCATATATGGCAGCAATACTCCATGCAAGGGCGAATGGTTGATTTGTAGATCTGGAGGATCGATTCCGGGGAGAAAAATTTCCTGGCGCGGCACGGGGAGCCAACTTTCCTTGCGTTGGACGAAGCAACTAACTCAATGTATTTGATCCATCTCAGGTCAGCAGTCAACGTGAGACCGAGCAGCCGCAGAGAGGTGCTCTCGAGAAGTTGAGCGTCAGACATTCTAATGGAGGGCAGGGAAGGATCTCTGTGGTGATTAATAGAGAGCAGTTTTGTTTTTGAGGCATTAAAGTTGACCAGCCAATTCCTGCCCCAGTTCACAACCGATTGGAGGTCCTTTTCGAGACGCAGGGCCAGGTTAGTTTTATCAGTGACATTAGATGTTTTTTTGAGGCAAGAGTAAATTGTGGTGTCATCCGCGTAGATGCCAACTTGGGAATTTATGGCGTCAGGAAGGTCATTTATGTAGATAAGGAATAGAGTGGGACCTAGGATGGAGCCTTGAGGAACACCTGCGTTCGTTGGATAGGAACTGGAGGAGAATCCGTTGAGAACGACCTTCAAGTCACGGTTTGACAGGAATGATTGTATTATGTCAAACAACCGACCCGTAATGCCATAACCCTGGAACTTGCAAAGAAGGCCGGCATGCCAAACCCTATCAAATGCTTTGGAGATGTCTAGGGCCACGGCACGAGCTTCCCCGTTATTTTGAAGAGCTCGGTAGACAGTTTTAGTGATGGCCGTAAGTACATCAGCTGTAGATTGGGCAAAGCGGAAGCCATATTGCTTGTCTGAGAGCAGATCATGGGATGTAAGGTGGTTAACCACTTCGGTATTGATTAGGGCTTCGAAGACTTTGCCGAAGCGGGGTAGGAGACTGATAGGACGGTAGTCAGAGGGGTCGCTAGAGTTCTTGAAGACAGAAACAATCGAAGAGGACTTCCAGCAGTCAGGAAAACAAGATTCCTTGAGGCAGTAGTTGTATAGTTTAGAAAGGGCGGACACCAGTTCAGGCCCACATTTCTTCAAGACAATGGCTGGTATCCCTTCTCCACCACTAGCCTTGTTGGGGTTTAAATTGGAGATAATGCCCAATACCAAAGACGGGGTTATGTGTAACCCACTCAATAGGGCCTCAGTTCTAAGAGGGAAGTCGGGTATGGGTACACCGGAAGAGTCGAGCGTTGAGTTGAATTAAAATTTCCGAGCAAAGCATTCAGCCTTGTCGGCAGAGGAGGTCAGGACTTCGAACTGTTTGAACAAAGGAGGTATAGAGGGTTTGCAATTGTTCAATACGCTCTTGCAGAGACGCCAATAATCTTTGGAGCCAAATTTGCGAGATGCAATACGCTCCTTCATCCGAGCAGCAAATTGTGACTTAGCATCGTTGAGGACACGCTTACACTCGTTACGGGCGGAGGCAAAGAGACGTCTATTGCAGTCAGACATGTCGCTACGAAATAGGTGAAAGAAGTGGTTCCTATGGGCAATGGCGGCTGAGCAAGCAGCGGAGAACCGAGGGGAGGACCGCGACTCGACCCTATATTTCCTTGAGGGGATGAAAGCGTCGATTCCCGTTTTAACCTAGGATGAGACCTCGGAAGCACATTCTTGGACGGGGAGGGTAAAGACACCATCCCAGGGGACATCGCCGAGGAAATCACGGAACGAGTCCCAGTCAGCTCGTTGATAGTAGAACGAAGTTCTAGTGGTAGGAGGTTCTTTGCAGAGGGAAGTTGAAGGAGATGTTAACAGATACTACAGCATGATCAGAGTTACCAAGAGGGCAGTGTTGCGTGGCGCTACAAGACTCGGGGATGGAGGTAAAACACGGATCGAGAAGAGAGGCTTTACCTTCTCGGTTGAAGGCAAGATGAGTGGGGAAGTTAACTATCTGCGTGAGGGACTGAGAGACTGAAAAATTGAGTGTTTGAATGCTTGCATGGTCAGTAGTAGCATTTTTAAGCCACTTGGTATGATGGGCGTTAAAGTCGCCAAACACAAATATGTGAGCAAACGAGTGGAGGGAGAGAGCCTTGTCTATGCTGTCAGAAATGCTATCGAGTATCCCACAGTCTTGAGAGGATGGAGAGCGACAGAGGAAGAAGAGATAGCTTACGGCATTGAGATAGTCGGAGACACATGTACGAATGGTCTGGCGATTCGAGAGACGACTCTCTGGCCAGAGGGAGATGGTCCTTGACGTAGACACCAAGGGCGTGCATGTGGGTTAGAGAGTCTTTTCTGAGGAGAGAAAGGTAGCCTGGGATCGAGAGATCAGAGGAGAGGATAGACGAGACAGGATTGGTCTCACAGAGAGCCAGTATATCCGGGCAGTTTGCAAGTGAGGAAAGATTCCATACTGCAGAAATTTGTTCTAATGTCACGGATGTTGGAGAACGAAATGTTGAGGGGTTTAGGTGATTTTTGAGTGGCTGGTTTAGGATTAATTTTTCAGTCTTTGTAAGTCATGTGGAATTTTGGTTGGAAGATGAGAAGGCCCAAAGTAAAAGAAGCAGACAGTTATCGACCGTGACGTCGGCAGAGAGAAGTTGGCACAGCCTGCATCTTAATGTGGCATCGGGTTTGCCCACCGGAGGTGACTGCAGGGACACTTTTCCATGCGCGACATGGCACTACAAACACCCCGGTATTATACAACTGTTGATCACAGCTGCCGCTCAAGACGCTACGCAAGAGTTAGGGCTCCTAACTACCAGTCGGAAACAGCAACCAGAGAACTGTCAACCGTGTACCCTCAGAATGAAGAGGTGATGCCACAGACTGCATGCATCACGGGAGAAACAGAGCTGCACTAATACAGAGGCCAGAGAGAGAGAGAGAGAGAGAGTACCGGGAACTCCTTCATAAACAAGAAACAAGGCGTAAGCCTCTACTCATGTCCAAGAGAAGGAGGAGGAGTGTTGACCGGGCGGTAGGAAAGCCTACCTACTCCTATTACATATAACACATACAAGAACGACAAAAACAAAAGGAAGGATAAGATGGGGAGGTAATTGGCAAAGAGTCCAGGCTGACTCTTGGATTTTACCCTTTCGCAACATTAAGTTTTAACTTAGTAGAAGTCCCATTGTCCTATTCTAAAAAAAGAAATTGAAGAAAATAAGGTTATCCGGCTTTGTTGATATGTCATAATAGATGCCACATCAAATGTGGCAGCGAGTGTTTGTTCGCTTTCTTCCTAAGTGAATGTACGGCTTACCTTAAGTCCAAGCATCGAGCTGGTAGGGGTGGGGATCGACGGCCAATCCTCCGCCCTCACCAAATAGGGGGCTTGGGAGACATGCTTTCAATAAAATTAAGAACGACAGGAGAAAGAAACGTCGAAAACAATTCCATGTTCAGACATTTTATCGAGCAAGAAGAGTCGGCCACTACATCATGAGAATACTGACGAGACACTTTCGAATCTAGCCAAAAGACATTCAGTTTTCCCTTTTTTTCTGATTTTTCTTTCGAACCGGGATTTCTAACTAAACCATCAAATAGGTTAGAATGATTAGGACAACTAGATCATGAGATTGTAGAAAAGACAGAAGGACGAAAGTTTACTATTAAGGGTCAGCCTACGTATTCTATGACATTTGCTTTTTAGAAGAAAAAAATTGCAATACTGGATAATTATAATCTGAAGGTGATTGTTATGAATATTTTATTAATTTTTTTTTTTCTTCTCAGAATGGTTTTGTTACAGCATACACGTCTATGGTAGTCACGAAGGAAAACTTCAGATGGGACTCACCTGAGGAAGTAAAAAAAACACGTAAGATATTTGCTGATATTTTTTTTTCAGTTATGGTTTTCAGTACAGGTACAGTTTCTAAGTCTTACCCAAAACAAGTCCCAAGAGTCACTCAAGGTAGAGGTTTACTTTGTATTGTATTAGTGTAAGTCAATTCGAGAAACATTCTCCTTTTCAAAATTCTTTTTTTCACTTCATGTTCGTTTCCCGGCCATATGTTAATAACAATATGTTTGGAAGTAATCTCAATATAGGGTATTTTTATTTCGTAAAATACCGCATGTGGATTTCAGAGTCCTGCCGAAAGTGAGGAAGATAGCCAGGAAGAGAGAATTCAGTGGAAGAGATTGAAGAATTCAGATCAGTTTCACATAAAGATAGGATGTCCGGCGAGCGATCCAAGAGGAACGATTCCACATTGCTGAAATTGGTACGAATACCACGAATGTTCGAGAAGGAGGTGAAGGTGTTTTGAGGAGCTGCTTTAGTTGACTTTGACTTTTAGCTTTTTAGTGGTATGATTATAGAAGTGCAAATTTCAAGAATAGTAGAAATAACATGTACAGGCTGGGAATTTGGTGGGAACTACAGCATAGTGTGGCATCGGGGTTGCCGACTGGAAGTGCTTGCAGGTACATAATTCCATGTGCGATATGTCACAGAAAGAACTCCGATATTATGCGATTGTTGATTAGAGAAGCCTCTCTAAACACTACCCAAGAGTTCAGGCTAACTACCAATAAGGATGCAGCAACCAGAAGACTGCCAACCCGAAAACCCTCAGTATGAAGAGTCGTGACCACTAACCAGTCAGATCACCAAAAATCTCATGACAGGCACCCTTATTAAGGCCTCAGAAAACTGCCAACCCGGGACCCCCATACTAAACTAAATGTCTGTGTTTTTCCGTATTGAAATTGAATTTTTATGCATCCCATTTCAATTTTCTATATTTTATTTCCAGCCAATTTGCCAGTGAGAATCACAAGTAAGTTAATAAAATATTTTTTTTTACTTTCAACCAATATTTTGACAGAATATGCTCGGCGTGGGGCGGGTCTCGAATATAATAACTCATGGTGCTTGTCTCTTTGCATGTTTTTTGGTCAAATCTTAAACAAAGATAAAATGTCACTGTCAGAATACCACGTCTACGTGTTTTAAATCGCCCGACCCTCATTTCGAGTTCCGATCTGTAGTTTGCTATTTGGGTTCAGCCTACGACATTTGCTCTTTTAGAAAAAAAAAGTTTCGCAATAATGGGTAATAATAAGCTGAAGATTAGTTCGCATCACCGTTACGCACTGCATTCATAAATGATTAGCTATTCCGTTTTCATCGCGCAAAAGACGCTACTTGGTTTCAGTGAAAGATGGGAATATAAAGTGGAGAGAGTGAGAGAGAATCTGATTAAACTAATCGGAACAGATACTACACATTTATCTTCGTCAAAAGGCCGAGAAGCGTTTGTATTTCCTTACCACCGCACGCTTGTTTCATGTGACACATGCACCCGGGCCAGGTTAAACTATCGTCGGTTGTGATAGATAGATAGATAGATAGATAGATAGATAGATAGATATGCTTTTTACAAGGCTAGTATGCTCAACACTTCGGCCATGAAATGGCTGCGTCTAGCAGAAGATAATATCAAGAAGTCACGTGACAAATTCTCTACATTAAAATACAGAATATAGAAAATCGTACACTCTACCGTGTCCAGTATTACATTATTAATTATAGCAGTTTAAAGAAAAATGGACGTTTATAAATAGATAAATTTTATAATATAAGCCGGTAATAAAAATATATATTTGTTTGTATTAAACATTTTTTTTTTTTAATATTTTGATTATTTTCATGTTTATTCTTGATATATAGAGATAAAGTGTCGCCGCCGACACTTGAGTTTGAACATAGATCACCAGGGACAAAACACAGGCGATCCCATTATTGAATTAAGTAGACCACGTGACCATAGAGGAAAAGCTTAAGTAGGAGGTTATTTCATACAAAATATGATTTATGTTAAACCACTGGTTCTTACTGTTATAAAGGAATAAAGTGTTACTGCCGACACTTGAGTTTGAACATAGATCACCAGTGAGCAAACACCGGCGATCCCATTATTGAATCAAGTAGACCACGTGACCATAGAGGAAAAGTATATATGGAAAGTATCGTGACTAGTATCGATCGTTATTTCTAGTCTATCCTCTATTACTATACGGATCGCTATTCTCTACTCTATTCACTATACTATTTCTCTATTCGGATCACTATACGGATTACTGTTCGAGCGAGTATTATTGAGTAAGATCTATTAGTGCAAGTGTTATTCGAAAGCGTCTGACACCATTATGGTTTCAACGGCGTAATATAGTTGCATCTGCAATTATAAAGTCTCTACTACAACGAGCATTACGAAAATGGCAACGAATATTCGTTGAAATTACAAATGTGGCAACGAGTGTTCGGTGACATCACAAAAATTTTGAAGTTTTAAAAGGAAAGTTCTGATTTTTTTTTGATTTTTTTTTTTTTTGTTAAAAAATGGACGATTTAATTATATGCAGAAATTTACCATTTATTGAGAAATATCGAAATATAAAACATGTATAAATTTACTATAGAAAGATTAAGAATAATATTTTAGGTTAAACTACCAATGATTAAGATATGTTTTGAAAATTTGAAGGGCTAATTTTTCAGTACCGCCAATTAAATGAAGAACAGAAGAATAACATTCGGCAAACCACTCTAAAGAAGTTTTTTTTATAAAAAATCAGATTAATAAACATTCATTCAGAGCATTTTATGGTATTTTTTTTATATTTACCTATATTTTAATTAAAAAAAGAAGGCAAATTAGAAATTGACTGTAAATGAGATTAAAATTTCAAGTACAAATTCCTATAAGTTATTATATTCGATTAATGTCTTTTCGATTAGTACGTATCTTTCATTTAGTAGGCAAATTAGTAATTATTTGTGAATGAGACTAAAACATGAGATAAAATGACATCATTTGCATTAGTTACATTCGATTAATGCGTTTTTAATTAGTACCTATCTTTTAATATTAGACATTAGCCGTATTGATCGAAGGATACCTGTATTGTAATTTAATTGTTTTGTTATCCTGAAATTTTTAAAGTATTTACATTATTCGGACTATTGTCCTCATCTTTGTCGCCATATTTATTACAACGTTTCGGCCGTTTTAAACCATTTTTACGCTCTTGCCTCCTTCAGGTGGTTGGAATGTCGAACTGAACCCTTTATTTCACTCACCGGGGTAGACTGTTCTAGTTCCACGTGCCATGTTTTGATGGATGTCAGTTATCTTAACCGGGTATTGAACTCACAACTCTTTGGGTCCTGTCACTGGATCTAACCAACGCCTTTATCCACTGTGTCATGTGTCCTTGAGGACATCTGGGTATGAATTTCTGGGTATTATAAACCTAATGTCTTCAGCAACCATTTTTACCAGTGCTCATATTACAATTTTGTCTGTTATCATTGCATGTTTTTACCAGAGCTCATATTGCAAATATCATTGCTTTTCTCTGGCACTCCTTATTACTGGTTCCCATATTGTATTTATTTCTATGCTTGGTCGGCTCAGGAGATTTTTGTGGCCTAGCATATGTGCTAATTCCTTAAGTTTACGAATTTTCCAATGGTGTTCCCTGTCTATGCTCTCAACCTGATCCCACAGAGGGCGGTGATCTCCCTTCTCTCTCCCTATGTGGTCAGCCACGCCTGACTTTTCTACTTCCCCTCGTGTTACAGCTTTCTGGTGTTCTTGAAGCCTTACCTTGAGGGGTCGGCCTGTCTCTCCTTTATATTCCTTTCCGCAGCTGCACGGGATAGCGTACACACAGTCTTTAGTCATGTTCTCCTCTATGGGGGGGTCTCACTCGGGAGAGATATCTGCGAAGTGTCGTCCAGCTTTTAAAGGTTGTCCTGATGTTATATGAACCGCAGATCCTTTGTATTTTCTCTGATAACCCCTTCACATAAGGCATGCAGACTGTTTTCTGAGTGTTGTTGTCCTCCTCCTCTTGTACCCGCCTATCCAAATTTTTTGGGGCTGCTGCCATGTACCCAGGGTAGTTGTTACGTTGTAGGGTACTACTTATACTGACCAATTCTTTATCTAAAGTCTCTGGATCGGCACTTATGACTTTTGCTCGGTGTTTGACATCCATCAAAACATGGCACGTGGAACTAGAACAGTCTACCCCGGTGAGCGAAATAAAGCGTTCAGTTTGACATTCCAACCACCTGAAGAAGGCCGGAGCGTACAACGGCCGAAACGTTGTAATGAATACAACGACAAAGATGAGGTCAATAGTCCGAATAATGTAAGTAATGTACATAATACCTCATCTCAGAAATATAGACAGATTATAATTCCTTGTTAGCAACTTATATCTTGACAAATGAGGTTTTGTAGCAAGCGGTGTGGCGTAGTTGTAGCTAGATTATCGTGGGATGCGGACGTCGCTTTGTCTCCTTTGGAGTCCCCTGTTAACCTAACATGACTAATGAAGGTAAGTTTTGATGATATATATATATATGTGTGTGTGTATATGTGTGTGTGTGTATATATGTGTGTGTATATATATATATATATGTATGCGTGTATATATATATATATGTGTGTGTGTATATATATATGCGTGTATATATATGTGCGTATATATATATATATATATGTGTGTGTATGTGTCACTTAATAAATTATTTTTATCATAATACTTTCATATATATATATATATATATATATATATATATATATATACATATATACATATATTTAAAAAAGAGAGAGAAAGCGCAAAAATATTTGATTATAATGTGGATTTGTTTTAGTGTATATATTATATTTTATTCTTTATATTTTTCCTACACATGATGCTTGAAAATGGAAATAGATTTGCCAGTCTCCAAGATAATGTAGGGATAGGAAAATATCTCTCATCAACACATCTATCATCACCACTACCACCACCACCACCACTAAGACCAAGCCAAATATTATCACTTTTGCCAACGGTCCAAAAATGAGCTCAATGCTCGCTACAAGTACAGAAAATGAACAATAAAACATTAAAAGAACAAAAGGAAAACTTACTCTTTTAAAAATTAATTCCTTTTATTTGCCTGAAGAAGGTCACGAGACCGGAAACGCGTGTAGCAATAATATGAAGAATAAAATAAAAACAAATCCACAAAATATTTTAACGTGTAGAATAATTTCGTCGTTGACTGCGTATGTATTTTACAGTGAACTAAAGAATATAAAACAAACACTTATTAATAATAGCTTTCCAAACTATATAGTTGATGAACAAATAAAATGCTTTCTTAGAAATGTCAATACTAAGCAAATAGTACAAAATACTGCTTCTACTAATCTCAAACATATTAATCTCCTATATCGTAATCAAATGCATACTAATTATAAACAAGATGAAACTATAGTAAAAAAAATAATAAATACTAATATATCTACAACAGATCCTAGCAAAAAAAATTAAGTTAATCATATACTACACTAGCGGTGCGATTTTCGCTTCCAGCGTCTTGCATGCACGTGTTTGTCGTTGCTTGGAAATCATCCATGTAAACAGAAACAGACTATCATCACAGTCTTGTCCGTGTATTGCTTAATATATTGTAATGTAATTGTCATCTTTGATAATGGCTTATGTAAGCCGAAAGCTTTAAAAAATATCTATCAATATTGTGATTTTTTCTCTTCGTTTAATGATAACATTATTAAGCTTATCAGACGATATGAAAAGAATTTACATAAAATAAATAGACAAAACTTGTCTATATTATTTAATAAAATATGCATCAATGAAAAAATGCGGCCTAAATACACAATATATATATATATATATATATATATATATATATATATATATATATATATATACAAAAGATAACGATTGGCATTGAATTTAAATTTTTGAAGATAAAATTTTATATATAAAATATATCTGTGTGTGTATTTAAATTGAATTGTTATGAATCCTATTTTAATCTTTTTTTACAGCTACTTTGCCTCCTACAACTACAACAAGTAAGTAAATAAAATATTATTTGCTTTCAATTGACAGAATTTAGACCCGGGGGTGGGTGCCTTGAATATAATATCTCGTACTTATAGCAATGGTAGAGACAATAATTCATATAATGGAATATGCATACACCTCTGTTCCCCCTCACTGGAATATGATTGGCTGGTGTCCGTCATGAATACCGACTAAGAGAGCCTTAGTCTGAGAGTCTAAGTCTATAACGACGCCCATTGGACTACGCCATTGATCTACACTTCTTACCTGTGGCTACGACGAGTATCAGTCGATTACTGCTACCGTATTCTACTTGGTTATAGTAGCCAAAACCACTTAGCTACTTCGTTCAAATATATCCCTTTCCGGGACATATCAATAATAATTGTGCTTTTACCTTTCTTCTTCAGTTTGCACGACCATTACGCACTGCCAAGATATCATAAATAATGGACTATTCCGTTTTGATCGTTCAAAAGACACTACTTGGTTTCAGTGAAAGACAAAAAAGAATATAGAAGTGGGGAGAATGAGGAGAATCTAATTAAACTTATAAGAACAGATATTACACTTTGAAGCAAATATATTTTTTACCACCGCATGCTGGCCAGGTTCAAAAAACGTTACATCGTTTCCAATTGCACTCTCGGATGGTCGATTATGTTGACCAAAATAATCGCGAAGTGTGCGAAATGCATTCCTGTTTGAACGTCGATTTTCGTAATAGACTTCGATAACTTTAACACGTTGTTTGATTGTTAATCTTTCCATGGTTGGAATTGCCAAAGACTTAAGTTGTTTAATCTGAAAGAAAAAAAAAAAAAAAGAAATCATAAGACGCTTAAACTTAATCCACATTTAAAACCGGTCCAAGTTATTGGAACACTATTTATATATGTATATAGGTATTCAGTATAGTTAATCAGGAATTACAAGACTTTCTTGCTTTCAACCCATTTTGACAGAAATTCGTTACTGTGAGGATCGAAAACAATATTCAATTTCATAAAGCTGGCCAAATTAACTCGCCTCGTTATCCATTACTCTCCTTAACAGAAAGTTTAGTTCATTTTACGACATCCAGTAGTAAATATCTGTTGTTTTTTTAATGCTGTATTCTTTCAATACGTAGATGATCATGGCTTTCCACAGCTTCCTTTTTAATCACTGTGAATATCTATGACCTTTTTTATTGATCTACTCATAGACGGCACTGGAATAAGAAAGAAATTGAGGTGATCGGTAAAGAATCTTCTTGGCTTACCACTTGGTCTTTCCTCCACAAGTTGTTAAACCTGAAAGAAAAAGTAAACATCATTTCGGTCCAAGTTATTGGAACACCCTTACCTCCATTAAGTCAGACAATAAACAAATACATTTTATGGATATTTTTTCATTTTTTTCGTTCTTGAAAACAGCTTTCGTTTTTTGTATACATTGCTTGTTTAAATCATGAAAATCATCAAAATATATGCCTTTTTTTCTAATTGTTCCACTTCACTCTTCAAATTTTAACAGGTTGTTTAATTGTTAATCCTTCCATGGTTGAAATTGTTTGTTCAACCTAAGTTGTTTAATCTGAAGGAAAACGAAAAAAATCATTAGACGCTTACACTTAATTTACATTTAAAATCGGTTCAAGTTATTGGAACACCCTTACCTCCATAAAGTCAGACAATAAACAAATACATTATATGGATATTTTTTTTCATTTTTTTCCTTCTTGAAAACAGCTTTCATTTCGTGTATATACCGCTTGTTTGAATCATGAAAATCATCAAAATATATGCCTTTTCGCCTGCAGTCACATTTTTATAAGTAGTTAAATTTTCAATGCTTCTTGAAATTTATTTGAATATTTTTTCTTTCTTTTTAGCAACAGCACCTCCTTGGCAAGGACGTAAGTATTACAAAATACTTATTAAATTTACTTATATACTTGACTGTTCAGCCATTGACTAAAAAATAAACCTTTATTTACAAGGCAACTATAATTATGATTATTTATTTGATCATATTCGAACTGTTATAATATGTGAAGGAAATCGATTGTGAAACTACCGTAATTCCCCATTCATAATACGCCTTAAATCCATAATACGCACCCTTAAAATTGTGCTGCAAGTGTGGAAAAATGCTTCTACTCACACATAATACGCACCCTTGTTTGATAATCAAACCCTATAAATTATATATCTCTAATTTCATTATGACCAACGTTTCCTAATCTTATTTAAAAAATTGTTTTAAACACAGAATAATAATATCCTAATTTAGTTTTATGATAATTCTTATTTTATTTTATATTTGTAAGTATTATTAGGTACATATGGTCGTGGAACCATTAATATGATTTTTCACTTCGTCAGATTGCTGAAAAATTTCGCGATAAGATCCATGAACTCTATACCGTCTTTATCAAGATCTGAAACTGTAAACACAGAGGTGCCCTCTGGAAAGTACTTAAAAAGTCTGGCATACCTGAAAGTGTACTTAAATGTCATCATCTCGTTTCACGAAGGGATGAAAGAATCTCTGTTCTATCTAATGGAGAGTTTTCAGGAACCTTTGATAAGTGCCTCTTTGAATGACAAAATAGCCGAATATCAAAGGCAACCAATGCCTTTGGGAAGCTTAAACATCGCTTATGGGATGTTCATGGGATTTCAGTGAAAAAGAAAATCAATGTCTATCGAGCAGTCATTCTCACCACACTTCTTTATGGCTCGGAATCGTGGGCGACATACAGGACGTACATCAATCGTCTTGGTGCTTTTCATAAAGGCTGCCTTCGTTCAATATGCGGTTATACATGGCAGGACAAAATCTCTAACCCTGATTTTTCCATCAAATGTGGTGTCGGTGGTATTGAATCCTTTCTGATGCAATCACAGTTCAGATGGTCTGGTCATGTCATCAGAATCAGTGATGATCGGATGCTGAAAATCCTCATGTATAGCCAACTTTTTCATGGTAAGTATAACGTAGGCCGTCCGTGGTTACGCGTCAAGGACAATATCAAATACAATTTAAATGATGCAAATATCCCTATAGAGGAGTTCGAACTTGCAGTTGAAAACCGAGCAAACTGGAGAAACACCTATAACTAAGTTTGAAAAGAATCGTCTTAACCATCTGAGAGAATTAAGAATTAAAACAAAATCTCTGGCTAATACACCAGCCCATATGACAGTCAACCCTTCAGTATGCCCTTCGTCTGGATTTGTTTGCAAATCCCGTGCACGATTGTTGTTTCATACGAAACGGAAAGACACTCATACATCGAAAACGACGGAGGAGAGTTCATCATCATCATCATCATCATCATCATATGGTGGGAAACTATGACCAAGTGGGAAATGTGTTCGTATGACGCGTTTCGACCTTTAGGACATCACTGGAGATAAACATAAAAAGTGAACTGAAAGAGACTCATACGTCTAAAATGAAGGGAGAGTCCATCACACACACACACACACACACACACATATATATATATATATGAAGAAAAATATACGGAAAAAAACAAACAAAAATTCTAATATGCAATTATGCTGTTTTAATGTGTATATGTGAAGATTTTAAAATTTTAAAATCTTCACATATACACATTAAAACAGCCTAATTGAATATTAGAATTTTTGTTTGTTTTTTTTCCGTATATTTTTCTTCATACTGTCGGATCTATATCCATATATTTGCTTACACACACACACACACACACACACACACACACATATATATATATATATATATATATATATATATATATATATATATATATATACATCATAACAGCATATATCTCTCTATTTTACTATCTATCTCTATTCAACTCTGTTCATAACTATCTATCTGACTATCTATCAGCGGATATATTTTAGGCGGAACCTTGAAATGATCTTCATTTAAGTTTTCGTATTTAATTTATAATCTGTCACAGTAGTACTTTTCTTTATTTAATGATTTTTTTATCTGTCATTTATTTTATTTTATTTATTTTATCATGTATATTTTTTTATTATTATTTTCAGATTTTCGCGTGGCTATCCGTAAGTAAACATCAAAATTCTTTTTTTATTCTGAAAAATCAGATTGCATATTTTCAGATCGACATTATTGCATCGTTTTCACTGTTTTCATCTTTTAAACTGTTGCTTCCTACCTTTCAGTGCGTTACAACAATTAGATAGAAACAAAAAATACTCAAGTGGATCCAATTGTAGAATATTACCATTACTAGTTTTCAAAGACGTACGCTCATATATATATATATATATATATATATATATATAATCCCATGTGGTGAAACCTAGGTAGGTAGTACCTGGCTCATTAGGATTTATTTGTTTTACTTTTGCTCTACTTAGTGTATTTGAGCATACTTCGTTTTAACTTATTGCTCGCTGTTTTGTTTTTTTTTCTTTATACCAGAAATTTAAGGTACTCTACGATTTCTTTCGCCCTGTTCGGAGGCTTCTGGTACTATCAGTTTTTTTATTTCAAAATTTTTTTCACGGACGCCAATTTGTTTGAAAATTGTGCTACCCAGGTTTTTTCACCAACCGAGTTTAAATAGGTTTACACACACACACACACACACACACACACACACACACACACATATATATATATATATATATATATATATATTAATAAAAATGACAATAGGAAAACTAGTAATTGCCGACGCGTTTCGTCCAATGTGGACTTTATCAAAGCAAAATACGAAAATGAATGTAATTGAACAAGGTAACTAAGAAAAACAAAAAACAGAATGTTTCTAGCAACTGGAATGTAGAGAAATGCTATTTTCTTATTTTTAACTGAAAATAACGTCAGTATTTGTCACGTGTGGAGAATATTGTCATTATATCTGTGTTGATGTATTCAACCATTTTCTTTTGATTTTATGAATCTGTTGTGTATATTTGTTTGTAAGAGCAAGTAATTTTGTTAAGAAAGGTGAAATGGGGAAAAAACCTGGGCGTAGATTAATATTTGGGTAATTTTCTATGGCGGCACTCTCTAGAATTTTCCTTCTGCGTGAGATATTTTCTTTTTTTATGAGTGTAACATTTTAAAATCAAAATTATGGTTGAATTTATTTCTATGTATGACTAGTGCATCAGCTAAGTTGTGTTTTGTGAGGTCTCTTTTGTGCTCATAAATACGTTTTTTCAAACTTCTACTTGTTTCTCCAATAGTTTTGGAATTTATTTTATAAATGCCTGCTTCAGAAACATTATTGCTATTAATGTTTGAAGATCTTAGTATATTCATAATGGTTTTTATTCATAAATATTGTCTTCTCTACTGGTTAAATCGGAGAAATTTTCATATATATATATATATATATATATATATGGTTGTGTTGTAGATTTATATTTTCTGTTCTGATTGCACCTCTTTAGTCAGTCTGCCCTGGCGATCCGCGTAGGTGAAACCTAGGTAGGTTTGTCTGGCTCTTTAGGTTTACTTATTTTGCTCTACTTAGCGTATTAAGCATTTTGATTAGATTTTTTTTAATTTACTCGTGTCGGAGTTTTTTTTCTTTGGACTCTGAACTTTGATTCTAGATGATTATTTTCGCCGGAAGTACATGTTCTTAGTTCTTTCTTTTTTTCCCCCTTTTTTTTGCCCCTTGGGTATTGGTTTGTTCATTTACAAGCTAAAAGACCTAAGGTTTTACCGGACGTGTATAACTGCTTGTATTTATAAGATTATTAGTGATATAAATATATATAAATATATATATGTGTGACGTCATATATATATAAATATATATATGTGTGACGTCATGAGATGCGGTGCGATTTTCGCTTCTAGCGTCTTATATGCACGTGTTTATCGTTGCTTAGAAATCTTCTATGTAAACATTGACAGACTATCATCACTGTCTTGTCCGTATATTGCCTAATATGTTGTAATTGACATCTTTGATAATGGCTTATGTAAGCCGAAAGCTTAGATTGTATAAAAAAATATATGGATGAATATTGTGAATTTCTTTCTTCGTTCAACGATAATGTTATTAAACTTATCAGATCTTACGAAAAAAATTTACATAAAATAAATAGACAACACTTGTCTATATTATTTAATGAAACGTGTATGAATGAAAAGATGCTGCCTAAATACACACAATATATATATATATATATATATATATATATATATATATAATGTGTGTGTGTGTGTGAGATAGAAATTAAAGGGAGATTTGCGATAATTATAAGTAATTCATCAAGTCTAGAATGAACTCAACAGAATGTAGAAAGCACTGTACGGCCGTTTCGTCCTATATTTGGAACCTCAGCAGTGCGCATCCACGGCCGTGAATTGGAACCCGGACAGTTACGATATGAGGCAAACTGTACCAACGGCCCTCGCTCGTTCACATATTCGGTGGTAGAACTTATCCGAGTTTCCCCTTAACCATAGGACTGTGCCCCCACGAGCCACGACTACTATCCCCAAGCCGCTCCATCCAGAGCATTAGAAGCCGGTTCAAGCAAGGATATACAAGTGATAGAAATTAAGGAGGATTTGAGATAATCATAATTAATTCGAGTCTTGAAGAAACTTCAAGCCGTACAGTGCTTTCTGCATTCTGTTGAGCTTTCTTTTTAAACGTCATACCGAGGCCCGTTGGTACAGTTGGTATGACGTTTGCCTCATATCGTAACTGTTTCAATTCTCGGTAGTGGATGCGCACTGCTGATGATATATATATGTAGTACGATGCAAAAAAAATGAACGCACCCATAGAAATTTTTTGTATTTTTACCAAGACAAGTGAGTAACAGAATTCATTTATTAACCCGGGGTATTAATATAGGTGTACATTAAACAAGTCAAAAAACGATTTAATAACGATAACACTCCTACGCATACTAGCTTAAAGAATAAACGTTCTCTAGAGAGGAAGCAAGTCGAGGGTAAATTGCGACTCTTCCAGTGGCCTAGTCGGAGTCCAGATCTTAACCCAGTTGAAAACTTTTGGGCGATAATGGACAAGCGTGCCCGTTATAGGAAAGTTAATGCAGAAGATGAGCTTCTTCGAGAATTAAAGAAATGCTGGAGGAATCTGGCGAAGAACGTTGACTTACTAAAGAATTTAGTCTATAGCATGCCACGAAGAAGAATTAAGGCCGTTATTAAAGCAAAAGGTTACCCAACAAAATACTAAATCTTTCTTTGACTTATATAATGTACATACTAACAGCTGTATTAATAGCCTGTATTAATAAACGGATTCTATTACTCACTTATCTATCTATCTCTGTTCATAAATTTTTATCTATATCTGTCTGTTTATAACTTTTTATCTTTCTACCGATCTAAATACCTACTTATCTGTCTGTGTGTTTGTGCTCTCTCTCTCTCTCTCTCTCTCTCTCTATATATATATATATATATATATATATATATATATATATATATGTGCCCCGGTGGATGAGCGAATGTGTATGTGCGTTTGCGTACCTCATCGGGTGTACGGACATGCATCTATGTTTGCGTTAGCACAATGACAACACGACGACGATTATTCCCCCTCACTCCCATAATAACATCAATACACGCAAATACACATAAACCTAATTTTAAAAAAAATTAATTAGTTTGTCTGACGATCGCAAAAGCGTGAAACCCAAGGTCACAAAAACACATAAATCCAACCAAATATGTTAGCTCTATCTCAGATATTGAGCACTTTCTAATAAGTACCGCGCATATAATATATAAATAATTATATACACACACACTTTTCACATTATATATATATATATATATATATATATATATATATTATGAAATGGAGTAAATCCGACAATTATTTCATTATATTTTTCATACACGTTATTTTTAGAGATACAAATATTTCAGTAAACGCTCTGTTGATATCAAAAAGTATTAACAACATTTATCGCCAGATTATCCGAGAAATCTCAAAGAAATACGTGTCTTCCGAGCCTGTTTCCTACACGGAACTGCCATATAGACTGTCGTGCTATACCATTTAGCTACAGAGGAAGCATCTGGTTAGCAAGGTCGAATTACTGCTTTTAAACTACAAAATTCTCATGATTCATATCTATATATCTTATAACAAAATATATCTCTATATTTCTATCTATCTCTCTCTCTCTCTCTCTCTCTATTACACTCTGTTCATACCTATCTATATATTAATTTATTTATCTTTCTGTCTGTCGGTCTGCCTATTTCTCTATCTCAAACTATTCATCTATGTATCTTCCAGGCTCAACTTTGAAATGAGCTTCAGTCAAGTTTTCATATTTATAAAATTATTTTATTATCTGATACAATACCACTTTTATTTATTTAATTATTTTTTTTATTGTTTTCAGCTGTTTTTAATGTGCATCGCAGTAAGTAAACATCACAATTCTCTATTTTTTTTTAATTCTGAAAAACCTGATTGTATTGTTTCAAATCGATATTATTGCATCTTTTTCCCTATAATGTTTAAATTTATCTCAGTTTTCTTTCAAACTGGATCCGAAGTTGCGTGTCTCGTGACAAATAGATTGATACTGAAATTGTCAATCGTAAATAAGTGAAAAGAGTTGGTCTTCGATTTACAACAGTTAAGTATAATGGTTCGCAATATAAGAAATTGTTCTTGCTGTGTGGCGCAGTAAAAAAAAAAGGTTTGAAAAACGTTGCATTATGTTTTTTTTGTTTTGTTTTTAGGGCCCTTTGTTTTTTGCTTTTTTTGTCTGGGTCATTTTGCTACAGACGTACATATTTTGAGAGATATGATTCTTCAGTTCCATACCATCTACTAAACATCCAGTAAAAATTGTTGTACAAAATTTGCACTAGGCCATTATCCACTGAGAAAATTTACTGCAAACGTAGACACATTTTGGGAGATACGATTCGTCAGCTCTATTACGTCTACTAAACATCCAGTAAAAAAATGTTGGAAAAAATCTGCACTAGGCCATTATCCACTGGGACAATTTGCTGCAGACGTACATATTTTGAAAGATGAGATTCCTTAGTTTCATTATTTCTACATAAAGATCCAGCAAAAAATGTTGGAAAAATACTGAGCCTTATTGCTCCACGTCCTTTTGATATCTGTGACAGACAGTAAATAACAGAATTACCTCGGTATAACGTTTGAAATTGTACTTGGAAAGGTATAATTATTATGAATGAAGAAAGATCTCTTGAGATCTCTGTACCTCATGCTAGTTTTGTTTTGTTTTTTTTTGTTTTTTTGGGGGCGTGGGGCTTTTTATTTGTTTCTTTTTGTTTTTTGCTGCTTTGGGGATTTTTTTTTATTTTAGAGGTCCTTCGTTTTTTGGTTTTTTTTTTTTTTGCTTTTTTATTTTATTTGTTTCTTTTTGTTTTTTTGCTGTTTTAGGTTTGTTTTTGTTTTTGGGGTTTTTTAGGGGTCAATTGTTTTTTTGGGTTTTTTTTTTTTGCTTTTTTGTTTTATTTGTTTCTTTTTGTTTTTTTGCTGTTTTGGGTTTTTTGTTTTTAGGGGACCTTTGTTTTTTGTTTTTTTTGTTTTTTATTTGTTTCTTTTTGTATTTTGCTGCTTTGTTTTTTGTTTTTTTTAGGGGTCCTTTGTTTTTTGTGGGGGAGGGGAGAAAGTTTATCTGATATTTAATTTATTGCTCTAATGTCGAGAATCCGCTGTCAGAATGTTTTAGACCAGAAATGCTTCGATTTACAGATTTTTTTCAGTTGTTGCAATATTTTCTATTTAATTTGTATATACTATCTCTAAAATGGTAATGGAACCCAAGCTTAAACACGATATCCATTTACATTTCATAAGACAGCTTATACATGTACCCTGAATGTAGTTTTATATGAATAACTTATGCCCTGAAAGTAGTTTTATATAAAATTTAATAAATTTTGTACATACAGATACAAGTAATGACGCCAGTCGTGAAGCGGTCACACGGATTTTTAAGTTATGAAATAAAGATATCACATAAAAAATAATGTTTTGCATTTTTTGTAAATGTACGAGAAAACCATGTTTACTACTTACAAAAAATATATAAGTGTATGTTTGACATTTTAAATAATATCTTTATTGAGCACGAAACACACTGGTAAGTAATTCACAACAAACTGGAGTCAATGTAGGCTACGTATCTGGGTTGTACATCACCTACAAACCTTTCCAGTGCTTTCTGAAATTTTCTATTTCTGGCAAGTCATGTCAGCACCTGAAAAACTTTCGGATTTCGGATAAAGGATACTCAACTTGTACTAATAAATAAGTTATAAGAAGAAATAGATTGGCAGTTAGGTCTTATCACTACCCATTGCAGGACTTTTTGACATTTTGAATATCTTCGTTGAGCACAAAACACCTGGTAAGTAAACCACGAACCAAGGTGTTGCTGTGACGATCACTAACACAAAACACTGCATATCACCTATGAACCTTCCTAGTGCTTTCTGAAATTTTCCACCTGTGGCAAGTTGTGTCAGCACCCGAAAAACTTTCGGATTTCGGAGGTTTTCGGCTTTGGGAATTTCGTATAGAGGGATACACAACCTGTAATAGAGGAATCGGAAAGGGTTTTTGGTCATCTACGCAAATTTATGACCTCGCTTTACTGAGCACGAAACATCTGGTAAGTAATCCATAAGAACAAAAATTGCAATATAAGCTCTGGTAAAAAAAAAAAAAAAATGAAGTAATAATAACAAAAATTGCAATATGAGCACTCGTAAAAAATGACATAATATTAACAAAAATTGCAATATGAGCACTGGTAAAACACGTAATAATAATAACAAAAATTGCAATTTGAGCACTGGTAAAAATTGTAGCTGAGATCTTTAGTTTATAAGGTTTACGTCTTTATTCAGTTTGTAGTTTAACACGTTTTTAACAAATAAAAACCTATTTATTATAAAAGTAAATAATTAATGATTATATACTGAAATTTTCATTTAAATTGGATACCTTCCCTGATTTTGGTAATTAAAAAAAGCGCTGCCCTTTGCAGTTTTCCTTCGAGGGTTTGTGGAAACTTTAAAATCGATATGTAGTAGAGAGAGGAACCCCGTATCAATGTTTCGGGCGGGGTGTCGGCCCAGTGAAAAACAATTATAAAATTATAATTGACAATTTTTAACTTAATATGCCCTTTTTATTTTTTTTATTTTATTTATTTATTTATTTTTTTTTTTCAGGCATCGTTCAGACTTATCACCGTAAGTAAATCCAAGATACCATTTTTTTATTTCTGTAAAGAATTGGGATAACCTTGTATAAGAAAAAAGATATCGCTCACGTTGTTTTCTTTAATTTATTGCTATACTTCATTTTGTAGTGATCGAGGAAATATCCTCTGTAGAGTTTGTTCCACAGGGCAGTGGTTCGCGGGAAGAGGCAGTTTGAGTGGAACTTAATTCTCGTCGACGTAATACGGAGGGTATGTGGGTGGTTTGCTGCAATGTAAGCGTCCTGGCGGGTCCTAACGGTGAAGGTTAATCCCGACAGGAAAAAGATCGTCCGACCAATTTCCATGGTAGTAAGGATAGGGCAGAGACACGCGCCACATCCGGCCCGTGAGAGAGAAGGTGGAGTTGTGAAAATGATTCTTCTCAAAACAAGGACTTCTAGACATTATTGAACGCTATCAAGACAGTAAAGTGAACTCAGAGCAGCTCCCACCCAAATATGGCAACAGTACTTTATTTTAGGCCTTATCTGGCTCTTTGGATAGAATAATCACACGAAGTTTGATAATGAATGATAATAATTAAGACAAGAACAACACATATAAGAATCACCAGCGGCGCGTAGAAGTAGTCAACTGCTAGAAGTGAGTAGAGTGAATTCCACAATGAGTCTCCAACTGCAGGATATCTATCAACCGCCCCACGCGGTCAGATGTGGCACAAGACCAAATTTAATGTGGGGTATCCGATCCCGTAGGTTCGGCCAAAAAATTCCCCGTAGACCCCGTATAAAACAGGGTCGGTAACTGTTTCCCGAAACGACATTCAGCCGTTCGTCATAGCCTCGTCTGGGGATCCTCTCTGCTCGGAGGCTGAGAGTTTGACCAGCACAGCTGGAGACGATTCTCCAACTACAGATCAACATACAGCATTTACTACTGTATTTATGTGAATGGGGACATACCCATTATCGTCCATAGGTATGCTACAAAAACTCTTATAATGTCATCGTTTTAGATCGCCCATAACTTACACAATGTCCAATATCATCTGTTTCGGAATTTTTTTTTTTTATTAATAATTATGAACAAGGTTCGTTGTCAAGTTTTTGGAATTTTCATATACTTGTATTTTGATTGGTCATTGCAGCTTAAGTAACAGCGTTTCCCCTATCGAGGGGTGTTTGGTTTATTTGAACCTTTAAAAACTCTTTATTCTACATTCAACACAATCACTTAAGACACCAGAAGTGTTGAAACAAAATGGCTATTTTCCAGTGATTTTATAACATATTTTTGTTAGAATTTTCGAATAAATTATATTTGCTGTATTCTATATTGAGCACTCTTTTAAGAATAGTATGTTTTTGGTTACTGGAATTTATTCTGTATACACCAATCCTATACTTTGATATATATATATATATATATTATATGTATATATGTTTAAAAATATATAGAAAATAAAAAAGAACTCGTTAGGTAAATAATCCAAAGTTCTTTAGTATTTTTGTTATTTTTTAAAAATAGTGCTCGATACAAAAGTAGAGCATAAATAACTAAGATATTGATACAAATTATTAACCCTTACGCCACCTTTTTTTAAATAATTGCTCTAGCAGTATTAAAATTAAAATTACTATGGTAACCCATAGTAATTTTAATTTTAATACTGAATATGCTTATAAAACTCGTAAATTTCAGGAATTGATTTTTCCAAAAAAATTTCGCTTGACGATGGAACAGAGCTTGGTACTTTAATTCAATTTAATTCAAATAATTATATTGAAGTTTTCGGCTCTTGTTTTGAAACATGAGAACTCTTATGTAGTGATGGAATATTATTTTTAAATAAATAATTATATATATATATACAAAGAATAAAAATGAATCAATTTCTTTTCTTTTCTTGCAGCTATTGTGCCTCATTTATACGAAATTCCAGGTAAAAATTATTTTATCATTTGTATTTTAACGCAGTGAAATGTACTCACCCACTACTCATTTAACGACTTTCCTAAAGTTTTGAATAAACATTTGAAACAACTACCAGCCGGTCAGTTCTCCTTCCATGTTTATTTAACATGAGTAGATGTTTATCACTTGTTCCCTGTTTAGGTTTAGGATATGGTTTACGGATTCCATGGCCATATTGTTTTAACTGAAAGTATTTTGCTTCTGATAAAGTCCACATTGAACGAAACGCGTCAGCGTTTCATAGTTTTCCTATAGACATTTTTATTCATATATATATATATATATATATATATATATATATATATATATATATGAATAAAAATGACCATAAGAAAACTATTAAATGCTTACGCGTTTCGTCCGATGTGGACTTTATGAAAGCAAAATACGAAATGAATTTATCTGAACGTATTATGCTTTGATAAAGTCCACATTGGACGAAACGCGTCAGCATTTAATAGTTTTCTTATTGTCATACTCCTTCCATGTTTATTTAACATGAGTAGATGTTTATCACTTGTTCCTTGTTTAGGATATGGTTTACGGGTACCATGGCCATATTGTTTTAACTGTCTTATTTTTTTAATATAATTGATCGGTAGTTGCCACTTTTCATTATAAGAATACCTGGTTGGCAGTTTTCTCGTTGCTGCTTCTGAATGGTAGTAAAACACCCAAACTTTTTGGTACATTTTTTTCAAACTGAATAGGAATAATTAAGTGAAAAATAAAGATTTAATACTAAAGAATTTACAATCTGTAAACCGAAGTAACGTACAGAATATCGAACTGATTTTCAAATTTGTTTATGACGTTGGCAATTCCGTAAACTACAGTTCTGTATAAACACTTTGAAACAATTTAGAAATGTTACAAATGGACCGAAAGTGATGTTAAAACTATTTGAAGATAGTTGACAAGTGCATTATGCCTGATATAGCCGTCAGGTAAAACACCTCACTTAGTGGCCATTTCAATATATTACTGAGGCCATTAGAAAGGCAGCCGTGTGGTTATAATATTGATGCTTCAACAAAAATTCCAAATATCAATTTTGGCTATGATCTTGGAATGTATTCCAAAACAAAAATTGACGTATTGTATTTATTTGCACGATGCATACTGAAGTAATATACAAAATATAGAATTGATTTTTAAACTTGTTTATTATTTTTAATGGTCAATAAACTACAGTAAATATTTAGGAATAAATTAGACATGTTACAAGTTAAGCAAAACTGACATTAAAACTGCTACGATAAAATTCAGAGAGATTTTAAAATTTTTGTAATTTCCTCTTAGTTTGGAATTGGGTCTATAGTTCGGCAGCCTTCCTAGAGATGGTATTTCAATAAAAATTGTCCTGCCACCTGTGCTGTGAATAAGTTAATAGGAGTAGATAGGTCCAACTATCGCCCTCACCGCCGGTTAGTACTCCTGTTGTGTTTATTGAACAGGAGTAGAGGTTTATCACTTGGTTCCTGTTTAGGATATGGTTTACCGTTTCTTTCTTCCATAGACAATGATTTAACTGTCTTAAATTTTGGGTATTCTGACTGATTAATAACTGCCACTTTCCATTTTGTGGATACCGGTTTGGCAGTTGACATATGATCACCTATAAAATCGCATAAAATAAAATAGAAATTATTTATGTTTACAGTCTTCACACTGAAGTAATGTACAGAATATCGAACTGATTTTTGAATTTATTTATTACTTTTTCAGTTCACTACACTACAGTTCTGTATAAACATCTTGAAATAATCTAGAAATGTCAGAAATGAATCAAAAGTGACATTTAAACTACCTGAAAATGGTAGACATAAACCCAATACACATACGTAACGCCTTAAATAGCTGTTGGGTACATCAACTCACTAGTGACCAAGTCACTAAAAGAGAACCCTGTCTTTAAGACAGGATTAACTGTATTAGTTTTATTTATCTATATACCTAACTATCTGTCTGTGTGTGTGCCTCTCTCTCTCTTTCTCTCTCAAATGGACTAAGTCCGACTATTATTTTAAATATATTTTGTTTATACGTTATTTTTTAAGATACAAATATTTAAGTGAATACTCTGTATTAACAATATTTACTGGTCTGAATGTCCAAGAAATATAACCAAACGCTTCTGCTGTAGCTAAATGGTACTGCACGTTAAGCCTTATGAGGTTCCATGTAGGATAAAACTCGTGCGAAGAGAGAGGGAAAGAAGGGGATTGCTTTGTAGCTCGCTTTCTGCGTGTGGATGTGAATGAGGTCTTTTACACACTTCCCCCTCAATATGTTACACAAAATTATATATGTGTGTGTGTGTCGTATTATATTTAAGAATATAGAGTATCTGTGTATGTGTGCGGAGTTATTTATGTGTTTACATTTTTATTGAATTCTTTTTCTTTTTTGTAGCTGTTATTGTGAAGCCTTACAAATGTGACCAGATGCTATGTGTGACTCAAGATATGGTTTGCGCGAATGTTACCAAACTCTTATTGTTGAGAGATATACGAGCAAGTAGGTATTACCTTTACTATCATTGACATCTGTAGAGAGCCCCTGTCTCAGAACACTCTAAAAAAATTACCAGAGGTGGCCTCAAGCTTTTGAACTGTAATGCATTATAGATACCGGATGTAACAGCAAAAATTGCCCAAATCGTGGGACAGCAAAATTGCCCAGTTGATAGATTAAGCTTTTAACGGTTGTATCTTAGAAATGATGAAAACATCTTACTGGGATTCTCCGATGGTTTTCTAAAAGTATTGGACTCTAAACGATAAAATATATTTAGCTCTCAGTTGATACGATGATCTCTGTTCTTGTTGTCATTTCCTCGTCCAGTTTTGCTCTCTATTTTTCCCTATTCTTAAACTTACTCACTGTTTTCGTGATGGTTCTTGAATGGACTTGAATGGATTCAGAGTATGAATGTTGGTACGCTTACTGATGGCCGGAATGATATTTTTCCACTCACCATTGCTCAGCTGGGAAGACATAGTAGGGATGACAAAACGATTTGTTGTAACGGAATGTTCCACTCTCCCTATCGTGAGCTGACTATATCAGTAATATATGTAGTGTGTACAGGACATACCGGACACTGGATTCGGGAAGTGTTAATCGACTCCTGGTCTTTCAGTAGCGTATTCTCTTTTACAATAAACATCTTTTTCTTTTATCTACGCATGTGTTGATGTCCCTTTCACTCGAGTACCAACTTTGTCTGTTTGGAACCTTTTTAAGGATACAATACGATTTTAACTTGTTCTATTTCGAGCTCACTAAAGGGTTTTTCAGTAATTATTACGAAAAATCGTGTCAAGATGGCTAAACATCTTATCTGAAGACCTGGTTTATTTTTTTTATAGATATTAAACATTTTGTAGGATGGACAAGTATCGCATGCTTTTATGCGATTTGGACAATTTTGCTGTTACACACGGTATATATATATATATATATATATATATATATATAAATGTATATGTGTGTGTATATATATATATATATATATAAATGTATATGTGTATATATATATATATATATATATATAAATGTATATGTGTATATATATATATATATATATATATATATGTATATGTATGTATTTGTATATATATATATATATATATATAAATGTATATGTGTATATATATATATATATATATGTATATGTATGTATTTGTATATATATATATATATATATATATATATATATATATATATATATATATATATGTATATATATGTATATGTATATATGTATATGTTGAAACTTGACTAATGCATGCAATAATAATGTAACACAAAACGTACTTAGAACAAAATGTATTGAAACAAGAAAGTGTACACAATATTTACATATAGTCTTTTGTATATTCCTGGGAAGACCGTTCCTGGAATGTGTGTTGACTGAGTCGCAGTCGAGCAGAGTCTCTGGTTGAATCTGTTGATTCCTCTCCGCTCTTCCCGGTACCAACCATATTTATATGGTCGGTACTCCACTATGCAAATTAGGTGGATCCTACCACAACACCCCCCTCCCAAGCCTTGGAATCCCTTTTGGATTTCAAACTGGCTTCCTATATGGGTTGATGATTATGGCTATTTCTTTGTAGATTCATTTGCATACTTTTAATATTTTTTTCGTTTTGGATTCACGTCCAATGGGTCCGTGAACTTTCGTTTCCTACCGGATCTTCTCGGTTCAGGAGTATTCTGCGGAGATTCTACTTGAAACATATCATACATTACATCAACGGGATCTTCCTCCTCATCCGGTATACTCTCTTCATGCTCTAGAACGTAGCATTTTTTAAGTTGGTTCTGGTGCCTTTTATGAGTATTCTTCGGCCCTTTAATTATGTAAATCAGGTCACCGATTCTCTTGTCCACTATGCCTCGCTCCCAGAACTCAACGTTGTTTTTGTAGCACTTGAAAAACACCTTCTCTCTGGAAGTATATCTTTTTCTCGCTGTATACATAGTATTCTTTACTCTATTTCCTGGCAAAAGCTTGTCAAACACCGACTTCACTTTCCTAGCGAACATTAGTTCAGCTGGTGCCATGTTTGAGTGTGTTCTCTGGTTTGGCGTAATTCTGTATACCTGTAGGAATTGCTGAAGCGCCTTTTCCGTTGGAACTCCTGAGGCTTTCTTCAGCACACGCTTTAAAGTATCGACAAATCTTTCTGCGAGTCCATTGGACCTCGGCTGATATGGCGGCGTCGTTATGTGGTTAATTTGATATAACTCACAAAATTCCTTAAATTCTTCAGAAGTGAATTGTGTACCATTGTCACTCACAATACACTCTGGCACACCGAACCGTGCAAATAGTTCATGCAAAAAAGTTATTGTGGTATTGGACGGAGGCTTTTTGCAGCGTAGTACTTCCGGCCATTTTGTAAAACTATGTACCACTATTAAGTAGTAATAATCTTCTACTGGACCAGCGAAATCAATGTGTAATCTTGTCCACGGATGATCCGTTTTGGGCCATGGCTTGTGTACTATAGGTGGTGCCTTAGCTGCTAACGCACACCCTTTATATCGCTGAACCATGTTTGCGATATCCACATCCATTCCTTTCCAATATACAAAGCTTCGCGTTAAGCTTTTTGTTCTATTAACCCCCGGGTGACCCATATGAAAGTCCCGTAGTATTCTTTTCTGCAACTTTTTTGGTACTACTACTCTCTCACCATATAATAAAACTCCGTCACAAATTGAATAAATTTCCCGCACTTTTTGGTCATTTGCTACGATTTTGCTTTTTATTTCTAAAATGAAATCATCGCTTTCAGCTCCTTTTTTGATTTCCTTTGCTGTAACCGGTAGCCCTCTTAAAATGTTGTTTACCATGCTTTTCACCTCATAATCTGCTCTGATATTTGCAATAATTGATTCTTCGAATCTTTCTTCTTGACTCGGTACGAGTCTTGATAAGCTATCCGCATGAATTATATTTTTGGATGATAGGTACTTTATGTGAAAATCATAATTGAGAAGAATGGTTCCTCATCTCAACAGACGATTTGCCGTATAAACGGGTAACCATTTCTTCGAACCAAAAATAGTGATCAGAGGTTTATGATCCGTTTCAAGAATAAAATGTCTGCCGTGGATGTATGTGTGAAATTTTGTTATGGCAAAAATGATACTCAGCGCCTCTTTTTCTATCTGTGAGTAACTTTTTTCTCCTGGAAGTAAAGTTCTCGAAGCATGTGCAATTGGTTTTCTAGAACCATCTGGCATTATGTGTTGAATACACGCTCCTATCCCGTATGAACTAGCGTCACTTGCCACTACAATATCAATTTTTGGATTGTAATGGGTTAAAAAGAGGTCTGATGTAAGCATTTTCTTTATTTCATCAAAGGCTTTCTGACATTCTACCGTCCATACCCATGCCTTGTCTTTTTTTAGTAGTTCATTCAACGGAGCTCTTAAATTGTACATTCCTTTAATGAACGCTTGATAATAATTTGCGAGCCCCAGAAAACTCTGTAACATCGCCACATTAGTGGGCGTCGGCATGTCTCTAGTCGCAATGGACCTTTCCGGATCTGGACATCTGCCATTTTTGTTGATTATGTGACCTAAATACTTAATTTCCTCCAAACCAAATTCGCACTTTGACTCTTTGACTTTAAATGCAAAGTCCTGAATCTTTTTAAATACTTGATTGAGATGCTCTCGATGTTCGTCGACGGTTTCGTTCCTTACTATGATGTCGTCTAAGTAAGCGCACGCAAAGTCTAAGTCATTCAACATGACGTCCATAGCTTGTTGAAAAATGGCTGGTGCCACTTTAATACCGAAAGGAAGCCTGTAGTACTTGAATAACCCTCTATGCGTGTTTATCCCTAGTAACTCGAGCATTCTTCTTCGACGGGAATTTGGAGATAGGCATCTGATAAGTCGATTTTTGAAAATATAACTCCACCATTTAGCTTGTTAAAAATCTCCTCCGGACTCGGTAACGGGTAATGGTAGTCCTTGATTACCGAGTTCAACCCTGTCGAAAAATCAACACAGACTCTGATTTGGTTTGATTTCTTTTTTATGCACACAATCGGCGCAGTCCATGAATTAGATTCTACTTTCGAAATAATTCCCATTTTTTCCAACCTATCAAGTTCTTCGTTAATTTTCTCTACACTTGCGAAAGGCACGTTACTTTTTTTTTTTTAAATTGGCATAGTATTTTCCTTTAATTCAAATTTAGCTTCTAACTTGTTACATCTTCCAAGACCAGGTGTGAAGGTTTCCGGAAACTTTTCCTTTAATTCATCTTTAATGTCCTGACTTGTTTGCGTATTACTTTCTACTTTTCTGCAGAATGAGTTTAACGGTTTATCCCACAATTAGAATGTTTCAATAAAATCTGTACCCATCAAGTTTTCTCCATTTTTCAGAATGAAAACCTTTATTAATTAACGATCCCGTTCAATTTCATGGGAAGTACAACCTCGCCTTCGAAGTTAATTTCCTTTCCAGTTACCGTTCGAGCGCGTTTCGTTGACTTCATTATTGTAGGCCTTTTAAAAATTTTCCATGTTTTATAGTTCATTATTGTTAAATCTGAACCCGAATCGAGTTGAAATTTGATATTCTTTTTAAATATTTCAGTCGTCACATATTTCCTCAAATCTCTATCTGATTTGACATACGAATTTGTTTGTCTAATTCGGCTATTGAATTTTTTCGTTTTACAACACGATCCTTTGTGTCCCTTCTTTTGGCACACGAAACATTTCTTATTTCTATATGGGCAATTTACCTCCCAGTGTCTTTCGTTGCAACGTCTGCAATTATATGGTGGAACCTTTTTTTTCTCCTCATTCTTATTTAATTTTTCTTGTCTATTTTTAAAATACGCCGAATTTTTACTCCAATTTTTTTCTGATGGGTAATTTGACTGTTTTTTTAATTTTTTTAATATAAGCAATGCCAGCTTCTTCGATTTTTTGAGACTCTTTCTTTAAACTTACGGCCCGCTGACACTCCTCTGCTAACTTTTTCAGTGTAAGGTTTTGTTCAGATTCGAGTTTAGACAAAACTCTACGTCTTATTTCGGCACTCTTACTGGATACCAGTCCTTGAGCAAAAATTAAACACTTAAATTCTTCCACCGTAATCTCTGCCAATCTGAAATTGTCACAATGTCTATTCACTATAGATGCATATGTTAAATAATCCTGATCGTCGGATTTAGTGTCATTCATGCATAACCATCACTTATGCCAAAGCGACACATTTGCTCCAAACAGCTCTTTTAACAATTTCACTGTTTCCGAGAATTCCAATTCATTCGTTCTTCTCGGTAGAATAAAATCTACAAATTTGCTATGTTCTGCTGTACCTAGCTTTCTTAGTAATAGACTGACTTTTCTTGAATTCGACCAGTTTTCACAGTCTTGTGTAGAAAATATCTTCATATCGTTTAAAGTACGCTTCAAACGTTTTTTCTTCGTCTGGCACATAGTTGAAAGTTTCCAGCGAATTAAATATGGTGTTATTAGAATATGAAGAATTTCCCTCATTTGCCTGATTGTTGTTTAATTTCTCCAGTATTAACTTTTGAATTTCTAAAAGTCTTTCCTCTTGCTTTTCTTGATATTTTTGCTGGGATTTGAATAATTCAGCCTGACTCAACTGCTGGGATTTGAATAATTCAGATATGACTTTGGATAATTCATCCATCTTTAGCTGATAGTGTTCATGCAACAAAGAATATACCTTTAATTTGTGTATCTATGGATATAATATAAGCTGACCAGAAAAATCGAAACAACTTCCGTCTTTTTTATTTTATGTCTTGCTTTTACATTCAAGCCCGTGATAATCAACTTTGTTTTTTTTTTTGTTTTTTTTTTATCACTTCTGTTCGCGTATTTCAATGACAAACCTCTGATCAGAAGTAAATTCGTCACTATAAAATATTGTTGAGCAAACAAATAATAATTTTTTAAAAGTTCGTTACCTTTCAAAATCGACACGGTGTATTTGTGTGCCTTTTAATTCCATGCACGTTTTTGTAGTCGGCCAGTTTTTTTTTTACGGGTGTCTCGTTGTAGATAACTTTTTCAATTTAAAATCACCGTTATTCGTTTACGACACCTTTCAAATTTTTCTGAGTGAACGTTCCTTATGCTTAGTCATCCTTTAACGATTTCTAAATATCCAGAAATTCAGAATCCTTCGCCGTTCCGTTAGATGTTGAACTTTTAATTAATAATTTTTTTTCAGCCTGGGTTCTTCAATGACTTGTCCCAATTGTTGAAAGCTATCAATTATTAATTCTTTTTTTTTTTTCGTATGTTTCTTTCTACCTCGTCGCCATTGTTGAAATTTGACTAATGCATGGAATAATAATGCAACACAAAATGTACTTAGAACAAAATGTATTGAAACAAGAAAGTGTACACAATATTTACATATAGTCTTTTGTATATTCCTGGGAAGACCGTTCCTGGAATGTGTGTTGACTGAGTCGCAGTCGGGCAGAGTCTCTGGAGGATTTATTGTAAAAAAATTTACAATTGTGGCACGTGGCCGATGAATGAGAGGGGTAAAGGCTGGTCCAAACTAACTGTCCTATACCTAGCTAATCAGATTCACGACCCATTCATACATTACAATTTACCCATTCACCACAAGAACTCGTCCATCCCCAAACAAACCTCCAACCACCATAATACCACATCCTCTCAAGGGGAACCTACCAAAACGTGCCCCACACCATAAAAATTTGTTGATGAAACACATGCTATACATAAAATTCTAATAATGATAGAATGAGAGGGGAGGAGAGATGAACCCAAAAATAACTAAAAAGTAACACAAAATACAAACTAAACATAACATATGTTAGTAGAGACCGTCCAACCCTCAAAAATAGAGAGGCCGCTGTATTCTGCCGCAAGGACAAAATCAAGAGGCAACTCTCGCTAAGGGAATGGGAAGAAGGCTAAAATATTATGCGGGAATGGGAAAATATAAAGCTGACCCAGTCGAGATAAAAGGGGGCCAAAACAAACTGGGGAGGTTGGGAATCTCGACTTGGAACATAACCAAAGAGTAGCCGGGTAACAGGCCAGGAACAACACTTACTCACATTAACTAGGTACACTGAAGCTTGTCTAACCTAACCAAGGGGAGGGTTCCACAGGAAGCCACCCCGATGTGCAATAGGTTGACCTAGAAGAGAAAATCAAGGCTAGCCCCGGTCACACGAACCAAGCTCGCCTCTTTTACCCACCTTTCGCTAAAGACTGTCGAATTCAACCGTTTTCTATCAGATCTAATCTCCATCTTGAGCTGATGCTCAAAGAATTGGATTAGATGCTGATGAGAAAGACGGTTGCACCGCAAGAATTTCTCCTTTCGCGACGTCCAAATCAACATTCGAGCCGTGGCCAGCGGCGTCAGAAACACCATTCGTTTCACCCCGGAATACGGGGGCGACACATTGTCACACGCGTATACGCGATCAATGGACACAAGCTGTTCGGGAGCGAGACGAGCCGTCAGCTCGCCGACATGGTCCCATAACGGGCGGACTCGGGGGCAATGGTAGAAGGCGTGCGAAGCCGTTTCTTCTAAGCCAAGACCACACCGTTCACAGTCTGGCAAATCCGCCAAACCCCAAATGAAAGCCTTGTCGTTGAGAGGCAGCCGATTCCGAGCCAATCGCCGGGTAAGCGAAAACTCAGGGTTACTGAGGTAATTCGCCGCTGGCGCACAAGACCAGTAGGAGCGATACTCCTCCTCCGACAAGCCGAACGTATCTCGTAGGGAATCCTTCGCGGGTCCCTCCACTAAACCACGATAGAAGACCTTCCTAGGCCGTGAAAGGTCACTGGAACAGGGAATGGCCCTCAAGGCCGACCGACACTCGCGAAGAAAATCCGACTCGTCCCGGGGTTTACGACGGTGCTCAACCCTCGAGATGGGGGGACTGATGGTAAGGCTAGGGAAGGCGTCCCTAACAATCCCCTCCAGAATCGGATTTCTTCCAGTCAATGCGCGGCGTAGGAAAGCCAACCTAGAGGCACGGATGTGACTCAACAGGTGCGGCATTTCCAGCCCCCCATGACACGGACGTTTAATGCAGACTCGTCTGTCGACCCTGTTCACGCGTCCCCTCCATAAAATGGAGGATAGCGATCGCTCGAGCGCCTTCCGATGGGTCTCACAGAGAGGAAGTAATGACAATTGATAAAGAATCAGGGGGAAAATGTATGTAGCACACACCTCCGCCCTGCCCTTCACGGACAACCGCCGTCGATTCCAAGTCTGACCGGCAGAATCGACCTTTGCTCGTACTTCAGACCAATTCTTCTCCAGCTGGAGGTCAGGCCCGAACCACACTCCATGAATGCGGACAGGACCGTCCGTCCAACCGAAGCGGCCCGGAAGAGCGACACACTTCCAGGCACCTAACCGCAAGCTGGACGACTTGTCGCGGTTTATCTTGGCCACTGTCACATTCTCGTACCGATCAAGCGCCTTCTGTACCACCTCAATGTCGCCGCGGGACGACACGAAAGCAGATACGTCATCGGCGTACGCGGAAACCCTGGCTCGAGACCCTCCAGGAACGGCAATTCCACGTAGGGCCGGACTGCCGGTCTCGTCCTTCAGTCGGCGAAGGAGAGGCTCCAACGCCAAAGCATAAAGGAGAGGCGGACAACCCTGACGAACCGACCTAGACAGCACGAACGCGTCCGACAACCTTCCGTTCACCTGTACCACAGCACTGGGGGAGCGATACAGGAGGCTAATCCAGCGGCAGAAGTTGGGTGCGAATCAAGCGTCCTGCAGGACAGTAGCAAGGTAGCGATGGTCGACCCTATCAAATGCCTTGGACTGATCCAAATTGATCAGCGCGGCTTCTTCGTCGTCTTTTACACCCTCTATGATCGTGCGGATCAGATGCAGGTTGCTCTGAATTGTTCGTCCCCTCACAGAACAAGTCTGCTCAGGTCCCAACAGAGACTCGGCAACTGACTGCAAACGCTCCTGCAGGATCTTGGCCATAATCTTTAACTCTGTGTTTAGCAGAGTTATGGGCCTGTAACCATCTAGCCTCCCCCCACCACCTTTGCCCTTTTTCAACAGAGTGATCACACCCCTGGTGATCCGGTTGGGGATGGACTCCGACCGAAACCAGTTGTTGAACACTGCAGTCAAAATCGGAACAAAGATGTGCGACAGCCTCAAGTACAATTCATAGGGAAAACCATCCAGACCGGGCGACTTGCCTCTACCGACCTTCTTCAATACCGTGTAGACTTCGCCCTCCGTGATCTCTCTCTTGCAGCTAGCCGAGGAAAGTCAGCCAAATAGCTGCGAAACTCCTCCTCACGGAGACCAGGCTCCTTGGTAAACCGGCTCTCGAAATGGCGCCGAAACGCCTCGCACATGTCATCAGTCGCCCGAAGAGTACGCCCCTCCGGGGATATGACCTCACGAATGTAACGATCGCCACCTCGACGGACCTCTTCCCTGGGCAGATCTGCGCCCAAATTCACAGTTTCGAAAGACATCTTGCTTAACTTATGTCTAATTACCTGGCCCATGTACCGCTCGCTATTCGAACGATCCAGGGCCTCCTTGGCTAATGCTATCTCTAGGGGATCCCCCCCAGCCACCGCCCCGGAATAACTAGACTTGAGTGTCTTCACCTTATCAGCTCTATCTAGAGCAAGCTGTTTGCTGAAATCAGTGGTGAAGGACCTAATCCTACATTTAAGGCGTTCCCACCACTTATTCCCGATAACCGCCCCCACTAGCTCCCGCTGCACTAGTCTAATTAGCTGTTTCCGGAAGTCCTTCCTGTTCAGTAAGGACAGATTGAACTTCCAGTACCCAGCCATTCTAGGCCTATTGTCTAACGCCACCCGGGCACAAACGAGTTTGTGGTCCGAATAGCCAACTTAGTGGAACGTAGGGCAATCTAGTAGATCTATGTCGGCTCTTCTAACTAACATTCTGTCAAGTTAGCTAACTACCTTGTCAAAAGGCCAATTAAGAGCCCACGTCCACATTTTCCCCCCGGGATGATCGACCCGGTATCTACCGACGAGCCCATAATCGTCGATCAGATCAACCAGGCTACGATCGCCCCCTTCTCCCGCTAGCTCCCCGCCCCCTGTCTAACTTGGGGTCCAGGATGGCATTCCAGTCCCCTATTAAAACTAGGCGCGTTGAATCCACTAGGAACGGCCCCAACCGCCAAAAAAACGAGACCCGCTCCTCCCGGTCGTTGGGCGCATAAACCGCAACCACTCGGAACGAACCACTTTTCACGGCAATATCGGCCACGATCAACCGGCCCTCGGCATTGGTATGCACAAGGTGTGACACTATGAGTTGGATATATGCGCACGCGTGTGTGTGTGCGCCCGCACATCTGCGTGTGTGTGTATATATACACCCACACATCTGTGTGTGCGCGCGCGCGCACACATATGTGCGAGAAGATTAGTTAGATTTGACCTGGGTATCAAACTTCAAGACCCAATGACTAGATTAGGAATCTAGATAAAAACATGTTTTGGACATATGGTCAAAAGGGTAGATAAGTGTTAAGTACTTGTCAAAATACGAAGATAGTTAAAAGACCGGCTCTGGTCAAAACTTAAAAGGGTCTGAATTTAATGTCCCTGAATCGGAGTCAGCTAGGCTAAGAAATATTTTTATGTCCACTTTCTTCAAAGGGAGAAATGGTCATGAAAAAGTTATGGGTTTATTCGTGGGTGTCCCTCTCCCGGAAATGATGAAAGAGGACTCTGCATATATACGGGAGCGCTTTGGGTTACGGACAGTGAGACTTAGTTTAGGTTCGAGGAAGGTTGATTTAGGCCGGAGCAAGTAACAACGAAGAGCGACACATTAGCAGCCGGACATTGTTAGTTAAGATATATTTTTTTTGACAGCCGAGAATCAGCCCGGAGTTAATCATCCACAAAAGGTCACACGCCCTCCCTCCTCTTTTCGTCCTACCCGAGTTTGTAGTTGTGTTTTTCTTTTGTCTGTGAGCCTGCCTCTCGCTCGATCCGCCGCACAGAAATTCTACGACGTGGGGTCTATATCTTTGTGCAACGAGCTGCAGAGGTGGGTAGTCTCACAAAGGTCCACCTTCGCATCAAGAGTACGCCTGACAAGCAAAGAAACTCCTCCGGCAGAACGGTCCCCGTATGCTGAATAGACGACAAAGTCATCCTCCAGCACACACGCATCGGAACTGCAAACAAAGTGGGTCTCTTCGATCGCGGCAACATCCACATCAAGGGACAGAAAGTCCCAGAGCAGGCGGGCCGCCTTACCCCGATCCCTTAAGCCCCTCACATTCAACGTAGCTATCTTCATTTCCATCTTCTAGGCCTGCAAAGAGAAAAAGACTAAGAGCAAAAAACCTACTCACATACGGGGCGGAAATCTGAGGGTGAAAGGACCCCGACGGATTGTCCCAGGCTCCCTGTGCCCAACTCCGTCGTCATCCGACCATCCAGGACAATACCGCCAACGTCCATAGGGTAGATTAGTTTAACTGCCCTATATAAAGAGGGATGGAGTAAAACTGGGACCCTCCCTGCACAAAATTGTTTCAACTTTCTTATATTTTCATTTTCTAGCACCATCATCCTTATATTTGGATGTGCTTGTTTAGCCTCAAAAAGGTGACCCCAGACTTTCAAATAACTGCCAGAGTCACGCACACAGGGTCCTCAACTGATTTCCCGTCGACTTTTTCTAATTTTAGAAGGGGTTTCAACAGGGACTTTTTCTGTTTCGACAGTACCTTCCTAACCTCTTCTTTGTCCACTTTGCATATGTCCTCCGGCCCCGGGTAGAATTTTTTCCTTTTTTTCTCCCTAGCAGGGTGGGTGGGGAAGAAGTAGATGGGTATCTTTTAGACGCAAAGGAAACAGGTCAATAGCAAAAATACACACGAGGGTCGGACAGAGTCTCTGGTTGAATCTCCTGATTCCTCTCCGCTCTTCCCGGTACCAACCATATTTATATGGTCGGTACTCCACTATGCAAATTAGGTGGCTCCTACCACAACAGTATATATATATATATATATATATATATATATATATATATATATATATAACATGTATATATATACATATATATATATATATATATATATATATATATATATATATTAATAATAGCTGACCACTCGTATTCGAGAATATCCGTCTACTAGGGAGGCTAGCAAATACCTATTGTAGACTCTCGCTCGGGTACACTTGTGTTTGTTCAACGCCCACAGAGCTAACCTGTGGTTTATACTGCAACTATGCCGAGCAGACCTTAGTTACAGGTTCTGGGGAAGATCGTGTTGTCTAGCGTGATCAACAATTTGAACAAGGCCAGCACACTCAAACCCTCGGTCACTATGACTTGTGACTTCGTACTACCACAGCTATCGACAGGCCCCAAGAGGTCTGTCTACCCATTTTCACTCACAAGGCTTGGGTCAACCCGTGGTATGGTTTTCAGGCACTTTCCAAATGTACTGTACGCTGAAATCGTCTCCCTCCAGACCGATGACGTCAGGAAGGAGACTTCCTGTCAAATATATATATATATATATATATATATATATATATTGGCAAAAATTTGTTTCCTGACTGAAAGCAATCTTCAGGCCATGTGTGTTGGATGGGTGCTGGATGTACACCTTTATTTTTGTGTGAATTTAAAGATTACCATTTCTGCAAATTCTAGCTGTGATTTTTACAAAATTAAACAGTCGCTTGAAAAATCGCTAGTACAAACCGGATTATCCATGATTTTGACCAATTGTTGAATCCAAAATCTTCTGGGTATGTGACAATAGCTTGGCATGACCCAATAGGCAATTCCTCATCCAAAAATGGGACACGCTGCTTATTTCTGCAAGTTCTTTACCTAATTATTTTCTTTATTCTTCTTTTTTTCAGACGTAGAAATTTACAGTTATCCTTTGGAAAACGACAATTGTATGAGAGATTTCAAGAAAATCACTATTCAAACACAAAGAAAGCATATTGAAGTGACACCTTCCGTTGCCATAATTAACGGAAAAAGGATTAACATGACAAATCGATCATTGACTCGCCTGAAATTTAATAATTTCCTTCAGCTCAATGTCTTTTTCAATCGAGAAAGAACACAACCTACTGTCTCGGTTCAATTCATTGTCTTGAACGAAATGCATAAAGCCGCGGGTTTATATAGTAAGTATCAATCTCTTGCAATTTATTTATTATTAACCAAGCAGCCATGAGAACAAAAGAAGCAAATGCGCGGTAAGACGTAGACAAAAGCGCACTGGCAATACACAGACAACAGGAAGAGTTGAAATATTGGATTAGTAAATCATTTAAGACAACGTAAGGTAGCACTCAGGTACAGATGTCATCGGCCATTATTATCAAAATGTATTCTGACATCCTTTTTGAAGTTGACGGATTTATTTCTTTACGGTTTATCAACCCATTTTGGGTCACTCAAAACCGAAACACATTTTAGATTGTAAAAACAATTATTGCAGTGATTATTGCATTAACAATCATTTGAGAATAATAATGATTTTTCTCGTTAAACGTTCGACTATTTAACCCATATCTGTGGGGGTAGATTAATTCCTATCGAAACACAAGACTAGAAATGCATTTAAGACAACAAAAGAGGCAAATTCAACCTTCCATTATAATCAAAACATATTTTGATTTCATTCTTAAAGACATCTAATCTCTTGGCATTTACTGTCGAATGAAGGAGAGCATTCAACTTCTCTATCCGATGTGAAAAAGAATATTTTCGTATCTTAAATGTTTAATGAATATCCACTGGAAAAACGTCATTAAATGAATTTACTATCCTTAATACCTCTATTAAATCAAGACCTTGACGCATATTTTCAACTGAGAAAAAACTTAAGTTCTAAACCGTATTTTTAATTTCAGAACTCATTTTGGTAAAGCATTTTGCACTTTTTCTAGTTGCTGTATATCGCGCTGAATGGCCAACTCTCACATAAAGGAATATAGACTAAAATAGAAAGGACTAGCGAGGAATAAAACTTCAGAAGGGTTTTTGTCGTATAGAAAGATTTCTTTTTTATTTTCTCTATTACGCTGTAAATGCGGACCTTCCACAATAGTCGTATGTGATACGGAGGTGCCAATTCTTTCACTAAAGACAAGGTAACCATTTGATCTGCGTAAATCCTTGTTGATCAAGTTGAAACATCAACATCCTGAAATTCTTTCTTTCTTCTATAATGACAAAAATTGTTCAAGACCAGGTCAACCGAAGTTACCATTATCTGCTAATATAATCGATATGTATTTGATCTTTTTATAGATAGTCTTGGCATTGACAACCAAAAAAACACTGCCCACTATGAAAAGGAATATTTTCGTATGTTCATAACCAAAAGTAGCGTTTGAAATTAAGACAAAGACGGGGTTTATTTTCAACCGAGAAAAGACTTTTTTTTAAGTTCTAAAACATATTCTTAATTTCAGAACTCATTTTGGTAAAGCATTTTTGCACTTTTCTAGCTATCACGCTGAGTGGATGACGATCAGATATACGAAGTATAGACTAAATTAAGATGGATTAGCGATAAATAAGGCTTCAGAATGGTAGATGTTGTCTTCAGTCTTCAGAATGGTATATGTTGTCTTCAGTCTTTAGAATGGTAGATATTGCTTTCAGAATGGTATATGGTGTCTTCAGAATGGTATATGTTACCTTCAGAATGGAATATGTTGTCTTCAGTCTTCAGAATGATATATGTTGTCTTCGGAATGGTATATGTTGCCTTCAGAATGGTATATGTTGTTTTCAGAATGGTATCTGTTGCCTTCAGTCTTCAGAATGGTATATGTTGTTTTCAGAATGGTATATGTTGTTTTCAGAATGGTACCTGTTGTCTTCAGAATGATAAACGTTGCCTTCAGAATGGTAGATGTTGCCTCCAGTCTTCAGAATGGTATATGTTGCCTTCAGAATGGTAGATGTTGCCTTCAGTCTTCAGAATGGTTATGTTGTCTTCAGAATGGTATACGTTGCCTTCAGAATGGTAGATGTTACCTTCAGTCTTCAGAATGGTATATGTTGTTTTCAGAATGGTAACTGTTGCCTTCAGTTTTCAGAATGATATATATGTTGCCTTCAGAATGATAGATGTTGCCTTCGGAATGGTATATGTTGTCTGCAGAATGATAGATGTTGCCTTCAGTCTTAAGAATGGTATATGTTGTCTTCAGAATGGTATATGTTGTTTTCAGAATGGTAGATTTTGCCTTCAGAATAGTAGACGTTGCCTTCAGAATGGTAGATTTTCCTTTCAGTCTTCAGAATGGTATATGTTGTCCAGAAAATGTTCTTTGAATTATAGATAACGTGTTGTGGAGTTGGACCTTCCATAAAAGAGATATGTGATGTGGAGGGCCCAATTCATGTATGACAAAGGCTAACCTAATTTTTTAAATTATTTTTTCAGACGGGGATCATTATCTTATTTGTTTTTATCAAATATCACGGAAACCGTCTGTTTTCCAGATTTATAAATTTATTTGTGAAATGGTATAAATCAGTGATTCTCAACTGTGTTACATATGGACCATGGGGTGGATCCATCTAACATTACTGGAGGTCCACACAAAAGAAAATTACAAATTGAGGATCCCCGGTTATATTTTAGGAGTCCACAGCACAATTTCACTTCAGAACGGCTTTTGAATTGGGAAATGGAATTTCTACAAAAATTTACGCCATATTAAAATACTAAGAATAGAAAAACAACTCTAAAACATTATATATATATATATATATATATATATATATATATATATATATATATATATATATATATATATGCGTGTGTGTGTGTCTGCGTGCAATCTGTGGAGTTAAGCTTCAAGATAGGACATCTAACGTAGACCTGTTTAACAGGTGTAACATTGGAGGAATCGAGACTTTTATCATACAGTCTCAGTTACGGTGGACTGGTCATGTCTTGACAGGATACCCAAGATCCTAATGTAAAGTCATTTAGATCAGGGCTACAGGAATGTAGGACGCCTATGGCTAAGATACAAAGACAAGCTGAAAAGCAACTTGTCAGCAGTCAATATACCACATAACACCCTTGAGCGCTTAGCCTTGGAATCGGTAGAATGGAGATCAACGTGTTTTAGTGGACTCAGTAATTTTTAATCTGCTTGTGTGAATCATCTTCAAGAAGCGAGAGCAAGATCTAAAAGGTCAGCCAATCTAAAAGTGACCTCATCTCACAATCCTCACACTTGCTCCGTATGTGGCCTCCTTTGTAAATCACTAGCGTGTGTGTGTGTGTGTGTGTGTGTGTGTGTGTGTGTGTGTGTGTGTGTCCATATATGTATAATGTAAACTCCATAAAATAATTTAATCGGTCGAGTACTGTGTGGAGTAAGGAACGAATTTGTAAACAGTCACTACTACTGCTAATAATGCAAGACTCTCCTAGCGATTGAGTTCTCTGAGTGACTGGTGTGTTTCTGAAGCAAGAAATACGCAAAAATTCGCCTTTTTCTCTGCCAGGTGTCGATGGTCTAAGGGTTAGAATCTCTGAATAATACCAAATCGATCGTACAGTATTTACATTATGCGGACCATTGTCCTCATCTTTGTCGCCATATTTGTCACAACGTTTCGGCCGTTGTACGCTCCGGCCTTCTTCAGGTGGTTGGAATTTCGAACTGAACCCTTTATTTCGATCCCTGGGGTAGACTGGACGAGGGCTTAGCAATGGGCTCGCCATTATCACCAGCAATGGCGAATATATACATGGAATACTTTGAAGAAATGGCATTAGAATCTATATCGCTAAAGCCTACTATATGGTTAAGGTATGTAGATGACACCTTCATACTCTGGCCACACCAGGAAGATGTCCAGGTTCTACTGGACCATGTGAACTCAATAAGACTTTCGATACAGTTCACAATGGAGATAGAGAGTAACAACACGCTCCCATTCCTGGATATACTAATATCTCGAACAGAGCATGGGTTCAAGACATCCGTATACCGTAAAGCAACATTCACCGGATAGTACCTCAATTTCAACTCCCACCATCCATACAGCGTAAAGAAAGGGATCGTCCGTTGCTTACAACACCGAGCAAAAGTCATAAGTGGCGACCCAGAGATGTTAGATAAAGAATTGGTCAGTATAAGTAGTACCCTACAACGTAACAGCTACCCTGGGTACATGGCAGCAGCCCCCCCCCCAAACTGGGATATGCGGGTACAAGAGGAGGAGGAGGAGGACAACAACACTCAGAAAACAGTCTGCCTGCCTTATGTGAAGGGGTTATCAGAGAAAATACAAAGGATCTGCGGTCCATATAACATCAGGACAACCTTCAAGAGCTTGACAACACTACGCAGATATCTCTCTCGAGTGAGACCCCCCATACAGGAGAACATGACTAAAGACTGTGTGTACGCTATCCCGTGCAGCTGCGGAAAGGAATATAAAGGAGAGACAGGCCGCCCCCTCAAGGTAAGGCTTCAAGAACACCAGAAAGCTGTAACGCGAGGGGAAGTAGAAAAATCAGGCGTGGCTGACCACATATGGAGAGAGAAGGGAGATCACCGCCCCCTGTGGGATCATGTTGAGATCATAGATAGGGAACACCATTGGAAAATTCGTAAACTTAAGGAATCAGCACATATGCTAGGCCACAAAAATCTCCTGAGCCGACCAAGCATGGAAATAAATACAATATGGGAATCAGTAATAAGGAGTGCCAGAGAAAAGCAATGATAACAAAGTTGCAATATGAGCTCTGGTAAAAACATGCAATGATAACAGCAAAATTGCAATATGAGCACTGGTAAAAATGGTTGCTGAAAACATTAGGTTTATAATACCCAGAAATTCATACCCAGATGTCCACAGTGGATAAAGGCGTTGGTTAGATCCAGTGACAAACCCAAAGAGTGTGAGTTCAATACCCGGTTAAGGCAGTGGAGAACTTTCAGAGGGAAAATTAGCAGGAGATAACTGATAACTGACATCCATCAAACATGGCACGTGGAACTAGAACAGTCTACCCCAGGGATCGAAATTAAGGGCTCAGTTCGAAATTCCAACCACCTGAAGAAGGCAGGAGCGTACAACGGCCGAAACGTTGTGACAAATATGGCGACAAAGATGAGGACAATGGTCCGCATAATGTAAATACTGTACATAATACCTCGTCTCAGAAATATAGACAGACTCCAAATCGATCGTGTTTAGGTATCGGCCTGAAGCGATCGGATGTCTAGCCACACTAATGAGCTGCGATACAGCGAAACATTCTGTCTGTGGATGACGATTCATATATATATATATATATATATATATATATATATATATATATATATATATGGAAAATTATATAAAGAAAATTTTGAAGCCACCCCCAGAATTAGTATGGGATGAACTTGACTGAAGGGAGAAAAAAGATGAAGAGAGCTCTTAAAGTCAATGAAAAGTAGAATTAAACTTATACATGGGCAAACTTTTACAACGAATATAAAAAAAATTGTGCTGCTGTAATCAAGGTTAAAAGAGGATATTTTGACAAGAGCAAAATTTAATCATGATTTTTTTCTTTTTGTCATAATAAAATTCTAATAAAATATTTAAACACGATTTTTAGTTATTTTCTTTGTATCATATTTTTTACTCTGTTTTTGCTTTTCTTTCTCTCTTGTTATGGTTCATTGGAAACTTTGTCAATTCTGTTTGTTAGGCATATAACTGTGATCCATTGCTCTACATATTTAAAATATTATTCTTATTTTTTTTATAGGTCAGTACATGAAAAGTTTCGATTGTATCATTCACTCAAAGGAAAAACTGACTCTAAGTCACATGCGACGGGAGTTCAACAAGGTCACTTTTCATGCACTGGAAGAAGGTTTAAACAGCTGCTACAAGTAATAAAAAAAAACATTCATGGAAATATCACTTAATAATCGTCATTTTACAAGCGAATATAATCCCTATTTTAAGAAGTGTGAAGCAGTTTCACTGGACGATACATCAACACTTAAAACTAAAAGAGATTCAGCACTGAAAAAGAAAGCATGTTTTATGGAATGTCAACACTTTTCTAAAAAGATACAATAAATTAAATCATGAAAGTAAATTTGGAAGTAAAGTCTGATGATCACACACACACACATATATATATATATATATATATATATATATATATGTATATATATATGATATATATATATACTCTATAGTATAAGAAAAAACACCACTTTTCGCGAAAAACTGCAATGAAAAAGGCCGCAGACTTAATAAAAATAAGATTTTATCGTCAAAATGTTTACGTTATTATTAAAATGAAAGACCAAAGTATTTTGTATTATTTTCTAAATTTTTAATCCTTTCTAGCACGTTCGAAATTTTGCTTGAAATTTTGTTTTGTTTTTGTCATCGCGGTGGCATAATAATTACATTGACTTTTTGCGCTATTTTTCCGATGAAAACACATTGATTTGGAAATTCTTGTAAAAATCAAATAATTGTCCGATTTTAATGTAATTTTCATGACTCATTCAGTAATGAATGAAATTATTTTTGAAACTTTTTCAGAAAATTTTAGTTAAAAATATTTTTTTTTTACATATGTTACCCCCACCCCCAACTTAATTTCATGAAATTTTGCAAAATACCCTTTCTATTTCTTGAATTTTTTCATTCGTTAAAAGTAGGACACCTTGGAGAATGTAAATCACCTATTTTTTTTTTCAAACTTGCAATATTCTAACTGAAAATCTGTTCTGAATTGAAAAATAATGAATGTAAATCGTAAATAAGTTATATTAACGACACTATTGTCTGAAGAAATAAAATTTTTCCTATTAATAATGAATTTTTTTTCAAGAAAGTTTCTTTTTTTTTTTAAATTTCAATTATAATAATTTATAATAGTTTAAATTCGTGTAAAACTCTGGACTATTTCCTGGATGTGATACACTAATTAAGTGGAAACGAAATTTACGAATCCAAAACGGAAAAGATTAATAAACGTAGTTATGCTTTTCTATTTTTAAAATAATTTTTCATTTTTCATTTTTTTGTTCGTTCCCTTTTTTCATCTATGAAAGGCTAAACGGGATCTAAGAGTTTTGTCTCTACAGAGAAATTAATTTAATAAAATTTTATAGTATTCTAATTTTTTATTTTTGTATAAATCATCTTCGAAAGGTAAATAAGTCAATAAATTATTAGATAATTGCGGATATGTTCATTTGTAAAAATTACTGGGTAATTAAAAACCAAAAAAATGCATTCAATTAGATTTCGTAAATTTTATGTCAGTTCTAGTCAGCCATACTAGCTGAAATCGCTTCGTCACACAATGGCTCATCAATCATTGCTTCAGCTGATCAATAACAAATTGTTGCATATTAATTTTTTATGCTATACGTAAGTAATATTTATTTAAAATCAGATTAATTTAACTTTAAATTTTCTAATTTTAGTCAAATAACGTGTCATATATATAATTTTTGCAACAATGATAGTTTGTTTGCATGGAAGATTGCTATGCAACGACAAATTCGTGCATATGAAACGCATTTATCGTTGCATAGCAATCTTTCATACAAACAAACAAATTATCAATGTTGCAAAATTAGCATCTTTAATCTCCGATGATGGCTTCTGTTAGCCGAAAGCTTAGAAAGAATCAACATGTATGAATATGGTGATTTTCTTTCGTCTTTCAATGATAATCTTATTAAACTTATCAGACGTTATGAAAGGGTTTTGCATAAATAAATAGACAAAACTTGTCTATATTATTTAATAAAACCTGTATTAATTAATAAATGCTGCCTAAATACACTATATATATATATATATATATATATATATATATATATATTGGAAGAGTTTTAAAATCGATAAATTTGTTTTGTTTACAAATTTCTTAAAATTAAGAAATTAGCCACTTTTAAGAAAATTTATAAAATCGAAATTAAATTTGACATTCAGATCTATATACTTTATATCTGAAATGCACCAAAATATTTTACTTACTGGAAAAAATAAATTTAATCCTTTAGCTTTCAATTAAATCTTCAAGAATGCTTTTTCATTTTTAAAAAATAAGTTTAAACCTTAGGTATACAGTGTTTTTTGGGGGTTTTTTTTTTATCGAAACTTAGCATGAGCAAAACAAATTACAGACTTAGATAAAAAAAAAGACCTCAGAATTAAGTGAAAACCTGCGAGAATTTTTCATCCTTTAATAGTCAGTTGTGCTTAGTTGAGTTTGTAGTGATTACTACTATGTTTGCCACGCCTACATTTTTCTATACTGTGATTGGTCAAATAATATATACTAAATATCACAGGACAATTTACTGATCGCATTCACCACACTGAATTTTTCCTACCGTTAACTCACAAACATGCTTTTGTTATAAAATCACCGATTGGTTAATTTTTCATCCAATCAGATATTGTTTGTGTTCTTTCAAAATTTATCCCGCGTTCGTGCTGGGAGCCTACGATAGTAATATAAGTTCGGATTCATTCCCAAATCAAACAGTAGAGTTGAAGACAGTTGAAGACAGTAGAACTCAACTACTCACATGCGTCTACACAGATTATACATTCTACTCACTCCGCACGCACGCACACAGAACTTGAATATCATTCACCATCAGTTCTTTGTGAACAAGCCAAGTTGCAACAACTCTGTTAGTTACAAAACACACAACTGTACGATCTTCTGAATACACATTATATTTTAACACAGAACCTTGAACATTATATTGAGAAAACTTGCTTATTTAAATATCACCCTATTCAACTAACAGGAAAAAGGGAAACTACTTTTTTCCCCTTATTCACACATTACACAAATTACCTTGTATTTGTTGTTGATTTTAATACATATATTTTATCGTTGAAACACAAATTGGTTTTTCATTGTTTTTCCTTGATTTCAAAAAAATGTATAAATGTTAATTGCTCTTCAACACGCAGCCGCATTAATCTTTTCAACAAAACACCATTTACATTGGTAACCCCAACATTTAAAGAAAGCAGCATTTACAAGTTTATAAATGTAGGTAGAAAAAGACAGATGTTAGTTAGATAGTCACAAAAGACCCAATCAAATTTTCCCAAAAGAAGGGGGTTTGGAGGTAGTATGTACTAGCCCTGTACATATGAAGTGAATATTTTAGAGAAATAAACATGGAAGAAGAGCCCAAGGTAAGAAAATAATTTGAACAGTCAATTCTACCCAATGTTTTTATTAGTCTTTTTTCCGTATATGGAACAGTCTATTTCAGTAATCGCCTTATTTGCCCCATCGTTGACTTCTTGGAGATGTTTCTGATTTTCTCTACGACAATAAACATTTTCACGTTCTCGTCTATCAATAAAGGATGCAATTCCAACATGAATTATCTCCCTTTAAATTTCAACCAATTATCTCCCTTGAAATCAAATTCTTTTTTTTCTTTTTGCTCTGCAACTTGATTTTTCCCTCATTTTTTTTCTGATTGATTCAATGTTCATTGCTTCTCATATTTTTCATCTTTTTATTGTTTTCTTGGTCTTATGACTTTATTTCAAAATGCATAAAGCGTCCAGTGAAAGATATTTCAATAATTTTCAATTGTCAACAGCTTCTTTCAACAATGCATGTTTCAAACGATAGACTACTCTACCGAATGTTTTTGTTACTTTTGTTAAGTGTGGACGAATATATGGCCTTATTTGCATCATCGTTAGCTTCTTGCCAGACATGGAGATATCTTCCCTCTGCAACGATAAAAATACTTCCACGTTCTCGTCTACCACACTTTCATGGGGCACCTCGGCGTGGTGTAATAGTTAGAAAGCTTGTCTTGCTAGATCAATTACCACTGAGTAGTGAATTCGATCCTCAGTGGGTGCCCCATATTTTCGTCCTTGTGCCGCATTTAAACCAGGCTTAGAAAATCACTATCACACTTTGATGACAATCTAGCATGAATTATCTCCCTTGATATTTCAACCAATTATCTCCCTTGAAATCTTTTTTTCTTTTAATTGGTGTTTTTTCATTCAGTTTGTTTGATTCAGTTCAAAATGCATATAGTCTTCAATAAAAGATATTTCGTTAATTTTGAATTGCCAATAGCTTCTTCTTTCACTCATATTACAAATGATCGTCGTTTAAAATAACAACGAATAATGTATTTGAAAATATATCCAAAATTTCTTAAATAATTTTGCCAAATAAAATTTAAATATTCTTGAAAAACATCTGGGGAAGCACTGGTTTAATTTAACGGAGATCCTCATTTCAATTAACAAACGTTTTTATAATGTTTGTTGAACTAACGCAAGACTGTTTGCCATTGATTGTATTTGTTGCGAGTTCTGGTGGTGTGTTGGCTTCGTCTACATGTAATATTTTGTATATGAATTTTTTTGGGGGTGGTGGGAATACATAAAAGTCCATCATAGCTTTAGATTGATATAAGGTGACAGAGGTCGTTGGAGGATTATGGAAAGGTCCATCTTGGAAATGTAAATAGGGATAAGTTTTTTTTTTTTTTTTTTTGATTTACTATTGGTTTCCCCTTTTTCTGTCTGGAAATTTTTAAGAGATCACATTGTCTGGCCTCTGTTATATGTATGTAAACACGAGTTGCTTCCCCTTGACTGTGAGTACTCCCACTATCCCCAATTGCCTGCTACCTCCCACTACCACCACGTGGTATATCCCAGTAATAGAAACTACTATTATCAGTGTTAATAAAGTTTTGGTTACGTTAAGAGTAAGACCTATGTCTCTCTGCTCTCATTGCTTTTACTAATCTTTACTAACATGCTTCAGTCACGCACCTGTATCAACATAATATAAAATGGTGTCAGGAAATAACTAAGAACCATAACACTCACAACGCCTTAAAAACAAAAGAAAAATGGAATTTCTGCCGCACCCAAAAGAACTCAACTGTTCATCCGACAACCTTGGACAGGAATGGGAAACATGGAAAAACCAATTCCAGCTATTTCTGCAAGCTACAGAGTCAGATAGAAAACCGGAGAAGGTTAAAACATCGATACTATTGACCTGTATAGGAAATGAAGGAAGAAAAATCTATAATACCTTCAATTTCGAAAACGAAGAGCAGAAATACGACTTGGAAAATGTGATAGAAAAATTCGACTCACACTGCCAACCGAGAAAGAACCTAACCTTTCTCACTTACCAATTCCTTACATGCAAACAGAAAGAAACACAGAGGTTCGACGAATATGTCACCGAACTGCGGCAAAAGGCAAATAAATGTGAATTTGGAGAGCTCACAGAGAGAAAGACATTCTCATATGTGGCATAAACGACATTATGCTTCGAGAAAGAATGCTGCGAGAACCGTCGTTGGACTTGGAAAAAGCTATCCAAGCAGGCCTCAGTGCAGAAGAAACAAAACGACACTCTAAAATAATGGCCACGTCGGACACTGAAAACATATCCCGAATAAGGGATATGAAGAAAAATAAAATGAAAAACAAGACGTCTTCCCATGCAACGTTCAAGCAAGAAGATAGAAGGCCCGCCAGACAGCATTGGATTGAAAAATGCACCTACTGCTCTGGTGCCCACCAGAAAAACAACTGCCCCGCGTACAACAAAAACTGTACAAACTGCGGTAAAAAAGGCCATTACGCTCGAATGTGCCGAACAAAAAAGAAAAAATTATATAACGTCGGACAACACAGCTCAGACCACGAGGAGTCAGTCCATTTTAACTTGGACGCCATATTGAGAAAAAATGTACACGTGGTTACTGACAAGTGGAAGATAAAGTTACCTTGTAACGAAACCTTTATAAATTTTAAAATAGATACGGGTGCTGAAGTAAACGTTATACCTATAAAAATATACAATACAATCAGGCCTAAACCAAAATTAGAAAAAACTTCAATTACATTAACAGTATACAACTGCACAAAAATACCCATAATTGGTAGCTGCATGATATGCCTACAAAACAAAGACACGAAAATAAATACACAGTTCATCGTTGCGGATATAAATGCAAACTCTGTAATTAGTGCAAAAACAGCGGAAAAATTGGGTTTAATAAAAAGAATATATGAAGTGAATAAGACGGACATAGAAGCTATAATTGGAAAATATAAAGACTGCTTCGGTGAAATTGGAAAATTACCGGTCACTCACCACATAACAGTAAACCCAGAAATAAAACCCGTCGTAAATCCGCCAAGAAATATCCCATTTGGTATGAAACCAAAATTAAAAAAGGAACTGGAGAGAATGACGAAAATGGGGATAATAGAACCCATTGAAGAACCTACGGACTGGGTGCTGAACTCTCTCTAGTAATAGTAGAGAAACACAATGGCAAACTAAGACTATGTTTAGATCCCAGAGATCTAAACAAGGCGATAAAAAGAGAGCATTACAAGCTACCTACAGCAGAAGAAATTTTTGCGGAAATGAAAAACCCCAGGTACTTCACAAAGCTAGATGCGTCTAACCCAGAATACTCGGAAATAACCACACCTCTAAGAAAACTCCTACACAACGAAACACTTTGGTCGTTCGATGAACCCCAAATAGAGGCTGTAGAGAAACTTAAACAGATAATAACAAATTTACCAGTCCTGAAATTCTACAACCCTTGTAAAGAAATAAAGATAACCACTGATGCCAGTAAACACGGCTTAGGTGCTGTCCTACAGCAAAAGCACAACGAAACCTGGCTACCAGTATCTTATGCATCAAGGTCGACAACTCCTGCAGAACAAAATTATTGTCCGATTGAATTGGACACACTTAGCATAGTGTTCGCCTGTAGCAAATTCCATCAATTTATCTATGGAAAAAATTTTCTAATAGAGAATGATCATAAACCATTAAGGCAAATCTTTAAAAAATCAATTACTAAAAGCCCTCCAAGAATACAAAGATTCCTAATGGCACTCCAAAAATATGAATTTGAAGTGATATATATCCCTGGTCGAGAATCTGTAATTGCTGACGCATTATCACGTGCATATATATCGGACAGCTCACAAGAGATATCGGATACGGAGATGGACAAATATATCCATACCATCTTAAAACAATACCCAATGAGCGATCAGAAACTCGACGTCTACCGAGAAGAAACTGGGAAAGACCCAAACACTACAAATGCTAATGAAATATGCAACGTCAACTTGGCCAGAAAATAAAGACGTGCCACCCACAATAGCGCCATACATGCCAGTTCGAGATGAAATATCTGTCGTCAAAGGACTAGTACTGAAAGGTACACGAATAGTAGTCCCAACCTCTCTACGAAAAGAAGCCCTACAAAAAATCCATACTGGACACTTAGGGATAGAGAAGTGCATTGCACGAGCAAAAGAAGTCGTATATTGGCCCAACATAAACAGTCAGATAAAAGAAATGATAAGTACATGTACACACTGCTTAAGTCATAGAAACCAACAACCGTCTGAACACCTAATGCACCATGAAATACCAGTAACACCTTGGACGAAAGTCGCGACAGACATTTTTTATTTAAACAAGAAAGCATACGTAGTGATTATAGACTACACAACGAGATATTTCGATATCCACAAACTTGATGACTGCAAATCACGCACAGTGATCAATAAAATAAAAAACACTTTCGCAAAATTTGGTATTCCACAAATAGTGATCAGCGATAATGGACCCGAATACGCATCATCAGAATTTAAACAATTCGCTAAAAAATGGGATTTCAAACACATCAAGACAAGTCCGAACTATCCACAATCAAATGGACTAGTAGAAAGAAATATACAGACTATCAAAAGAACATTAATAAAGCCCTTTGAAAGTGACCAAGACCCATACCTAGCAATGTTAGCACTGAGGACCTCTCCATTAAAAGATAAATCGCCGTCACCAGCCCAACAACTAATGAAAAGAACGCTTAGGACAAACCTTCCTAACATCTTGCACAATAAATCAATGAAAAGGCATGATGCAGACAAAAAGTTCAAAGAACTACCAACACTAAACAAAGACGATACTGTTCGTATTCGTTCCCAAGATAATTGGAAACTGAAAGGCAAAATTGTCAAAAAACTAAAAGAGCCTCGTTCGCATCTAATAAAAAAAAATGAACAAGGAAAACATCTAAGACGCAACAGGGGTCACCTCTTAAAAACAAATGAAAACCCAACACCCAAAGTTACATACGACTATGAAAACATATTCAACCAAGAAAATAGTCAACAAAGACCAGTCGTACCACAAACAAGCACGGAGAATACAACATCAACAAGCTTCACTAAGAGAAGAAGAACAACTAGGCTTCCAGCCAGATACAGACATTAATTAAATAAATACAAAACAAAGCAAAAAAAAATTAAACCGATGTTATATGTATGTAAACACGAGTTGCTTCCCCTTGACTGTGAGTACTCCCACTATCCCCAATTGCCTGCTACCTCCCACTACCACCACGTGGTATATCCCAGTAATAGAAACTACTATTATCAGTGTTAATAAAGTTTTGGTTACGTTAAGACCTATGTCTCTCTGCTCTCATTGCTTTTACTAATCTTTACTAACATGCTTCAATCACGCACCTGTATCAACATAATATAAAAGCCTCTGAGTACACTTGAACATTATTAAGGATGGTTTTGAAAAACAACCTTATTCCTATTTATTTATATGGGCATATATACATATGTATATATATACATATGTGTATATATATATATATATATGTATATATACATATATATATATATATACATATATATATATACATATATATATATACATATATATATATACATATATATATATATATACATATATATATACATACATACATATATATATATATATACATATATATATATATATATACACATATATATATATATACACACACACATATATATTTATATATATATATACATATATATAATTACGAAATGGACAAAGTCCGACAATTTATTTATTAAAGACATTTTTATGTTTAACGTTCTTTTTATAGATACAAGTATTTAAGTAAATGCTCTGTTTATAATAAATTTATAATTCCAAGGACGAATATTTTCTATGAAAATTTCTCGGACATTCAGGCCGATAAATGTTATTTAATACTGTTTATTATAAACACAGCATTTACTTAAATACTTGTATCTATAAAAAGAACGTTAAACATAAAAATGTTATTATATATATATATATATATATATATATATATATATATATATATATATATATATTTCAATAAAGGTGCAATTAATTTACAAATACATGAATTATTCATACATAAAACAAATACAAAGGTTAATGATTTAAATGGCGAGAAATCCATCTTCGCGAACAATTCAAATAATATACAATAACCCCGAACCTGTTTATGAATGAAAAGATCCTGTTTTATAAATTTCAGTTGCATTAGGTCTTTTTATTTTACAAGCTTTCGTCTGTTCTTACAGACATCCTCAGGTATGAAATAGATTGTGTTCTTGTTTTTACTCTCAGTAATAAGTGGACAACGAAAACAAGGTTGTAATCCGAAAAATGCTATGAGAAATGTGTTGTTGTTTTGGAACGTGCAGTCGCAACGCTGAGTTTGAATTTAAATTTTAAGGTTCTGCGTTTATGTACAAATATGGTGATAAGAGAATTCTTTTTTACTGGTAGATTTTCCGTCAAAGTGGCATGAACTATATTGTTCAATAATTACAGTAATGTCGCACTTATTATCCGAAAGTTGCACTTGGATCAGTTATTTTAATTTCAATAAAGATGCAATTAATTTAAAAATTCATGAATTATTTATACATAAAACAAATACAAAGGTTAATGATTTAAATGGCAAGAAATTTCACATTTCTCATAGCATTTTTCGGATACATATATATATTTATATACATACATATATATCATAATCCATATATATATATATATACATATATATATATATATATATATATATATATATACATACATACATATATATATTTATATATATATATATATAAACATACATATATATACATATATATATATATATATATATATATATATATATATATATATATATGTATATATTGTTACGTTAACAAGTGATAAGTGTGGACGAAATTAACAGGGTCCGTAAATGATGCATACCTTTTTTTGGGGGCCAACACGTGACTCAACATATAGCAGTTTTCGTTTCGCACGTGTTGAGGTAACAAAAATCACACACAGTTGCTGGCTGTCGGAGGAGTCGGGCGTCTCCAAAACCAGTCTTAGCTGTTTGCCATTTGAAGAAGCAGTTGTCACCAGACCCAGACTTCGTTGTTTGATGCCAGACGAATTAGATATCACCAAAAACCAAAGGACCGACGTCAGAATCTATATCAACATCGTCAACCCAAATCGGCTACACTTCTGTGATTTTTCTGTGTGTTTTCCTCGCCATCAACCCGGATTGGACGTCGCCAGTCAAAAAAAAATTCATATTCGAACATTGTCAATCCCAACCTTTCTTTTCAGAGAGGAGTATGAATATTCTTTTAAACAAACTGTACCCCGATAATATTCAATCGACGTCGATTCCAACCTTATGTAAGTTTCTGCATATTTTTTTCCATATCTTATAATGTGCTATCTCCGTATTCATATATATTTCGCCGCATCTGTTTAATTGGTAACTTATTTCCCCATCCCTTGTATTATTTAGTTTTCTTTTACTTTTTCTTACATTCACACTTTGTGTATTCTATGAATAAAATCTTTGTATTATATATTCTCGTGTTGTCTTCTGTTGTTCTGTCTGCGTATAGTACCATTTTCTCTCTGCGTTTACCGACGTCCGGAATTGGAGAATTCCCCCTCCCAACGTTCTTTTCTTTATTTTTATATCGAACCTTGGGATCTCTTACTTATATTTTTTTTTATTTTCTCGTTGCGTCCAGGCTATCGTAGTCCCAACGAAACCCCGGGCGTAAATATATATATATATATATATATATATATATATATATATATATATACATGTATATAGATACATATGTGTGTGTATATATATATATATACATGTATATAGATACATATGTGTATATATATATATACATGTATATATATATGTATATATATATACATATGTATATATATATACATATGTATATATATACGTATTTATATATATATGTATATATATAGATATATATGTATATATATAGATATATATATATATACATATATATATATACATATATAATATGATACATATATATATATATATACATATATATATACATGTATATATATACATGTATATATATAAATATGTATATATATATAAATGTATATATATATGCATATATATATATACATATGTATATATATACATATATATATATATTCATATGTATATAATTATGTATATATACATATGTATATATACATATGTATATATACATATATATACATATATGCATATATATATATATATGTATATATATATATATACATATGTACATATATATATATATACAAATGTATATATATATACATATATATATATATACATATGTATATATATACATATATATATATACATTTGTATATATATATACATATATATACATACGTATATATATATACATATATATACATATGTATATATATATATACATATGTATATATGTATATACATATATATATATATACATATATATATATATATATATATATATAATATGTATATAATATATATACATTTCCAAGATGATAGAATCCAGGTAAAACTCAATGTCAAGGACAGAACAAGAAAATAATAAAAAAATCTCGAACACTAATATTCCATGGTTATAATTTATTACATTGGAATCGTAATCACAATTCAATTCATCAGACCGACAAATTCAAAAAGAAATCTTTTTGAATTTGTCGGTCTGATGTATTGGATTGTCATTACAATTCCAATGTAATAAATTAACCATGGAATATTAGTGTTCGAGCTTATCATAGATATAATACAAGAAAAAGGTTTGTCACTTAACTGATTGATGTTACTTTAAGGATCCCGACCTTTAGATTTACATAGTCAGACCCTCCATCAATCACTTCGTCCACTCGTCAGGGGTGTATCATAAACTTAAGTATATAAAAAAAGAAACATAATTTAAAGAAAGAATAATGTAAATGTATTTACCCAGGGGAAGGAATAACAATGATGATACAAGAGTTACGTCCCTTAACAAAAATATTTATTGTTCAGTGGAATAAATATGTTTGTTTATTAAATTAATTGTTTTTAAAATTTAATTATGTCTGACTATAAATGGGTTCGTTAAAATACTTGAATTCTATGATAATTGCTTAATTCACTTAACAGGCCTCAAAATTTTGTCTTTTGTTTCTTCGGAAAATATTATGCGTAAAGGTTTTGTACGAGTTGTCTCCCGTGCATGTCCACAAACTTAAAACAAAAATAAATACATATCTATGTCGCACAGTTACGAAATTAAATATATTAGATATATTGCGGAATGTTGATTATTATTATTAGGATAGTAATGTTTATAAATATGTAGTTTAAAATTTTCTCGGAATTATATGCGTATTTTTTTTTTTTTTTTGCGATAGGAAATAGAAATGATTTTATTGTAAAGTGGAGAGGAATCAATAAAAATGAGGAAGAAAGGGATTGTCAGTGGTCAGGAATGAAGACAATCATTACTGATAGAATAGGGCTATTATATGTATAATGATTAATGGAAATGCATTGCTAATGATTTTACAATAGGAATGCATTGTAAATGAGGAAGAAATGGATTGTCAGTGGTCAGGAATGAATGCAAGCATTACTAATAGAATACGGCTATTATATGTATAATGAAAATTCATTGATAATGATTTTACTATAGTAATCCATTGCAAATCAGGAAGGAAGGGATTGTCAGTGGTCAGGAATGAATGCTAGCATTACTGATATAATAAGACTATTATATGTACAATGTAAATGTTTTGCTAATGATTTTACTATAGGAATGCATTGAAAATGAGGTAGAAAGGGATTGTCAGTGGTCAGGAATTAATGTAAATGTTATTGATATTATTAATAGTAGTTAATTTTTTTTTTTTTTTTTGTAATGTTTCAAATTCAATTTTCGTGTTTACTCAATCATTCACCCTGATTTTATTGCTGTTGTTGTTTGTGTATAATGCCGTTAGTTTTTCAGCCCTTAGAATCTAGGTAAGACAGTATAGGATTTACCCCACTTGTTTGTCAATGAATTCATGCTAATGACCATTAGATCACTTCGTTTACAAGAAATGTGTGAAAAATATTTATCTTCATACATTTTTCAGAAGAAAATACTTCTCAGTTTCTTCAAATATTTTGTTTTAGGCTTTAGGAAGTCAAGATCTTTGCTCTATTATTAGATCCGAAGTGCCTTAACCGACTCGACCACGAAGAACTTTTGCTGAACAAGCGCGGCTAAATATGCCTTTAAACGAAATCATTTTCGCCATAGGCTCTCGAAATTTCATATATACTCAGGTTTGTATTCAAACTGAATCAAAGCAATTTCCAATTGTAAGCCACCATTTACGCTAAATATTGTCACATCTATCCTCAGGTATAAAAATGAGGAAGAAAGGGATTGTCTGTGGTTAGGAATGTCTCCCGTGCATTTAAAAGCCACCAGAGAAACTATGTTACGGTTTTTTGGATATATGTATATGACTAGATTTCTTCAGTACTATGTACAGAATTGCGGCACAAGGCCAAAAAGGGGAGGGGTAGAGGCTGGTCCAAACTAACTATCCTATACCTAGCTAATCAGATTCACGACCCATTCATACATTACAATTTACCCATTCACCACAAGAACTCGTCCATCCCCAAACAAACCTCCAACCACCATAATACCACATCCTCTCAAGGGGAACCTACCAAAACGCGCCCAACACCATAAAAATTTGATGATGCTATACATTAAAATTCTAATAATGATAGAATGAGAGTGGAGGGGAGATGAAACCAATAATCAACTAAAAAGTAACACAAAAAGCAAACTAAACATAGCAGATGTTAGTAGGAACAGTCCAACCCACAAGACAGAGAGGGCACTGTATTCAGCCCAGGGGACAGAATCAAGAAGCTCTCTCTCTATAGGAGTGGGAAAGGATAAAATATTATGCGGGAATGGGAAAATATAAAGCTGACCCAGTCGAGATAAAACGGGGCCAAAACAAACTGGGGAGGTTGGGAATCGCAACTTGGATCATAACCAAAGAGTAGCCGGGTAACAGCACTTACTCACATTAACTAGGTACACTGAAGCTTGTCTAACGTAACTAAGGTGAGGGTTCCACAGGAAGCCACTCCGATGTGCAAAAGGTTGACCTAAAAGAGAATATCAAGGCTAGCACCGGTCAAACGAATCAAGCTCGCCTCTTTTACCCACCTTTCGCTAAAGACTGACGAAATCGATCGTTTTCTATCAGATCTAACCTTCATCTTGAGCTAAAGGCTCAAATAATTGGATTAAATGCTGATGAGAAAGACGGTTTCCCCGCAAGATTTCCTCCATTCGTATCGTCCAAATCACCATTCGAGCCGTGGCCAGCAGCGTCAGAAACACCATCCGTTTCACCCCGGAATACGGGGGCGACACATTGTTACACGCGTATGCGCGATCCATGGACACAAGCTGTTCGGGAGCGAGACGAGCCGTCAGCTCGCCGACATGGTCCCATAAGGGGCGGACACGGGGGAAATGGTAGAAGGCGTGCGAAGCCGTTACTTCTAAACCAAGACCACACCGTTCAGTCTGACAATTCCGCCAAACCCCATATGAAAGCCTTGTCATTGAGAGGCAGCCTATTGCGAGCCAATCGCCAGGTAAGGGAAAACTCAGGGATACGCCCAAGACCAGTAGGAGCGATACTACTCCTCCAACACGCCGAGCATATCACGTAGGGAATCCTCCGGGCCCCCCCCTAATCCACGATAGAAGACATTCCTAGGCCGTGAAAGGTCACTAAACCGGGGAATGGCCTTCAAGGCCAACCGACACTTGCGAAGAAAATCCGATTCATCACGGGGTTTACAACGGCGCTCAACCCTCGAGATGGGGGTACAGATGGTAAGGTTAGGGAAGGCGTCCCTAACAATCCCCTCCAGAATCGGATCTCCTCCAGTCAATGCGCAGCGTAGGAAAGCCAACCTAGAGGCACAGATGTGACTCAACAGGTGCGGTATTCCCAGCACCCCATGACACGGACGTTTAGTGCAGACTCGTCTGTCGACACTATTCACGAGTCCCCTCCATAAAATGGACGACAGCGATTGCTCGACAACCGCCGTCGATTCCAAGTCTGACCGGCAGAATCGACCTTTGCTCGTACTTCAGACCAATTCTACTCCAGCTGGAGGTCAGGCCCAAACCACACTCCAAGAATGCGGACAGGACCGTCCGTCCAACCGAAGCGGCCCGGAAGAGCGACCCACTTCCAGGCACCTAACCGCAAGCCGGACGACTTGTCGCTGTTTATCATGGCCCCTGTCACCATCTCGTACCGATCAAGCGCCTTCTGTACCGCCTCAATGTCGCTGCGGGACGACACAAAAGCAGATACGTCATCGGCGTACACGAAAACCCTGCATCGAGACACTCCAGGAACGGCGATTGCACGTAAGGCCGGACTGCAGGTCTCGTCCTTCAGCCGTCGAGGAGAGGCTCCAACGCCAAAGCATAAAGGAGAGGCGACAGCGGACAACCCTGACGAGCCAACCTAGACATCACGAACGCGTCCGACAACTTTCCGTTCACCTGTACCAAAGCACAGGGGGAGCGATACAGGAGGCTATTCTAGCGGCAGAAGTTGGGTGCGAATCCAGCTGTCTGCAGGACAGTAGCAAGGTAGCGATGTTCGACACTATCAAATGCCTTGGACTGATCCAAATTGATCAGCACGGCTTCTTTGTCGTCTTTTACAACCTCAATGATCGTGTGGATCAGATGCAGGTTGCTCTGAATTGTTCGGACCCTCACAAAACAAGTCTGCTCATGTCCCAACAGAGACTCGGCAACTGACTGCAAACCCTCCTGCAGGATCTTGGCCATAATCTTTAACTCTGTGTTTAGCAGTTATGGGCCTGTAATCATCTAGCTTCCCCCACCACCTTTGCCCTTTTTCAACAGAGTGAACACGCCCCTGGTGATCCGGTTGGGGATGGACCCCGACCGAAACCAGTTGTTGAACACTGCAGTCAAAATCGGAACTAATGTGTGCGACAGCCTCAAGTACAATTCATAGGGCAAACCATCCAGACCGGGCGACTTGCCTCTGCCGACCTTCTTCAATACCGCGTAGACATCTCCCTCCGTAATCTCTCCCTCGCACCTAGCCGCTTCAGTCGGCGAAAGCCGAGGAAAGTCAGCCAAATAGCTGCGAAACTCCTCACAGAGACCAGGCTCCTTGGTAAACCGGTTCTCGAAATGGCGCCGAAACACATAGGACATGTCATCAGTAGCTCGAAGAGTACACCCCCTCCGGGGATATGACCTCACGAATGTAACGATCGCCACCTCGACGGACTTCTTCCCTGAGCAGATCAGCGCCCAAATTCACAGCTTCGGAAGACATCTTCCTTAACTTATGGCCCATGTACCTGGGCCATGTACCGCTCGCTATTCGAACGATCCAGGGCCTCCCTAGTTAAGGCTATCTGTAGGGGATCCCCCCAGCCACCGCCCGGGAATAACTAGCCTTAAGTGTCTTCAACATGTCAGCTCTATCTAGAGCGAACCGTTTGCTGAAATCAGTGGTGAAGGACCTAATCCTACATTTAAGGCGTTCCCACCACTTATTCCAGATAACCACCCCCACTAGCTCCCGCTGCACTAGTCTTCTAATTAGCTGTTCCTGGAAGTCCCGCCTGTCCAGTAAGGACAGATTGAACTTCCAGTACCCAGCCATTCTAGGCCTATTGTCTAACGCCACCCGGGCACAAACGAGTTTGTGAACCGAGTAGCCTACCCAGTGGAACGTTGGGCAATCTAGTAGATCTACGTCGGCTCTTCTAACTAACATTCTGTCAAGGTAGCTAACTACCTTGTCAAAAGGCCAGTTAAGAGCCCACTTCTACTCGGAGATTTATTGTAAAAAAGTTACAATTTTGGCACGTGGCCGATGAAGGGGAGAGTAAAGGCTGGTCCAAACTAACTATCCTATACCTAGCTAATCAGATTCACGACCCATTCGTACATTACATTTTACACATTCACCAAAAGAACTCGTCCATCACCAATCAATCCTCCTCCCACCATAATACCACCTACTCACAAGGGGGACCTACTCAAAACGCGCCCCACACCATAAAAATATAATGATATATATGTAATTTAAAATTCTAATAATGATAGAATGAGGCGGGTAAGGAGATGAAGCCAATAATAAATAAAAAGTAACACAAAATACAAACTAAACATAACATATGTTAGTAGGGAGTCGTCCAACCCTCAAAAATAGAGAGGCCGCTGTATTCTGCCCAGAGTACAGAATCAAGAAGCTCTCTCGCTAAGGAAGTGGGAAAAGATAAATTAATATGCAGGAATGGGAAAATATAAAGCTGACCCAGTCGAGATAAAAGGGGGCCAAACCAAACTGGGGAGGTTTGGAATCGCAACTTGGATCATAACCAATCCATAAAAATTTGATGATAAATACATGATATACATAAAATTCTAATAATGATAGAATGAGAGGGGAGGGAGATGAACCCAATAATAACTAAAATTAAGACAAAATACAAACTAGACATAATTGAAGTTAGTAGGGACCGTCCAACCCTTAAAATAGAGAGGCCGCTGTATTCTGCCCAAGGGACAAATTCAAGAGGTAATTCTCGCTAAGGGAGTGGGACGAAGGCTAATATATTATGCGGGAATGAGAAAATATAAAGCTGACCCAGTCTAGATAAAAGGAGGCCAAAACCAACTGGGGAGGTTGGGAATCTCAACTTGGATCATAACCAAAGAGTAGCCGGGTAACAGGCCAGGAACTACACTTACTCACATTAACTAGGTACACTGGAGCATTTCTAACCTAACCAAGGGGAGGGTTCCAAAGGAAGCCACTCCGATGTGCAATAGGTTGACCTAGAAGAGAAAATCAAGGCTAGCCCCGGTTACACGAACCAAGCTCGCCTCTTTTACCCTTCTTTCGGTAAAGACTGTCGAATGCAATCGTCTTCTATCAGATGTAATCTTCATCTTGAGCTGATGCTCAAAGAATTGGATTAGATGCTGATGAGAAAGACGGTTGCACCGCAAGACTTCCTCCTTTCGCGACGTCCAAATCACCATTCGAGCCGTGGCCAGCAGTGTCAGAAACACCATTCGTTTCACCCCGGAATACAGGGGCGACACATTGTCACACGCGTATGCGCGATCCATGGACACAAGCTTTTCGGGAGCGAGACGAGCCTCAGCTCGCCGACATGGTCCCATAAGGGGCGGACCCGTGGGCAATGGAAAAAGCGTGCGAAGCCGTTTCTTCTAAACCAAGACCCCACCGTTCACAGTCTGGCAAATCCGCCAAACAACATATGAATGCCTTGTCGCTGAGAGGAAGCCGATTCTGATCCAATCGCCAGGTAAGCGAAAACTCAGGGTTACTGAGGTAATCCGCCGCTGGCGCCCAAGACCAGTAGGAGCAATACTCCTCCGACGAAAATCCGAGCGTATCTCGTAGGGAAATGTTGTGGTAGGATCCACCTAATTTGCATAGTGGACTGCCGACCATATAAATATGGTTGGTACCGGAGAGGAATCGAGAGATCCAACCAGAGAGACCTTCTGTTTGATATTTTTTGACTTTTGACGAACCTTTTTTCTCTGCTAACGATTTTTTTCTTTTCAGTGCTTGAGGAACTTTCTTAACGAACTTCTGAAGATTTTCTGATAAGTTTTACTTGAAGTTTTATTTTTTTGATTTTATTCTTCTATTTCTTTTTGTTTGTTTTATTTTTTGGGCTTCGGCCCTCATAATTTTTTTATTTTAGTCCGGTTTGACAAAGTCTTACCGGACGACTTCTTTTTTATTGTTTATTTCTTTCTAGTTGTTTCTGTAAAAAAAAAAAAAGTCAGCACAGTTTTTTGAAAAAAAGAAAAAGAAAACTTTATTTTTTCTTTTTTATTAGCGACTTCGGTCGCATTTTTTCGTCTTTTTTGGTTTAACTAGTTTTTTTTTTTCTTTTGCTTTTTTATTTTCTTTAGCGGCTTCGGCCGCAAACCTTTATTTTTTTTCTGGTTGTAAACCAGACTTTTTCTTTTCCTTTCTTTTTCTTGTACATTTTCTTGAATTTTTAAAAAAAGAGATTTTCTGTTTTTTTTTTTTTTGCTTTCGGCTGCCTTTGGGCGCCATTTAGATTTTTTTTCCTGTTTAATTTTTGTTTGTCTTTTTTCCCAGTTTATTTATTTTTTGGAAAAAAAAAGTTTATTGTCTTTGTTTCTCTTTTTTTTAATTTACTGGTAAATCCAGGCTTGTTTTTATTTGTTTAATTTCTCCCCCCCCCACCAAACTCCTTTTCTGGCGATAATATTAAAAGACCCGCAGGTGGTAGTCTCCTCGTATTCAATATGGCCGACGGTGCCAGTCGGGCCAATATAAAAAAGGACCTTTTGGGGACGGCTGCTAAAGCCAACCCTCCTGATAATGCTGCCAAGAAGCGGGCTGATGGTAGCCTTAAAAATGACCGTACTAATAGCTCCAAGAAGGGAGAAGCTAGTAGCAAGACTATTGAGGTGCCAAAGGAGGCACAAAAGACAGCCGAGGAATTGCCCTCATGCTGGAAGTCCCCACCAAGTTGTATTCTGAACATGGCGGATTTCCTGGATAAGGCAAAAGGTTACGCCCATCTTGTAAATAAAGATGGGTTCGTCGATGTTGTCCAGGAGCTCGATGTGTTCAAAAAAAGAATGGTGACCGTTTTTGTGGTGGACAAAAAAAACAAAAAGATTTGTCGCTCCACTAAAGACACAGTGATTAAATCACTTTTGTCCCTGGGGATAAAACCCCAAAGAGTAATTAAGGGTACAGGGTTCTTCATGTGGGACATTCTGCTGCCCACACCAGAAGATTGCCTGGCCATGGCAAAGAAAGAGTTGATCACGAAAGATCTAATTCTAAGAACAGAGTACGAAGGCCGAAGACGGACCAGGGTGGCCGTGTTCGAGGTTCCTCCTCAAATTTCGGGAGAGCTCTTGGCTGCATTTTTTATGCAGTACGGTCAAATTTTAGGGGCTCTCTCCGACAATTTGAACGGGGGATGGACTTTTGATATTATGCTGGATCAAGAGGCCTTCAAGTCCGTCCCCAACTGTTTGGTGTTTGGTGACCGGAAAATGCCGGTCATAGTGACCGGTAGGAGACCAACTTGCTGGAGGTGTGGAGAGACTGGTCACCTTTCCTCCTCCTGCCCAGGGAAGAAGGCCCCTGGAGTTCCGGTCACAGGCGACCAAAATACCCCCTTGGCCGACAAAGTAAAATCCGCGGCGCCTGTAGTGGGCCTAGCTGCGGGGCGGACCGTTGGGGAAAATCCCTCGGTTGGGTCCAGACCCACATTACCCCCGAAACCAACGCCTGCCACAAGTGTGGTTAAGGAGAAGGAGGAGGGGGAATGGCGCCTCGTGGTTAGGGGCAAGGGGAAGACCCAAACAGCGGTTCCTCAGTCCCAACATGACCCCGGGGATAATGTCACCTACAGCCCCATTCCCTCTACCAGCTCTGAGGGCGACGCCTCGGCGTCTTATGTAGATACAGCTACTGAGACCCAAAAACTCAACGAACCAAGCTGGCAGAAAATACTGGACCTCAAAAAATTGAGAGAAAAATTGGAGGCCAAGCGGGCTAAAAATAAAAAATCGCTGGGGGCACCGGGCCCCCTATCCTCTGCCCCGTCTTCCCCTCCATCAAATTTTACAAAACCACCTCCGCCTAAATCTCTGACAAACTCTCCTGCAAAATCTCTTCGTTCCTCCAAACCTTCACCCGTAAAGACACCTTCCGGCATGACTCCTTCTACAACACCGAAAGACACTCCCATGCACACTCCCGCTCAGTCTCCTCAAAAGAAACGTAATAGAAGCCCCGATACTCTTCCAGTCTCTGATAAGAAAAAAAAAGAAAATAAAACCACCATATCTCCCGGGGGAAGACGTCTGCCGCGTATCCCGGGAGCAGGCTGACAGGGTCTTCGGGCAAACTAAAAACCCGATGCCCTTAAAAGTACTTTGGAACTTCCGGCACATCAAGGGTGTAGATGTGGAGGTGCCGGAAAATTTTAAGGCCCGAAATCAGCTAACCGTTGTGAGGACTGGCCCGGGTACGCGGGAGATATGGGGCATGATAGAGGAGGCTAAGGCCTCCTTGAAAGTGGTGCCCCCAGCAGTAGTCCTCCTTGAGGATAATTTAGATGAGACAAAAAAGTGCAAAGGGACGGTCCCTATTTTCCTTCACCCATCCCTTTATAGAGCTCTTAAGTTAACCTATCCCGCGGACATCGGTGGCTTGTCTCAGATCAGTGGGTATGAGATGGTGACAGGGGCCAAGATCAATCGCGATAAGTCTGTGGGCTTGCGGTTGGGTGCGTGGAAGGGAGTTTCTCTTCCCGGACCTTTCCTCTGGACGGATGGGCCGATCAAGATACTCGGTGTCTGGTTCGGTCCTGATCTCCAGTTGGAAATGAATTGGTCGGAGGTGCAAGGGAAGGCCGAGATCGCGGTTAATCTGTGGTCTGAAAGGAAGGGCGGAGGTATGTGTCTCACACATATATCCGATCCTCCTTTACCGACTCTCTGTGCTTCCACTCCCGTATGCCAGACTAATGTCATTAGTCCGGACCTTGTTCTCTTTCTTGTGGAGAGACAAGGCCCCTTTGGTATGTCGCGAGATCTGTTGCCTTCATCCCTCTGAGGGCGGTCTGGGTATGCCTAGCATTGAGATTCGTCAATATATGCTTCGCATTACCTTTCTAGACCGAATGTGTCGCGGATTGGATGAGGTGGGCACCTTTTGGAAAGAAGATGTCCGAAAACATTTCCCATCCCTGAGAAGTGTGCACTCGTGCCAGGAGGAGGTCGGCCGTAGACCTCGTGCCGAGTGCTCCTTCTACCGCGAATGTCGTAGTGCTTTGAAGCTCCTCTTACGGGCGATGGATGGCCTCTCCGACGCCCAGGCGTTGTCTCGTAAGGCATTGTATCAATTGTTAGTTAGGGGGTCCGTTCAAGATGATCTGATCGACGAGCTCGGTCTTATGAAGCAGGAGGCTCGCTCGATATGGCCTTGGGCGCCTGGGTGGAAATGTCTCAATAATGATGAGGCATCACTCACCTGGCTGATGATTCGTGGGGCCCTCTGGGTCGGCAAGAGACTTTGTTCAGCAGGCTTGGAGAAATATCCAAACTGTCGTCGCTGTACTGGGGAAATCGAGACCATTGGTCACGCCTTTTTTCAGTGCAAGACGGTAGTGCCGTTGTGTAGGTTTGTTGAAGGCCTCATGGTTCGCATGCTGCAGGGAAAGGTTTTTGTCCTGGAAGCCAGTTCTGTTTGTAGCAATGTGGTGCCGCAATTGACGAAGGCTGAACACTATGTGTTCTGTTGCTTACTAGGGATTATGAGAGTCGTGATTTGGACGACGCGTCAGAAGGGATTCCATGAGGGCGAGAAGTTCACCTCTTCCCAACTGATCTTGTTCTTTAAGCATCAGCTTAAAGTCAAGATTAGGACGGAAAGGCGGCGGCTCACCTCATCGGAATTTAGCAAAAGGTGGGTGAATCCGGCGCGAATGTGTAGAGTGAAAGGGGCTGACCTAGAGTGGCATTTAGATGTCGGTTAGGTACAGAATTTTGTCCTAACAGGGTTGAACATAGGCAACCCACCCAGATTTTAGGTTAGACTAGGTTTTGTATTTTGAATTTTTAGTTTTCCCTTTTTTCTAGTAAACTTAGCTAGGGTAAGCATGTGCATTGGTCCCTTTTATTTCTGTCCCTATTTTTTTTTCTTTTGTTTAATTCCCCATCCCCTCCCTCGTTAGGTGGTCAGTGATGTCAGTTCTCTGGTGGATGCGGGTCGCCTTTCGTTTTCGTGTGTGTGGTTTTTCGTATTTGTTGTTGTGTATGAATGTGTGTGTGTCTGTGTGAATGCTTGGAGGCAGGAATGCTTTTACTTATTTTCTTAGTCCCGCATTGATTTCGTCTAGTTAACTGATGTTTCTGCCACATTTATTGTTTGGGGGGGGGGGTATTACTAACACAGTTTTGTTTAGTTCTATTGTAAATATTTCAGTCATATTGTAAATAATCATTTGGGGATCATTTTAAAAGTTGTTAATTTTTTACCCTCCCCCCACGAACAAAAATTGTATATAAGGGGACTAGTTAGGACATCATAGAGAATTTGAGGTATTATGGTGGACGTAGTAAGAAAGGTAGGAGTGAATGTGTTGTTTTGGTGTTTGAAATATCGTTGGCTTGATTGGGTCAGTGTCTGCGACTAGCTAAGTTTAGAATTAAGACAGATGAAGACCGTCCTTCCCCATCCCCCTTTTAGGCCTTTTGCCACATTTTGTATATATTTATACAAATAAATATTGAGATTCAACCAGAGACTCTGTCCGACTGCGACTCAGTCAACACACATTCCAGGAACGGTCTTCCCAGGAATATACAAAAGACTATATGTAAATATTGTGTACACTTTCTTGTTTCAATACATTTTGTTCTTAGTACATTTTGTGTTGCATTATTATTCCATGCATTAGTCAAGTTTCAATAATGGCGACGAGGTAGAAAGAACCATACGAAAAAAAAAAAGAATTAATAATTGATAGCCTTCAACAATTGGGACAAGTCATTGAAGAACCCAGGCTGAAGGAAAAAAATTATTAATTAAAAAGTCCAACATCTAACGGAACTGCGAATGATTCTGAATTTTTGGATATTTAGAACTCGTTAAAGGACGATTAAGCATAAAGGAACATTCACTCAGAAAAATTTGAAAGGTGTCGTAAACGAATAACGGTGATTTTAAATTGAAAAAATTATCTACAACGAGACACCCGTTAAAAAAAACTGGCCGACTACAAAAACGTGCATGGAATTAAAAGGCGCACAAATACACCATGTCGATTTTGAAAGGTAACGAACTTTTAAAAAATTATTTTTTTTTGTTTTGTTTTGTTTGCTCAACAATATTTTATAGTGACGAATTTACCGCTGATAATAAAAATCAGAAGTTTGTCATTGAAATACGGAAACAGAAGTAATAAAAAAAAAATACCAAAGTTGATTATCACGGGCTTGAATGTAAAAGCAAGACATAAAATAAAAAAGTCGGAAGTTGTTTCGATTTTTCTGGTCAGCTTATATTATGTCCATAGATACACAAATTAAAGGTATATTCTTTGTTGCATGAACACTATCAGCTAAAGATGGATGAATTATCCAAAGTCATATCTGAATTATTCAAATCCCAGCAGTTGAGTCAGGCTGAATTATTCAAATCCCAGCAAAAATATCAAGAAAAGCAAGAGGAAAGACTTTTAGAAATTCAAAAGTTAATACTGGAGAAATTAAACAACAATCAGGCAAATGAGGGAAATTCTTCATATTCTAATAACACCATATTTAATTCGCTGGAAACTTTCAACTATGTGCCAGACGAAGAAAAAACGTTTGAAGCGTACTTTAAACGATATGAAGATATTTTCTACACAGACTGTGAAAACTGGTCGAATTCAAGAAAAGTCAGTCTATTACTAAGAAAGCTAGGTACAGCAGAACATAGCAAATTTGTAGATTTTATTCTACCGAGAAGAATGAATGAATTGGAATTCTCGGAAACAGTGAAATTACTAAAAGAGCTGTTTGGAGCAAATATGTCGCTTTGGCATAAGCGATGGTTATGCATGCATGTCACTAAATCCGACGATCAGGATTATTTAACATATGCATCTATAGTGAATAGACATTGTGACAATTTCAGATTGGTAGAGATTACGGTGGAAGAATTTAAGTGTTTAATTTTTGCTCAAGGACTGGTATCCAGTAAGAGTGCCGAAATAAGACGTAGAGTTTTGTCTAAACTCGAATCTGAACAAAACCTTACCCTGAAAAAGTTAGCAGAGGAGTGTCAGCGGGCCGTAAGTTTAAAGAAAGAGTCTCAAAAAATCGAAGAAGCTGGCATTGCTTATATTAAAAAAATAAAAAAAAAACAGTCAAATTACCCATCAGAAAAAAATTGGAGTAAAAATTCGGCGTATTTTAAAAAAAAATTAAATAAGAATGAGGAGAAAAAAAAGGTTCCACCATATAATTGCAGACGTTGCAACGAAAGACACTGGGAGGTAAATTGCCCATATAGAAATAAGAAATGTTTCGTGTGCCAAAAGAAGGGACACAAAGGATCGTCATGTAAAACGAAAAAATTCAATAGCCGAATTAGACAAACAAATTCGTATGTCAAATCAGATAGAGATTTGAGGAAATATGTGACGACTGAAATATTTAAAAAGAATATCAAATTTCAACTCGATTCGGGTTCAGATTTAACAATAATGAACTATAAAACATGGAAAATTTTTAAAAGGCCTACAATAATGAAGTCAACGAAACGCGCTCGAACGGTAACTAGAAAGGAAATTAACTTCGAAGGCAAGGTTGTACTTCCCATGAAATTGAACGGGATCGTTAAAAAAATAAAGGTTTTCATTCTGAAAAATGGAGAAAACTTGATGGGTACAGATTTTATTGAAACATTCGAATTGTGGGATAAACCGTTAAACTCATTCTGCAGAAAAGTAGAAAGTAATACGCAAACAAGTCAGGACATTAAAGATGAATTAAAGAAAAAGTTTCCGGAAACCTTCACACCTGGTCTTGGAAGATGTAACAAGTTTGAAGCTAAATTTGAATTAAAGGGAAATACTATGCCAATTTTTAAAAAGAAACGTAACGTGCCTTTCGCAAGTGTAGAGAAAATTAACGAAGAACTTGATAGGTTGGAAAAAATGGGAATTATTTCGAAAGTAGAATCTAATTCATGAGCTGCGCCGATTGTGTGCATAAAAAAGAAATCAAACCAAATCAGAGTCTGTGTTGATTTTTCGACAGGGTTGAACTCTGTAATCAAGGACTAGCATTACCCGTTACCGAGTCCGGAGGAGATTTTTAACAAGCTAAATGGTGGAGTTATATTTTCAAAAATCGACTTATCAGATGCCTATCTCCAAATTCCCGTCGAAGAAGAATGTTCGAAGTTACTAGGGATAAACACGCATAGAGGGTTATTCAAGTACAACAGGCTTCCTTTCGGTATTAAAGTGGCACCAGCCATTTTTCAACAAGCTATGGACGTCATGTTGAATGATTTATACTGTGCGTGCGCCTACTTAGGAGCGAAACCGTCAACGAACACCGAGAGCATCTCAATCAAGTATTTAAAAAGATTCAGGACTTTGGAGTTAAAGTCAAAGAGTCAAAGTGCGAATTTGGTTTGGAGGAAATTAAGTATTTAGGTCACATAATCAACAAAAATGGCAGATGTCCAGATCCGGAAAGGTCTATTGCGATTAGAGACATGCCGACGCCCACTAATGTGGCGATGTTACAGAGTTTTCTGGGGCTCGCAAATTATTATCAAGCGTTCATTAAAGGAATGTACAATCTAAGAGCTCCGTTGAATGAATTACTAATAAAAGACAAGGCATGGGAATAGACGGTAGAATGTCAGAAAGCCTTTGATGAAATAAAGAAAATGCTTACATCAGACCTCTTTTTAATCCAAAACTTGATATTGTAGTGGCAAGTGACGCCAGTTCATACGGGATAGGAGCGTGTATTCAACACATAATGCCAGATGGTTCTAGAAAACCAATTGCACATGCTTCGAGAACTTTACTCCCAGGAGAAAGAAGTTACTCACAGATAGAAAAAGAGGCGCTGAGTATCATTTTTGCCATAACAAAATTTCGCAGATACATCCACGGCAGACATTTTATTCTTGAAACGGATCATAAACCTCTGATCACTATTTTTGGTTCGAAGAAAGGGTTACCCGTTTATACGGCAAATCGTCTGTTGAGATGGGGAACCATTCTTCTCAATTATGATTTTCACATAAAGCACCTATCATCCAAAAATATAATTCATGCGGATAGTTTATCAAGACTCGTACCGAGTCAAGAAGAAAGATTCGAAGAATCAATTATTGCAAATATCAGAGCAGATTATGAGGTGAAAAGCATGGTAAACAACATTTTAAGAGAGCTACCGGTTACAGCAAAGGAAATCAAAAAAGAAGCTGAAAGCGATGATTTCATTTTAGAAATAAAAAGCAAAATCGTAGCAAATGACCAAAAAGTGCAGGAGATTTATTCAATTTGTGACGGAGTTTTATTATATGGTGAGAGAGTAGTAGTACCAAAAAAGTTGCAGAAAAGAATACTACGGGACTTTCATATGGGTCACCCGGGGGTTAATAGAACAAAAAGCTTAATGCGAAGCTTTGTATATTGGAAAGGAATGGATGTGGATATCGCAAACATGGTTCATCGATGTAAAGGGTGTGCGTTAGCAGCTAAGGCACCACCTATAGTACACAAACCATGGCCCAATACGGATCATCCGTGGACAAGATTACACATTGATTTCGCTGGTCCAGTAGAAGATTATTACTACTTAATAGTGGTAGATACTTTTACAAAATGATCGGAAGTACTACGCTGCAAAAAGCCTACGTCCAATGCCACAACAAATTTTTGCATGAACTATTTGCATGGTTCGGTGTGCCAGAGTGTATTGTGAGTGACAATGGTACACAATTCACTTCTGAAGAATTTAAGGAATTTTGTGAGTTATATCAAATCAACCACATAACGACGCCGCCATATCATCCGAGGTCCAATGGACTCGCAGAAAGATTTGTCGATACTTTAAAGCGCGCATTGAAGAAAGCCTCAGGAGTTCCAACGGAAAAGGCGCTTCAGAAATTCCTACAGGTATACAGAATTACGCCAAACCAGAGAACACACTCAAACATGGTACCAGCTGAACTAATGTTCGCTAGGAAAGTAAAGTCAGTGTTTGACAAGCTTTTGCCAGGGAAAAATAGAGTAAAGAATACTATGTATACAGCGAGAAAAAGATACACTTCCGGAGAGAAGTTGTTTTTCAAGTGCTACAAAAACAACGTTGAGTTCTGGGAGCAAGGCATAGTGGACAAGAGAATCGGTGACCTGATTTACATAATTAAAGGGCCGAATAATACTCATAAAAGGCACCAGAACCAACTTAAAAAATGTTACGTTCTAGAGCATGAAGAGAGTATACCGGATGAGGAGGAAGATCCCATTGATGTAATGTATGATATGTTTCAAGTAGAACCTGCGCAGAATATTCCTGAACCGAGAAGATCCGGTAGGAAACGAAAGTTCACGGACTCATTGGACGTGAATCCAAAACGAAAAAAATATTAGAAGTATGCAAATGGATCTAAAAAGTATAGACATAATCATCAACCCATATAGGAAGCCAGTTTGAAATCCAAAAGGGATTCCAAGGCTTGGGAGGGGTTGTTGTGGTAGGATCCACCTAATTTGCATAGTGGAGTACCGACCATATAAATATGGTTGGTACCGGAGAGGAATCGAGAGATTCAACCAGAGACTCTGCCCGACTGCGACTCAGTCAACACACATTCCAGGAACGGTCTTCCCAGGAATATACAAAAGACTATATGTAAATATTGTGTACACTTTCTTGTTTCAATACATTTTGTTCTAAGTACATTTTGTGTTGCATTATTATTCCATGCATTAGTCAAGTTCCAACAGGAAACCTTCGCGGGCCCCTCCACTAAACCACGATAGAAGACCTTCCTAGGCCGTGAAAGGTCACTGGACCGGGGAATGGCCTTCAAGGCCAACCGACACTCGCGAAGAAAATACGACTCGTCCCGGGGTTTAAAACGGCGCTCAACACTCGAGATGGGGGGACTGAGTGTAAGGCTAGGGAAGGCGTCCCTAACAATCCCCTCCAGAATCGGATTTCTTCCAGTCAATGCGCGGCGTAGGAAAGCCAACCTAGAGGCAAGGATGTGACTCAACAGGTGCGGAATTCCCAGCCCCCGATGACACGGACGTTAATGCAAACTCGTCTGTCGACCGTATTCACGCAACTCCTCCATAAAATGTAGGATATGCCTTGGACTGATCGAAAGGTCTTGTACTGATCCAAATTGATCAGCGCGGCTTCTTCGTCGTCGTTTACACCCTCTATGATCGTGCGGATCAGATGCAGTTTGCTCTGAATTGTTCCGCCCCTCACAGAACAAGTCTGCTCAGGTCCCAACAGAGACTCGGCAACTGACTGCAAACCCTCCTGCAGGATCTTGGCCATAATCTTTAACTCTGTGTTTAGCAGAGTTATGGGCCTGTAATCATCTAGCTTCCCCCACCACCTTTGCCCTTTTTCAAAAGAGCGATCACGCCCCTGGTGATCCGGTTGGGGATGGACCCCGACCGGAACCAGTTGTTGAACACTGCAGTCAAAATCGGAACAAATGAGTGCGACAGCCTCAAGTACAATTCATAGGGAAAACCATCCAGACCGGGCGACTTGCCTCTGCCGACCTTCTTCGATACAGCGTAGACTTCGCCCTCCGTAATCTCTCCCTCGCAGCTAGGCGTTTCAGTGGGCGAAAGCCGAGAAAAGTCAGCCAAATAGCTGCGAAACTCCTCCTCCCGGAGACCAGGCTCCTTGGTAAAGCAGTTCTCGAAATGGCGCCGCAACGCCTCGCACATGTCATCAGTGGCCCGAAAAGTACGCTCCTCCGCGGATATGACTTCACGAATGTAACGATCGCCACCTCGACGGACATCTTCCCTACGCAGATCTGCGCCCAAATTCACAGCTTCGGAAGACATCTTGCTAAACTTATGGCCCATGTACCTGGCCCATGTACCGCTCGCTATTCGAACGATCCAGGGCCTCCCTAGCTACGGCTATCTCTAGGGGATCGCCGCAGCCACCGGCCGGGAATAACTAGCCATAAGTGTCTTCACCTTGTCAGCTCTATCTAGAGCGAGCCGTTTGCTGAAATCAGTGGTGAAGGACCTAATCCTACATTTAAGGCGTTCCCACCACTTATTCCAGATAACCGCCCCCACTAGCTCCCGCTGCACTAGTCTAATTAGCTGTTCCTGGAAGTCCCGCCTGTCCAGTAAGGACAGATTGAACTTCCAGTACCCAGCTATTCTAGGCCTATTTTCTAACGCCACCCGGGCACAAACGAGTTTGTGATCCGAATAGCCTACCCAGTGTAACGTAGGGCAATCTAGTAGATCTATGTCGGCTCTTCTAAATAACATTCTGTCAAGGTAGCTAACTACCTTGTCAAAAGGCCAATCAAGAGCCCACGTCCACATATATGTATATGACTAGGATATTTATTATGATTTTATACATAATTTTGGCACAAGGCCGAAAAGAGGAGGGTTAGTGGGTGGTAAACACTATCTTATACCTAGCCAATCTGATTGACGACCCATTCATACATTACAATTTACCCATTCACCAGAAGAACTCGACCATCACCAAACAAACCTCCAACCACCATAACACCACATCCTCTCAAGGGGAACCTACTAAAACGCGCCACAATCCTTAAAAAATTGATGATGATATAAACGCTATGCATAAAATTCTAATAATGATAGAATGAGATGGGAGGGAAGATGAACCCAATAATCAACTAAACAGTAACACAAAAAACAAACTAATCATAACAGATGCTAGTAGAGACCGTCCAACCCTCAAAATAGTGAGGCCGCTGTATTCTGTCCCGGGGACAGAATCAAGAAGCTCTCTCGCTAAGGAAGTGGGAAAAGATAAATTAATATGCAGGAATGGGAAAATATATAGCTGACCCAGTCGAGATAAAATGAGGCCAAAACAAACTGGGGAGGTTGGGAATCACAACTTGGATCATAACCAAAGAGTAGCCGGATAACAGTCCAGGCACAACACTTACTCACATTAACTAGGTACACTGAAGCTTGTCTATCCTAACCAAGTTGTGGGTTCCACAGGAAGCCACCCCGATGTGCAATAGGTTGACCTAGAAGAGAAAATCAAGGCTAGCCCCGGTCACACGAACCTATCTCGCCTCTTTTACCCACCTTTCGCTAAAGACTGTCGTATGCAATCGTTTCCTATCAGATCTAATCTTCATCTTGAGCTGATGCTCAAAGATTTGGATTAGATGCTGATGAGAAAGACGGTTGCCCAGCA
>OZ010611.1:9572871-9725371 GCA_963932145.1 Acanthosepion lycidas
GAGCTAACACAGACATTCAGGAGCCCATCATGGTCCTGCTTCAATGTCATTAGTGAGGTATTCTTCATCATAGCATAGCAGGTGTATGTAGGTGTGGTCGATGGGCGACTAACAAATTGTCCTGGGTATGACGATACATCCGCGTCCTGGGGAAGACGATAAACTATGTCCAACAGCAAGGCCTCTGATCAGGAGGTTTTGAGAAGCGTGGAACCACCACTTAATTGCTGGTGTTCCCAGGTCCACCCTGAACTGCAGTGGTAGCACCTGTTAGGGTCCCAGCTATTGGCAAATAGTTAAGACCCAAACTTGGGTAAAAATAGGTTTTAATACCAGAAATAATTTGTAACAAAAAAATTACCAACAAAACTTTTGAAGGAAAAATTATTATCAGCAATACAAACAGCTTTACATTTAAAAAGAAAAAAAAAACATTACCAGCAATAGATTTCTTGAAGAAAAAAATATTACCAGCACAAACTTTCTTCTGTTTTTCTAAGCCTTCTGTCCTTATTGTATGTCTTGTGTTGTTATGCCTCTTGATTCCTTGGGGAACGACAACATCTCTTTAACGGACTCATTTCAGGGCAATCCTCTTCATCTTGGCCCCTGTCGTGCCAGCTGCCTCCACCTCTGCGCCAACACTTCTGCACCAAGTCTATTTTGGTCGGCACAATTTTCACTTCCCTTGTGGATTCTAGTCAAGGGCCTGCCTGCCTGCCTGCCTGCCTGCCTGCCTGGTGACATTAGAAGCAGGCTTGCCGAGTGTGCGACCAATCCGTCCCCATTTCAGTTTCTTGATGTCAATCTCGATTGGGGCTCGTCTGGTCATGTCCCGTAGTTGGAAATGACTTCCGTCCACCTAATCTTGAGAATGACCCCCGAGACAATCAGTTGGTAAATGTCTGAAGTTTATGGGTGTTGGTCTTTGTTACCTGTCCTAATATGCCCCGAAAGTAATGAAAAAAAATTTTTTTTTTCTTTCTCGGATGCCACCTACTGAAAAGGAAGTGTCAAAATATATCGTCAAATATAGTAATTATTGAGACAATGTAATAAAATTTAAAAAAAACTTTTTATATGGATATTTAAAAAAAAGATTTAATTATCATTAAATTTTAATTTTCCTTAATTTCAGAGACTTCAATATTTATAAACTGAGATGATGAATACCTGGGTTAAAAAATAATTTTTGACGACGTGTTCATTTGAGTTGAAGAAATTATCATCCCATTTTCGACAAAAATTGTTTAGAACAAATTTTTAAAAAAAATGATGCAAAGGAAATCTTTTTTAAACAAAAGGTAAGTTTTTCTTTTTCTTTTTTCCAACATGGTAAAAACAATTGCATATAAGAATTAAATAGTATTTCTTATATGTAAATTTAAAAATTTCAATTCTTTTTTTCTTTACAATTTGGCTTTTATACATACATATATATATATATATATATATATATATATATATATATATATATATTCAGACATATAATTTTCAAACATTTGTATGAAAACACAGTTGTAAATAGATGCATTCTTGTTTTAGACATAGATAAAAGTTGATCAATATATACATTATATATGACATATAGTCACCACATGCATGCACATACGCACACAAAATAGTACATATTTACTACATAGGTATAACTGAAATATGTATTTATATACATATATACACATAGTGATAAATAATTGAAATATCTTATATCTATAAACTGAATGTTCTCTCTTATATATATATATAAATATTATATAATCCAATCCAAAAGCATCAGACACACAAAAGTTTATGAATTCAGGTTTCACACTATGAAGCAATTCTCAGACGGTTCAGCAAATAAATATATATATATATATATATATATATGTGTATATATATATATATATATATATAGAGAGAGAGAGAGAGTAGGTTCTAGTTAAACTGTTCTTTATATATTCAACATGAACGGTCATTGTAGGGTCCAAGATTCATCATCCGATTGTTTTTCACCTCTGAAGAATTCAGTGCTTAATATATATATATATATATATATATATATATATATATATATAATCAATGATCCACTGCTGTAACTGCTAAGTGTTAAACAAAAATTATCCTTGAACGTGATTGCAGTCATATAGATTTTTAAATACTTCCGTGCATATATACATTTTTCAAAATAACATTTTGTTTTTTTTATTTGAATTTAAATGGACCTGTCTACACTCTCATGAATAATAATTAGTTTACAAACAATAATTTCACCATAAAAGTAAGGCAATACTTTGAAAAAAAAATATTTAAAAGAATATATATATATATATATATATATATATATATATATATATATATATATTATTTTTTTTTTTATTGTATTAAAAAAATTTTCATAAATATTTTCTTTTTTGCTAAATAACTTTTTTTATGATTTTAATAGAAGAAAATTATTTTTATTGCTAAAACATATATAACAATAAAAAAAAAATTATTTATCCTCATACAGGGTTTGGTAAAAATATCTCCCAAATAATGTTAAGCACGGCCAGAACATATTACCCACAAACCCTTTGACCAGAGGTGGGAGCCCCAGGAAATGCTTTGTGACCCTCGCTACATTATCAGCATTTGCAATTTTTTTTTTTTTTTTACTTACATTTATATACATTACAATTTAAACTAAGCACACTTGACTCTTAAAGGATTGAAGTTTTCTTTCAGATTTTCATATTATTCTGGTGCCTCTTCTCTTATTTTTGGTTTTTAATTTAAAATTTTTTTTGGGGGGGGGTCTAAATCTGTGAATTTGTTTTGCTCGTGTTAAGTTATGAGAAAACGCTTTATCAAATTCACTTTTTTAGCAATAATTTTGAATGTGTTCAAATTATTTGACTTTTAAACAAAAAAAAAAAAAATCCCAAGTTGATGTTAAAAACTACCCCCCAGAACATTGTTGATTTACTGAAGAAGGAATGATCTATTATAACATGTGTCTAATTTGTATTTAGATACATTGTATTTATTTTTAATGCTTCTAGTTGAATTATTTACCTATATTGCATATGATCCATTGTTGCAAATAATTAGGTTACAATGAAATTTGTATTTTATATGAAGAGTACCTCATGAAAATTGAGATATAGTAGAACGGGACCCTGTATCAAAGATAAGTACGGGCCCGCAAAACCCTTGCACAGGGCCTGAGAGGGTTTATTATTTATGCTTAAAGTCTTAGTGATCCAAGACAACATTGGAGTGAAATACTTGTGAACACCCTGAATCGAAGCCTATGTCTACGGAGTGGGTTATCTGATCAGAAGGTATTTCTAACCGAGCCTCACCTTATCAAATGATCTATTTATTACATGTCTCTAATTTGGATTTAGATAAATTGTATTTATTTTCAATTTTTCTAGTTGAATTGTTCACCTATATTGTATATGATCCATTATTGTAGATAATTAGGTTAGAATAAAATGTGTTTTTTATATGAACACTACCTTATGAAAATTGAGATGTAGTAGAGGTGAGGACCCCCCTATCATAGATTTGTGAGGGGTCCACTTGCACAGGCCCTGATTTTAGTGAAAGAATCATAGGCCAGTGGGTTGAAGTAGCTAATGTTGTCCTCTAATACCAATTTCATATGGCCTCAAAATACATGCTCTGATTACATACGCTGATTAACAATACTGTTGGGGGCCGTAAGTGATACATTCTATGACAAAGGATGGGAGCGATATGAAATTTGACTGTGGGTCATAATTGGCCCCTGGGCTGGACTTTGGACATTCCTGATTTAGATACATTGTATTTATTTTCAATTTTTCTAGTTGAATTGTTCACCTATATTGCATATGATCCATTATTGTATATAATTAGGTTAGAATAATATTTGTATTTTATATGAAAATTGAAATGTAGTGGATTGGGTGACATATCATAGATTTGGGGTGGGGAATGACAAGATCCTTGCACCGGTCCTGATGGTAAGGACATTATTGGCAATGATGTCTTCATCTAGTTAATTTCTTCACATGTGGTTTGGCTATTTCTGAGATGTCTATGTGGAGTCGGGTGGGGATTTATGTGATTTAGCATGGGATGGGGAGGTTTACTGGTATGTATATGTGGCAGGGGAGGTATTTCTGGTATGTAAATTTTTGGGGGGAAGGTATTTCTGGTATGCAGATGTGAGGGGGGGTATTTCTGCCCACTATGTATGTTTCTTATTTTAGAATAGACAAAAGCCTGACAATGTGGAAAAACGTTTCCGTATGGCAATGAAGATGAGGATAATGTACATAACGCAAGTAATCGTAATACCTCATCTCAGAGATATAGACAGATATATAGAGAGACATAGACATAAAGGCTGGAGCGTACAACGGTCGAAACGTTGTGAATATGACAACGAAGATGAGGATAACAGTCCAAATAATGTAAATAATGCAAGTAATCATAATACCTCATCTCAGAGATATAGACAGATATATAGAGAGACATAGACATAAAGGCCGGAGCGTACAACGGCCGAAACGTTGTGAATATGGCAACGAAGATGAGGATGACAGTCCGAATAATGTAAATAATGCAAGTAATCATAATACCTCATCTCAGAGATATAGACAGATATATAGAGAGACATAGACATAAAGGCCGGAGCGTACAACGGCCGAAACGTTGTGAATATGGCAATGAAGATGAGGATGACAGTCCGAATAATGTAAATAATGCAAGTAATCATAATACCTCATCTCAGAGATATAGACAGATATATAGAGAGACATAGACATAAAGGCCGGAGCGTACAACGGCCGAAACGTTGTGAATATGACAACGAAGATGAGGATGACAGTCCGAATAATGTAAATAATGCAAGTAATCATAATACCTCATCTCAGAGATATAGACAGATATATAGAGAGACATAGACATAAAGGCCGGAGCGTACAACGGCCGAAACGTTGTGAATATGGCAACGAAGATGAGGATAATAGTCTGAATAATGTAAATAATGCAAGTAATCATAATACCTCATCTCAGAGATATAGACAGATATATAGAGAGACATAGACATAAAGGCCGGAGCGTACAACGGCCGAAACGTTGTGAATATGGCAACGAAGATGAGGATAACAGTCCGAATAATGTAAATAATGCAAGTAATCATAATACCTCATCTCAGAGATATAGACAGATATATAGAGAGACATAGACATAAAGGCCGGAGCGTACAACGGCCGAAACGTTGTGAATATGGCAACGAAGATGAGGATAACAGTCCGAATAATGTAAATAATGCAAGTAATCATAATACCTCATCTCAGAGATATAGACAGATATATAGAGAGACATAGACATAAAGGCCGGAGCGTACAACGGCCGAAACGTTGTGAATATGGCAACGAAGATGGGGATGACAGTCCGAATAATGTAAATAATGCAAGTAATCATAATACCTCATCTCAGAGATATAGACAGATATATAGAGAGACATAGACATAAAGGCCGGAGCGTACAACGGCCGAAACGTTGTGAATATGGCAACGAAGATGAGGATGACAGTCCGAATAATGTAAATAATGCAAGTAATCATAATACCTCATCTCAGAGATATAGACAGATATATAGAGAGACATAGACATAAAGGCCGGAGCGTACAACGGCCGAAACGTTGTGAATATGGCAACGAAGATGAGGATGACAGTCCGAATAATGTAAATAATGCAAGTAATCATAATACCTCATCTCAGAGATATAGACAGATATATAGAGAGACATAGACATAAAGGCCGGAGCGTACAACGGCCGAAACGTTGTGAATATGGCAACGAAGATGAGGATGACAGTCCGAATAATGTAAATAATGCAAGTAATCATAATACCTCATCTCAGAGATATAGACAGATATATAGAGAGACATAGACATAAAGGCCGGAGCGTACAACGGCCGAAACGTTGTGAATATGACAACGAAGATGAGGATGACAGTCCGAATAATGTAAATAATGCAAGTAATCATAATACCTCATCTCAGAGATATAGACAGATATATAGAGAGACATAGACATAAAGGCCGGAGCGTACAACGGCCGAAACGTTGTGAATATGGCAACGAAGATGAGGATGACAGTCCGAATAATGTAAATAATGCAAGTAATCATAATACCTCATCTCAGAGATATAGACAGATATATAGAGAGACATAGACATAAAGGCCGGAGCGTACAACGGCCGAAACGTTGTGAATATGGCAACGAAGATGAGGATGACAGTCCGAATAATGTAAATAATGCAAGTAATCATAATACCTCATCTCAGAGATATAGACAGATATATAGAGAGACATAGACATAAAGGCCGGAGCGTACAACGGCCGAAACGTTGTGAATATGGCAACGAAGATGAGGATGACAGTCCGAATAATGTAAATAATACAAGTAATCATAATACCTCATCTCAGAGATATAGACAGATATATAGAGAGACATAGACATAAAGGCCGGAGCGTACAACGGCCGAAACGTTGTGAATATTGCAACGAAGATGAGGATGACAGTCCGAATAATGTAAAGAATGCAAGTAATCATAATACCTCATCTCAGAGATATAGACAGATATATAGAGAGACATAGACATAAAGGGAGGAGCGTACAACGGCCGAAACGTTGTGAATATGACAACGAAGATGAGGATGACAGTCCGAATAATGTAAATAATGCAAGTAATCATAATACCTCATCTCAGAGATATAGACAGATATATAGAGAGACATAGACATAAAGGCCGGAGCGTACAACGGCCGAAACGTTGTGAATATGACAACGAAGATGAGGATGACAGTCCGAATAATGTAAATAATGCAAGTAATCATAATACCTCATCTCAGAGATATAGACAGATATATAGAGAGACATAGACATAAAGGCCGGAGCGTACAACGGCCGAAACGTTGTGAATATGACAACGAAGATGAGGATAACAGTCCGAATAATGTAAAGAATGCAAGTAATCATAATACCTCATCTCAGAGATATAGACAGATATATAGAGAGACATAGACATAAAGGCCGGAGCGTACAACGGCCGAAACGTTGTGAATATGACAACGAAGATGAGGATGACAGTCCGAATAATGTAAATAATGCAAGTAATCATAATACCTCATCTCAGAGATATAGACAGATATATAGAGAGACATAGACATAAAGGCCGGAGCGTACAACGGCCGAAACGTTGTGAATATGACAACGAAGATGAGGATGACAGTCCGAATAATGTAAATAATGCAAGTAATCATAATACCTCATCTCAGAGATATAGACAGATATATAGAGAGACATAGACATAAAGGCCGGAGCGTACAACGGCCGAAACGTTGTGAATATGACAACGAAGATGAGGATGACAGTCCGAATAATGTAAATAATGCAAGTAATCATAATACCTCATCTCAGAGATATAGACAGATATATAGAGAGACATAGACATAAAGGCCGGAGCGTACAACGGCCGAAACGTTGTGAATATGGCAACGAAGATGAGGATGACAGTCCGAATAATGTAAATAATGCAAGTAATCATAATACCTCATCTCAGAGATATAGACAGATATATAGAGAGACATAGACATAAAGGCCGGAGCGTACAACGGCCGAAACGTTGTGAATATGGCAACGAAGATGGGGATGACAGTCCGAATAATGTAAATAATGCAAGTAATCATAATACCTCATCTCAGAGATATAGACAGATATATAGAGAGACATAGACATAAAGGCCGGAGCGTACAACGGCCGAAACGTTGTGAATATGGCAACGAAGATGAGGATGACAGTCCGAATAATGTAAATAATGCAAGTAATCATAATACCTCATCTCAGAGATATAGACAGATATATAGAGAGACATAGACATAAAGGCCGGAGCGTACAACGGCCGAAACGTTGTGAATATGACAACGAAGATGAGGATGACAGTCCGAATAATGTAAATAATGCAAGTAATCATAATACCTCATCTCAGAGATATAGACAGATATATAGAGAGACATAGACATAAAGGCCGGAGCGTACAACGGCCGAAACGTTGTGAATATGACAACGAAGATGAGGATGACAGTCCGAATAATGTAAATAATGCAAGTAATCATAATACCTCATCTCAGAGATATAGACAGATATATAGAGAGACATAGACATAAAGGCCGGAGCGTACAACGGCCGAAACGTTGTGAATATGACAACGAAGATGAGGATAACAGTCCGAATAATGTAAAGAATGCAAGTAATCATAATACCTCATCTCAGAGATATAGACAGATATATAGAGAGACATAGACATAAAGGCCGGAGCGTACAACGGCCGAAACGTTGTGAATATGACAACGAAGATGAGGATGACAGTCCGAATAATGTAAATAATGCAAGTAATCATAATACCTCATCTCAGAGATATAGACAGATATATAGAGAGACATAGACATAAAGGCCGGAGCGTACAACGGCCGAAACGTTGTGAATATGACAACGAAGATGAGGATAACAGTCCGAATAATGTAAAGAATGCAAGTAATCATAATACCTCATCTCAGAGATATAGACAGATATATAGAGAGACATAGACATAAAGGCCGGAGCGTACAACGGCCGAAACGTTGTGAATATGACAACGAAGATGAGGATGACAGTCCGAATAATGTAAATAATGCAAGTAATCATAATACCTCATCTCAGAGATATAGACAGATATATAGAGAGACATAGACATAAAGGCCGGAGCGTACAACGGCCGAAACGTTGTGAATATGGCAACGAAGATGAGGATAACAGTTCGAATAATGTAAATAATGCAAGTAATCATAATACCTCATCTCAGAGATATAGACAGATATATAGAGAGACATAGACATAAAGGCCGGAGCGTACAACGGCCGAAACGTTGTGAATATGACAACGAAGATGAGGATGACAGTCCGAATAATGTAAATAATGCAAGTAATCATAATACCTCATCTCAGAGATATAGACAGATATATAGAGAGACATAGACATAAAGGCCGGAGCGTACAACGGCCGAAACGTTGTGAATATGACAACGAAGATGAGGATAACAGTCCGAATAATGTAAATAATGCAAGTAATCATAATACCTCATCTCAGAGATATAGACAGATATATAGAGAGACATAGACATAAAGGCCGGAGCGTACAACGGCCGAAACGTTGTGAATATGGCAACGAAGATGAGGATGACAGTCTGAATAATGTAAATAATGCAAGTAATCATAATACCTCATCTCAGAGATATAGACAGATATATAGAGAGACATAGACATAAAGGCCGGAGCGTACAACGGCCGAAACGTTGTGAATATGGCAATGAAGATGAGGATGACAGTCCGAATAATGTAAATAATGCAAGTAATCATAATACCTCATCTCAGAGATATAGACAGATATATAGAGAGACATAGACATAAAGGCCGGAGCGTACAACGGCCGAAACGTTGTGAATATGGCAACGAAGATGAGGATGACAGTCTGAATAATGTAAATAATGCAAGTAATCATAATACCTCATCTCAGAGATATAGACAGATATATAGAGAGACATAGACATAAAGGCCGGAGCGTACAACGGCCGAAACGTTGTGAATATGGCAATGAAGATGAGGATGACAGTCCGAATAATGTAAAGAATGCAAGTAATCATAATACCTCATCTCAGAGATATAGACAGATATATAGAGAGACATAGACATAAAGGCCGGAGCGTACAACGGCCGAAACATTGTGAATATGGCAACGAAGATGAGGATGACAGTCCGAATAATGTAAATAATGCAAGTAATCATAATACCTCATCTCAGAGATATAGACAGATATATAGAGAGACATAGACATAAAGGCCGGAGCATACAACGGCCGAAACGTTGTGAATATGGCAACGAAGATGAGGATGACAGTCCGAATAATGTAAATAATGCAAGTAATCATAATACCTCATCTCAGAGATATAGACAGATATATAGAGAGACATAGACATAAAGGCCGGAGCGTACAACGGCCGAAACGTTGTGAATATGGCAACGAAGATGAGGATGACAGTCTGAATAATGTAAATAATGCAAGTAATCATAATACCTCATCTCAGAGATATAGACAGATATATAGAGAGACATAGACATAAAGGCCGGAGCGTACAACGGCCGAAACGTAGTGAATATGGCAACGAAGATGAGGATGACAGTCTGAATAATGTAAATAATGCAAGTAATCATAATACCTCATCTCAGAGATATAGACAGATATATAGAGAGACATAGACATAAAGGCCGGAGCGTACAACGGCCGAAACGTTGTGAATATGGCAATGAAGATGAGGATGACAGTCCGAATAATGTAAATAATGCAAGTAATCATAATACCTCATCTCAGAGATATAGACAGATATATAGAGAGACATAGACATAAAGGCCGGAGCGTACAACGGCCGAAACGTTGTGAATATGGCAACGAAGATGAGGATGACAGTCTGAATAATGTAAATAATGCAAGTAATCATAATACCTCATCTCAGAGATATAGACAGATATATAGAGAGACATAGACATAAAGGCCGGAGCGTACAACGGCCGAAACGTTGTGAATATGGCAATGAAGATGAGGATAACAGTTCGAATAATGTAAAGAATGCAAGTAATCATAATACCTCATCTCAGAGATATAGACAGATATATAGAGAGACATAGACATAAAGGCCGGAGCGTACAACGGCCGAAACGTTGTGAATATGGCAATGAAGATGAGGATGACAGTCCGAATAATGTAAATAATGCAAGTAATCATAATACCTCATCTCAGAGATATAGACAGATATATAGAGAGACATAGACATAAAGGCCGGAGCGTACAACGGCCGAAACGTTGTGAATATGGCAACGAAGATGAGGATGACAGTCCGAATAATGTAAATAATGCAAGTAATCATAATACCTCATCTCAGAGATATAGACAGATATATAGAGAGACATAGACATAAAGGCCGGAGCATACAACGGCCGAAACGTTGTGAATATGGCAACGAAGATGAGGATGACAGTCCGAATAATGTAAATAATGCAAGTAATCATAATACCTCATCTCAGAGATATAGACAGATATATAGAGAGACATAGACATAAAGGCCGGAGCGTACAACGGCCGAAACGTTGTGAATATGGCAACGAAGATGAGGATGACAGTCTGAATAATGTAAATAATGCAAGTAATCATAATACCTCATCTCAGAGATATAGACAGATATATAGAGAGACATAGACATAAAGGCCGGAGCGTACAACGGCCGAAACGTTGTGAATATGACAACGAAGATGAGGATGACAGTCCGAATAATGTAAATAATGCAAGTAATCATAATACCTCATCTCAGAGATATAGACAGATATATAGAGAGACATAGACATAAAGGCCGGAGCGTACAACGGCCGAAACGTTGTGAATATGACAACGAAGATGAGGATGACAGTCCGAATAATGTAAAGAATGCAAGTAATCATAATACCTCATCTCAGAGATATAGACAGATATATAGAGAGACATAGACATAAAGGCCGGAGCGTACAACGGCCGAAACGTTGTGAATATGACAACGAAGATGAGGATGACAGTCCGAATAATGTAAATAATACAAGTAATCATAATACCTCATCTCAGAGATATAGACAGATATATAGAGAGACATAGACATAAAGGCCGGAGCGTACAACGGCCGAAACGTTGTGAATATGACAACGAAGATGAGGATGACAGTCCGAATAATGTAAATAATGCAAGTAATCATAATACCTCATCTCAGAGATATAGACAGATATATAGAGAGACATAGACATAAAGGCCGGAGCGTACAACGGCCGAAACGTTGTGAATATGACAACGAAGATGAGGATGACAGTCCGAATAATGTAAATAATGCAAGTAATCATAATACCTCATCTCAGAGATATAGACAGATATATAGAGAGACATAGACATAAAGGCCGGAGCGTACAACGGCCGAAACGTTGTGAATATGACAACGAAGATGAGGATGACAGTCCGAATAATGTAAAGAATGCAAGTAATCATAATACCTCATCTCAGAGATATAGACAGATATATAGAGAGACATAGACATAAAGGCCGGAGCGTACAACGGCCGAAACGTTGTGAATATGACAACGAAGATGAGGATGACAGTCCGAATAATGTAAATAATACAAGTAATCATAATACCTCATCTCAGAGATATAGACAGATATATAGAGAGACATAGACATAAAGGCCGGAGCGTACAACGGCCGAAACGTTGTGAATATGACAACGAAGATGAGGATGACAGTCCGAATAATGTAAATAATGCAAGTAATCATAATACCTCATCTCAGAGATATAGACAGATATATAGAGAGACATAGACATAAAGGCCGGAGCGTACAACGGCCGAAACGTTGTGAATATGACAACGAAGATGAGGATGACAGTCCGAATAATGTAAATAATGCAAGTAATCATAATACCTCATCTCAGAGATATAGACAGATATATAGAGAGACATAGACATAAAGGCCGGAGCGTACAACGGCCGAAACGTTGTGAATATGGCAACGAAGATGAGGATGACAGTCCGAATAATGTAAATAATGCAAGTAATCATAATACCTCATCTCAGAGATATAGACAGATATATAGAGAGACATAGACATAAAGGCCGGAGCGTACAACGGCCGAAACGTTGTGAATATGACAACGAAGATGAGGATAACAGTCCGAATAATGTAAAGAATGCAAGTAATCATAATACCTCATCTCAGAGATATAGACAGATATATAGAGAGACATAGACATAAAGGCCGGAGCGTACAACGGCGAAACGTTGTGAATATGGCAACGAAGATGGGGATGACAGTCCGAATAATGTAAATAATGCAAGTAATCATAATACCTCATCTCAGAGATATAGACAGATATATAGAGAGACATAGACATAAAGGCCGGAGCGTACAACGGCCGAAACGTTGTGAATATGACAACGAAGATGAGGATAACAGTCCGAATAATGTAAAGAATGCAAGTAATCATAATACCTCATCTCAGAGATATAGACAGATATATAGAGAGACATAGACATAAAGGCCGGAGCGTACAACGGCCGAAACGTTGTGAATATGACAACGAAGATGAGGATGACAGTCCGAATAATGTAAATAATGCAAGTAATCATAATACCTCATCTCAGAGATATAGACAGATATATAGAGAGACATAGACATAAAGGCCGGAGCGTACAACGGCCGAAACGTTGTGAATATGACAACGAAGATGAGGATAACAGTCCGAATAATGTAAAGAATGCAAGTAATCATAATACCTCATCTCAGAGATATAGACAGATATATAGAGAGACATAGACATAAAGGCCGGAGCATACAACGGCCGAAACGTTGTGAATATGGCAATAAAGGTGAGGATGACAGTCCGAATAATGTAAATAATGCAAGTAATCATAATACCTCATCTCAGAGATATAGACAGATATATAGAGAGACATAGACATAAAGGCCGGAGCGTACAACGGCCGAAACGTTGTGAATATGACAACGAAGATGAGGATAACAGTCCGAATAATGTAAATAATGCAAGTAATCATAATACCTCATCTCAGAGATATAGACAGATATATAGAGAGACATAGACATAAAGGCCGGAGTGTACAACGGCCGAAACGTTGTGAATATGGCAACGAAGATGAGGATGACAGTCCGAATAATGTAAATAATGCAAGTAATCATAATACCTCATCTCAGAGATATAGACAGATATATAGAGAGACATAGACATAAAGGCCGGAGCGTACAACGGCCGAAACGTTGTGAATATGACAACGAAGATGAGGATAACAGTCCGAATAATGTAAAGAATGCAAGTAATCATAATACCTCATCTCAGAGATATAGACAGATATATAGAGAGACATAGACATAAAGGCCGGAGCGTACAACGGCCGAAACGTTGTGAATATGGCAACGAAGATGAGGATGACAGTCCGAATAATGTAAATAATGCAAGTAATCATAATACCTCATCTCAGAGATATAGACAGATATATAGAGAGACATAGACATAAAGGCCGGAGCGTACAACGGCCGAAACGTTGTGAATATGACAACGAAGATGAGGATGACAGTCCGAATAATGTAAAGAATGCAAGTAATCATAATACCTCATCTCAGAGATATAGACAGATATATAGAGAGACATAGACATAAAGGCCGGAGCGTACAACGGCCGAAACGTTGTGAATATGGCAACGAAGATGAGGATGACAGTCCGAATAATGTAAATAATGCAAGTAATCATAATACCTCATCTCAGAGATATAGACAGATATATAGAGAGACATAGACATAAAGGCCGGAGCGTACAACGGCCGAAACGTTGTGAATATGACAACGAAGATGAGGATAACAGTCCGAATAATGTAAATAATGCAAGTAATCATAATACCTCATCTCAGAGATATAGACAGATATATAGAGAGACATAGACATAAAGGCCGGAGTGTACAACGGCCGAAACGTTGTGAATATGGCAACGAAGATGAGGATGACAGTCCGAATAATGTAAATAATGCAAGTAATCATAATACCTCATCTCAGAGATATAGACAGATATATAGAGAGACATAGACATAAAGGCCGGAGCGTACAACGGCCGAAACGTTGTGAATATGGCAACGAAGATGAGGATGACAGTCCGAATAATGTAAATAATACAAGTAATCATAATACCTCATCTCAGAGATATAGACAGATATATAGAGAGACATAGACATAAAGGCCGGAGCGTACAACGGCCGAAACGTTGTGAATATGACAACGAAGATGAGGATGACAGTCCGAATAATGTAAATAATGCAAGTAATCATAATACCTCATCTCAGAGATATAGACAGATATATAGAGAGACATAGACATAAAGGCCGGAGCGTACAACGGCCGAAACGTTGTGAATATGACAACGAAGATGAGGATGACAGTCCGAATAATGTAAATAATGCAAGTAATCATAATACCTCATCTCAGAGATATAGACAGATATATAGAGAGACATAGACATAAAGGCCGGAGCGTACAACGGCCGAAACGTTGTGAATATGACAACGAAGATGAGGATGACAGTCCGAATAATGTAAAGAATGCAAGTAATCATAATACCTCATCTCAGAGATATAGACAGATATATAGAGAGACATAGACATAAAGGCCGGAGCGTACAACGGCCGAAACGTTGTGAATATGGCAACGAAGATGAGGATGACAGTCCGAATAATGTAAATAATGCAAGTAATCATAATACCTCATCTCAGAGATATAGACAGATATATAGAGAGACATAGACATAAAGGCCGGAGCGTACAACGGCCGAAACGTTGTGAATATGACAACGAAGATGAGGATGACAGTCCGAATAATGTAAATAATGCAAGTAATCATAATACCTCATCTCAGAGATATAGACAGATATATAGAGAGACATAGACATAAAGGCCGGAGCGTACAACGGCCGAAACGTTGTGAATATGGCAACGAAGATGAGGATGACAGTCCGAATAATGTAAATAATGCAAGTAATCATAATACCTCATCTCAGAGATATAGACAGATATATAGAGAGACATAGACACAAAGGCCGGAGCGTACAACGGCCGAAACGTTGTGAATATGACAACGAAGATGAGGATGACAGTCCGAATAATGTAAATAATGCAAGTAATCATAATACCTCATCTCAGAGATATAGACAGATATATAGAGAGACATAGACATAAAGGCCGGAGCGTACAACGGCAGAAACGTTGTGAATATGGCAACGAAGATGAGGATGACAGTCCGAATAATGTAAATAATGCAAGTAATCATAATACCTCATCTCAGAGATATAGACAGATATATAGAGAGACATAGACATAAAGGCCGGAGCGTACAACGGCCGAAACGTTGTGAATATGGCAACGAAGATGAGGATGACAGTCTGAATAATGTAAATAATGCAAGTAATCATAATACCTCATCTCAGAGATATAGACAGATATATAGAGAGACATAGACATAAAGGCCGGAGCGTACAACGGCCGAAACGTTGTGAATATGACAACGAAGATGAGGATGACAGTCCGAATAATGTAAATAATGCAAGTAATCATAATACCTCATCTCAGAGATATAGACAGATATATAGAGAGACATAGACATAAAGGCCGGAGCGTACAACGGCCGAAACGTTGTGAATATGACAACGAAGATGAGGATGACAGTCCGAATAATGTAAATAATGCAAGTAATCATAATACCTCATCTCAGAGATATAGACAGATATATAGAGAGACATAGACACAAAGGCCGGAGCGTACAACGGCCGAAACGTTGTGAATATGGCAACGAAGATGAGGATGACAGTCTGAATAATGTAAATAATGCAAGTAATCATAATACCTCATCTCAGAGATATAGACAGATATATAGAGAGACATAGACATAAAGGCCGGAGCGTACAACGGCCGAAACGTTGTGAATATGACAACGAAGATGAGGATGACAGTCCGAATAATGTAAATAATGCAAGTAATCATAATACCTCATCTCAGAGATATAGACAGATATATAGAGAGACATAGACATAAAGGCCGGAGCGTACAACGGCCGAAACGTTGTGAATATGACAACGAAGATGAGGATGACAGTCCGAATAATGTAAATAATGCAAGTAATCATAATACCTCATCTCAGAGATATAGACAGATATATAGAGAGACATAGACATAAAGGCCGGAGCGTACAACGGCCGAAACGTTGTGAATATGACAACGAAGATGAGGATGACAGTCCGAATAATGTAAATAATGCAAGTAATCATAATACCTCATCTCAGAGATATAGACAGATATATAGAGAGACATAGACATAAAGGCCGGAGCGTACAACGGCCGAAACGTTGTGAATATGGCAACGAAGATGGGGATGACAGTCCGAATAATGTAAATAATGCAAGTAATCATAATACCTCATCTCAGAGATATAGACAGATATATAGAGAGACATAGACATAAAGGCCGGAGCGTACAACGGCCGAAACGTTGTGAATATGACAACGAAGATGAGGATAACAGTCCGAATAATGTAAATAATGCAAGTAATCATAATACCTCATCTCAGAGATATAGACAGATATATAGAGAGACATAGACATAAAGGCCGGAGCGTACAACGGCAGAAACGTTGTGAATATGGCAACGAAGATGAGGATGACAGTCCGAATAATGTAAATAATGCAAGTAATCATAATACCTCATCTCAGAGATATAGACAGATATATAGAGAGACATAGACATAAAGGCCGGAGCGTACAACGGCCGAAACGTTGTGAATATGGCAACGAAGATGAGGATGACAGTCCGAATAATGTAAATAATGCAAGTAATCATAATACCTCATCTCAGAGATATAGACAGATATATAGAGAGACATAGACATAAAGGCCGGAGCGTACAACGGCCGAAACGTTGTGAATATGACAACGAAGATGAGGATGACAGTCCGAATAATGTAAATAATGCAAGTAATCATAATACCTCATCTCAGAGATATAGACAGATATATAGAGAGACATAGACATAAAGGCCGGAGCGTACAACGGCCGAAACGTTGTGAATATGGCAACGAAGATGAGGATGACAGTCTGAATAATGTAAATAATGCAAGTAATCATAATACCTCATCTCAGAGATATAGACAGATATATAGAGAGACATAGACATAAAGGCCGGAGCGTACAACGGCCGAAACGTTGTGAATATGGCAACGAAGATGAGGATGACAGTCCGAATAATGTAAATAATGCAAGTAATCATAATACCTCATCTCAGAGATATAGACAGATATATAGAGAGACATAGACATAAAGGCCGGAGCGTACAACGGCCGAAACGTTGTGAATATGGCAACAAAGGTGAGGATGACAGTCCGAATAATGTAAATAATACAAGTAATCATAATACCTCATCTCAGAGATATAGACAGATATATAGAGAGACATAGACATAAAGGCCGGAGCGTACAACGGCCGAAACGTTGTGAATATGGCAACGAAGATGAGGATGACAGTCCGAATAATGTAAATAATACAAGTAATCATAATACCTCATCTCAGAGATATAGACAGATATATAGAGAGACATAGACATAAAGGCCGGAGCGTACAACGGCCGAAACGTTGTGAATATTGCAACGAAGATGAGGATGACAGTCCGAATAATGTAAAGAATGCAAGTAATCATAATACCTCATCTCAGAGATATAGACAGATATATAGAGAGACATAGACATAAAGGGAGGAGCGTACAACGGCCGAAACGTTGTGAATATGACAACGAAGATGAGGATGACAGTCCGAATAATGTAAATAATGCAAGTAATCATAATACCTCATCTCAGAGATATAGACAGATATATAGAGAGACATAGACATAAAGGCCGGAGCGTACAACGGCCGAAACGTTGTGAATATGACAACGAAGATGAGGATGACAGTCCGAATAATGTAAATAATGCAAGTAATCATAATACCTCATCTCAGAGATATAGACAGATATATAGAGAGACATAGACATAAAGGCCGGAGCGTACAACGGCAGAAACGTTGTGAATATGGCAACGAAGATGAGGATGACAGTCCGAATAATGTAAATAATGCAAGTAATCATAATACCTCATCTCAGAGATATAGACAGATATATAGAGAGACATAGACATAAAGGCCGGAGCGTACAACGGCCGAAACGTTGTGAATATGACAACGAAGATGAGGATGACAGTCCGAATAATGTAAATAATGCAAGTAATCATAATACCTCATCTCAGAGATATAGACAGATATATAGAGAGACATAGACATAAAGGCCGGAGCGTACAACGGCCGAAACGTTGTGAATATGGCAACGAAGATGAGGATGACAGTCCGAATAATGTAAATAATACAAGTAATCATAATACCTCATCTCAGAGATATAGACAGATATATAGAGAGACATAGACATAAAGGCCGGAGCGTACAACGGCCGAAACGTTGTGAATATGACAACGAAGATGAGGATGACAGTCCGAATAATGTAAATAATGCAAGTAATCATAATACCTCATCTCAGAGATATAGACAGATATATAGAGAGACATAGACATAAAGGCCGGAGCGTACAACGGCAGAAACGTTGTGAATATGGCAACGAAGATGAGGATGACAGTCCGAATAATGTAAATAATGCAAGTAATCATAATACCTCATCTCAGAGATATAGACAGATATATAGAGAGACATAGACATAAAGGCCGGAGCGTACAACGGCCGAAACGTTGTGAATATGACAACGAAGATGAGGATGACAGTCTGAATAATGTAAATAATGCAAGTAATCATAATACCTCATCTCAGAGATATAGACAGATATATAGAGAGACATAGACATAAAGGCCGGAGCGTACAACGGCCGAAACGTTGTGAATATGGCAACGAAGATGAGGATGACAGTCCGAATAATGTAAATAATGCAAGTAATCATAATACCTCATCTCAGAGATATAGACAGATATATAGAGAGACATAGACATAAAGGCCGGAGCGTACAACGGCCGAAACGTTGTGAATATGGCAACAAAGGTGAGGATGACAGTCCGAATAATGTAAATAATACAAGTAATCATAATACCTCATCTCAGAGATATAGACAGATATATAGAGAGACATAGACATAAAGGCCGGAGCGTACAACGGCCGAAACGTTGTGAATATTGCAACGAAGATGAGGATGACAGTCCGAATAATGTAAAGAATGCAAGTAATCATAATACCTCATCTCAGAGATATAGACAGATATATAGAGAGACATAGACATAAAGGCCGGAGCGTACAACGGCCGAAACGTTGTGAATATGACAACGAAGATGAGGATAACAGTCCGAATAATGTAAATAATGCAAGTAATCATAATACCTCATCTCAGAGATATAGACAGATATATAGAGAGACATAGACATAAAGGCCGGAGCGTACAACGGCCGAAACGTTGTGAATATGACAACGAAGATGAGGATGACAGTCCGAATAATGTAAATAATGCAAGTAATCATAATACCTCATCTCAGAGATATAGACAGATATATAGAGAGACATAGACATAAAGGCCGGAGCGTACAACGGCAGAAACGTTGTGAATATTGCAACGAAGATGAGGATGACAGTCCGAATAATGTAAATAATGCAAGTAATCATAATACCTCATCTCAGAGATATAGACAGATATATAGAGAGACATAGACATAAAGGCCGGAGCGTTCAACGGCCGAAACGTTGTGAATATGGCAATGAAGATGAGGATAACAGTCCGAATAATGTAAAGAATGCAAGTAATCATAATACCTCATCTCAGAGATATAGACAGATATATAGAGAGACATAGACATAAAGGCCGGAGCGTACAACGGCCGAAACGTTGTGAATATTGCAACGAAGATGAGGATGACAGTCCGAATAATGTAAAGAATGCAAGTAATCATAATACCTCATCTCAGAGATATAGACAGATATATAGAGAGACATAGACATAAAGGCCGGAGCGTACAACGGCCGAAACGTTGTGAATATGGCAACGAAGATGGGGATGACAGTCCGAATAATGTAAATAATGCAAGTAATCATAATACCTCATCTCAGAGATATAGACAGATATATAGAGAGACATAGACATAAAGGCCGGAGCGTACAACGGCCGAAACGTTGTGAATATGGCAACGAAGATGAGGATGACAGTCCGAATAATGTAAATAATGCAAGTAATCATAATACCTCATCTCAGAGATATAGACAGATATATAGAGAGACATAGACATAAAGGCCGGAGCGTACAACGGCCGAAACGTTGTGAATATGACAACGAAGATGAGGATAACAGTTCGAATAATGTAAATAATGCAAGTAATCATAATACCTCATCTCAGAGATATAGACAGATATATAGAGAGACATAGACATAAAGGCCGGAGCGTACAACGGCCGAAACGTTGTGAATATGGCAACGAAGATGAGGATGACAGTCCGAATAATGTAAATAATGCAAGTAATCATAATACCTCATCTCAGAGATATAGACAGATATATAGAGAGACATAGACATAAAGGCCGGAGCGTACAACGGCCGAAACGTTGTGAATATGGCAATGAAGATGAGGATAACAGTCCGAATAATGTAAATAATGCAAGTAATCATAATACCTCATCTCAGAGATATAGACAGATATATAGAGAGACATAGACATAAAGGCCGGAGCGTACAACGGCGAAACGTTGTGAATATGGCAACGAAGATGGGGATGACAGTCCGAATAATGTAAATAATGCAAGTAATCATAATACCTCATCTCAGAGATATAGACAGATATATAGAGAGACATAGACATAAAGGCCGGAGCGTACAACGGCCGAAACGTTGTGAATATGGCAACGAAGATGAGGATGACAGTCCGAATAATGTAAATAATGCAAGTAATCATAATACCTCATCTCAGAGATATGGACAGATATATAGAGAGACATAGACATAAAGGCCGGAGCGTACAACGGCCGAAACGTTGTGAATATGGCAACGAAGATGAGGATGACAGTCCGAATAATGTAAATAATGCAAGTAATCATAATACCTCATCTCAGAGATATAGACAGATATATAGAGAGACATAGACATAAAGGCCGGAGCGTACAACGGCCGAAACGTTGTGAATATTGCAACGAAGATGAGGATGACAGTCCGAATAATGTAAATAATGCAAGTAATCATAATACCTCATCTCAGAGATATAGACAGATATATAGAGAGACATAGACATAAAGGCCGGAGCGTACAACGGCCGAAACGTTGTGAATATGGCAACGAAGATGAGGATGACAGTCCGAATAATGTAAATAATGCAAGTAATCATAATACCTCATCTCAGAGATATAGACAGATATATAGAGAGACATAGACATAAAGGCCGGAGCGTACAACGGCCGAAACGTTGTGAATATTGCAACGAAGATGAGGATGACAGTCCGAATAATGTAAATAATGCAAGTAATCATAATACCTCATCTCAGAGATATAGACAGATATATAGAGAGACATAGACATAACGGCCGGAGCGTACAACGGCCGAAACGTTGTGAATATTGCAACGAAGATGAGGATGACAGTCCGAATAATGTAAATAATGCAAGTAATCATAATACCTCATCTCAGAGATATAGACAGATATATAGAGAGACATAGACATAAAGGCCGGAGCGTACAACGGCCGAAACGTTGTGAATATGACAACGAAGATGAGGATGACAGTCCGAATAATGTAAAGAATGCAAGTAATCATAATACCTCATCTCAGAGATATAGACAGATATATAGAGAGACATAGACATAAAGGCCGGAGCGTACAACGGCCGAAACGTTGTGAATATGGCAACGAAGATGGGGATGACAGTCCGAATAATGTAAATAATGCAAGTAATCATAATACCTCATCTCAGAGATATAGACAGATATATAGAGAGACATAGACATAAAGGCCGGAGCGTACAACGGCCGAAACGTTGTGAATATGGCAACGAAGATGGGGATGACAGTCCGAATAATGTAAATAATGCAAGTAATCATAATACCTCATCTCAGAGATATAGACAGATATATAGAGAGACATAGACATAAAGGCCGGAGCGTACAACGGCCGAAACGTTGTGAATATGACAACGAAGATGAGGATAACAGTTCGAATAATGTAAATAATGCAAGTAATCATAATACCTCATCTCAGAGATATAGACAGATATATAGAGAGACATAGACATAAAGGCCGGAGCGTACAACGGCCGAAACGTTGTGAATATGGCAACGAAGATGAGGATGACAGTCCGAATAATGTAAATAATGCAAGTAATCATAATACCTCATCTCAGAGATATAGACAGATATATAGAGAGACATAGACATAAAGGCCGGAGCGTACAACGGCCGAAACGTTGTGAATATGGCAATGAAGATGAGGATAACAGTCCGAATAATGTAAATAATGCAAGTAATCATAATACCTCATCTCAGAGATATAGACAGATATATAGAGAGACATAGACATAAAGGCCGGAGCGTACAACGGCGAAACGTTGTGAATATGGCAACGAAGATGGGGATGACAGTCCGAATAATGTAAATAATGCAAGTAATCATAATACCTCATCTCAGAGATATAGACAGATATATAGAGAGACATAGACATAAAGGCCGGAGCGTACAACGGCCGAAACGTTGTGAATATGGCAACGAAGATGAGGATGACAGTCCGAATAATGTAAATAATGCAAGTAATCATAATACCTCATCTCAGAGATATGGACAGATATATAGAGAGACATAGACATAAAGGCCGGAGCGTACAACGGCCGAAACGTTGTGAATATGGCAACGAAGATGAGGATGACAGTCCGAATAATGTAAATAATGCAAGTAATCATAATACCTCATCTCAGAGATATAGACAGATATATAGAGAGACATAGACATAAAGGCCGGAGCGTACAACGGCGAAACGTTGTGAATATGGCAACGAAGATGGGGATGACAGTCCGAATAATGTAAATAATGCAAGTAATCATAATACCTCATCTCAGAGATATAGACAGATATATAGAGAGACATAGACATAAAGGCCGGAGCGTACAACGGCCGAAACGTTGTGAATATGGCAACGAAGATGAGGATGACAGTCCGAATAATGTAAATAATGCAAGTAATCATAATACCTCATCTCAGAGATATGGACAGATATATAGAGAGACATAGACATAAAGGCCGGAGCGTACAACGGCCGAAACGTTGTGAATATGGCAACGAAGATGAGGATGACAGTCCGAATAATGTAAATAATGCAAGTAATCATAATACCTCATCTCAGAGATATAGACAGATATATAGAGAGACATAGACATAAAGGCCGGAGCGTACAACGGCGAAACGTTGTGAATATGGCAACGAAGATGGGGATGACAGTCCGAATAATGTAAATAATGCAAGTAATCATAATACCTCATCTCAGAGATATAGACAGATATATAGAGAGACATAGACATAAAGGCCGGAGCGTACAACGGCCGAAACGTTGTGAATATGGCAACGAAGATGAGGATGACAGTCCGAATAATGTAAATAATGCAAGTAATCATAATACCTCATCTCAGAGATATAGACAGATATATAGAGAGACATAGACATAAAGGCCGGAGCGTACAACGGCCGAAACGTTGTGAATATTGCAACGAAGATGAGGATGACAGTCCGAATAATGTAAATAATGCAAGTAATCATAATACCTCATCTCAGAGATATAGACAGATATATAGAGAGACATAGACATAAAGGCCGGAGCGTACAACGGCCGAAACGTTGTGAATATTGCAACGAAGATGAGGATGACAGTCCGAATAATGTAAATAATGCAAGTAATCATAATACCTCATCTCAGAGATATAGACAGATATAGAGAGACATAGACATAAAGGCCGGAGCGTACAACGGCCGAAACGTTGTGAATATTGCAACGAAGATGAGGATGACAGTCCGAATAATGTAAAGAATGCAAGTAATCATAATACCTCATCTCAGAGATATAGGCAGATATAGAGAGACATAGACATAAAGGCCGGAGCGTACAACGGCCGAAACGTTGTGAATATGGCAACGAAGATGGGGATGACAGTCCGAATAATGTAAATAATGCAAGTAATCATAATACCTCATCTCAGAGATATAGACAAATATATAGAGAGACATAGACATAAAGGCCGGAGCGTACAACGGCCGAAACGTTGTGAATATGGCAACGAAGATGGGGATGACAGTCCGAATAATGTAAATAATGCAAGTAATCATAATACCTCATCTCAGAGATATAGACAGATATATAGAGAGACATAGACATAAAGGCCGGAGCGTACAACGGCCGAAACGTTGTGAATATGACAACGAAGATGAGGATAACAGTTCGAATAATGTAAATAATGCAAGTAATCATAATACCTCATCTCAGAGATATAGACAGATATATAGAGAGACATATACATAAAGGCCGGAGCGTACAACGGCCGAAACGTTGTGAATATGGCAACGAAGATGAGGATGACAGTCCGAATAATGTAAATAATGCAAGTAATCATAATACCTCATCTCAGAGATATAGACAGATATATAGAGAGACATAGACATAAAGGCCGGAGCGTACAACGGCCGAAACGTTGTGAATATGGCAACGAAGATGGGGATGACAGTCCGAATAATGTAAATAATGCAAGTAATCATAATACCTCATCTCAGAGATATAGACAGATATATAGAGAGACATAGACATAAAGGCCGGAGCGTACAACGGCCGAAACGTTGTGAATATGGCAACGAAGATGGGGATGACAGTCCGAATAATGTAAATAATGCAAGTAATCATAATACCTCATCTCAGAGATATAGACAGATATATAGAGAGACATAGACATAAAGGCCGGAGCGTACAACGGCCGAAACGTTGTGAATATGGCAACGAAGATGAGGATGACAGTCCGAATAATGTAAATAATGCAAGTAATCATAATACCTCATCTCAGAGATATAGACAGATATATAGAGAGACATAGACATAAAGGCCGGAGCGTACAACGGCCGAAACGTTGTGAATATGGCAACGAAGATGAGGATGACAGTCCGAATAATGTAAATAATGCAAGTAATCATAATACCTCATCTCAGAGATATAGACAGATATATAGAGAGACATAGACATAAAGGCCGGAGCGTACAACGGCCGAAACGTTGTGAATATGGCAACGAAGATGGGGATGACAGTCCGAATAATGTAAATAATGCAAGTAATCATAATACCTCATCTCAGAGATATAGACAGATATATAGAGAGACATAGACATATAGGCCGGAGCGTACAACGGCCGAAACGTTGTGAATATGACAACGAAGATGAGGATGACAGTCTGAATAATGTAAATAATGCAAGTAATCATAATACCTCATCTCAGAGATATAGACAGATATATAGAGAGACATAGACATAAAGGCCGGAGCGTACAACGGCCGAAACGTTGTGAATATGACAACGAAGATGAGGATAACAGTCCGAATAATGTAAATAATGCAAGTAATCATAATACCTCATCTCAGAGATATAGACAGATATATAGAGAGACATAGACATAAAGGCCGGAGCGTACAACGGCCGAAACGTTGTGAATATGACAACGAAGATGAGGATAACAGTCCGAATAATGTAAATAATGCAAGTAATCATAATACCTCATCTCAGAGATATAGACAGATATATAGAGAGACATAGACATAAAGGCCGGAGCGTACAACGGCCGAAACGTTGTGAATATGACAACGAAGATGAGGATAACAGTCCGAATAATGTAAATAATGCAAGTAATCATAATACCTCATCTCAGAGATATAGACAGATATATAGAGAGACATAGACATAAAGGCCGGAGCGTACAACGGCCGAAACGTTGTGAATATGACAACGAAGATGAGGATAACAGTCCGAATAATGTAAATAATGCAAGTAATCATAATACCTCATCTCAGAGATATAGACAGATATATAGAGAGACATAGACATAAAGGCCGGAGCGTACAACGGCCGAAACGTTGTGAATATGACAACGAAGATGAGGATAACAGTCCGAATAATGTAAATAATGCAAGTAATCATAATACCTCATCTCAGAGATATAGACAGATATATAGAGAGACATAGACATAAAGGCCGGAGCGTACAACGGCCGAAACGTTGTGAATATGACAACGAAGATGAGGATAACAGTCCGAATAATGTAAATAATGCAAGTAATCATAATACCTCATCTCAGAGATATAGACAGATATATAGAGAGACATAGACATAAAGGCCGGAGCGTACAACGGCCGAAACGTTGTGAATATGGCAACGAAGATGAGGATGACAGTCCGAATAATGTAAATAATGCAAGTAATCATAATACCTCATCTCAGAGATATAGACAGATATATAGAGAGACATAGACATAAAGGCCGGAGCGTACAACGGCCGAAACGTTGTGAATATGACAACGAAGATGAGGATAACAGTCCGAATAATGTAAATAATGCAAGTAATCATAATACCTCATCTCAGAGATATAGACAGATATATAGAGAGACATAGACATAAAGGCCGGAGCGTACAACGGCCGAAACGTTGTGAATATGACAACGAAGATGAGGATAACAGTCCGAATAATGTAAATAATGCAAGTAATCATAATACCTCATCTCAGAGATATAGACAGATATATAGAGAGACATAGACATAAAGGCCGGAGCGTACAACGGCCGAAACGTTGTGAATATGACAACGAAGATGAGGATAACAGTCCGAATAATGTAAATAATGCAAGTAATCATAATACCTCATCTCAGAGATATAGACAGATATATAGAGAGACATAGACATAAAGGCCGGAGCGTACAACGGCCGAAACGTTGTGAATATGACAACGAAGATGAGGATAACAGTCCGAATAATGTAAATAATGCAAGTAATCATAATACCTCATCTCAGAGATATAGACAGATATATAGAGAGACATAGACATAAAGGCCGGAGCGTACAACGGCCGAAACGTTGTGAATATGACAACGAAGATGAGGATAACAGTCCGAATAATGTAAATAATGCAAGTAATCATAATACCTCATCTCAGAGATATAGACAGATATATAGAGAGACATAGACATAAAGGCCGGAGCGTACAACGGCCGAAACGTTGTGAATATGACAACGAAGATGAGGATAACAGTCCGAATAATGTAAATAATGCAAGTAATCATAATACCTCATCTCAGAGATATAGACAGATATATAGAGAGACATAGACATAAAGGCCGGAGCGTACAACGGCCGAAACGTTGTGAATATGACAACGAAGATGAGGATAACAGTCCGAATAATGTAAATAATGCAAGTAATCATAATACCTCATCTCAGAGATATAGACAGATATATAGAGAGACATAGACATAAAGGCCGGAGCGTACAACGGCCGAAACGTTGTGAATATGACAACGAAGATGGGGATGACAGTCTGAATAATGTAAATAATGCAAGTAATCATAATACCTCATCTCAGAGATATAGACGGATATATAGAGAGACATAGACATAAAGGCCGGAGCGTACAACGGCCGAAACGTTGTGAATATGGCAACGAAGATGAGGATGACAGTCTGAATAATGTAAATAATGCAAGTAATCATAATACCTCATCTCAGAGATATAGACAGATATATAGAGAGACATAGACATAAAGGCCGGAGCGTACAACGGCCGAAACGTTGTGAATATGACAACGAAGATGAGGATAACAGTCCGAATAATGTAAATAATGCAAGTAATCATAATACCTCATCTCAGAGATATAGACAGATATATAGAGAGACATAGACATAAAGGCCGGAGCGTACAACGGCCGAAACGTTGTGAATATGACAACGAAGATGAGGATAACAGTCCGAATAATGTAAATAATGCAAGTAATCATAATACCTCATCTCAGAGATATAGACAGATATATAGAGAGACATAGACATAAAGGCCGGAGCGTACAACGGCCGAAACGTTGTGAATATGACAACGAAGATGAGGATAACAGTCCGAATAATGTAAATAATGCAAGTAATCATAATACCTCATCTCAGAGATATAGACAGATATATAGAGAGACATAGACATAAAGGCCGGAGCGTACAACGGCCGAAACGTTGTGAATATGGCAACGAAGATGAGGATGACAGTCCGAATAATGTAAATAATGCAAGTAATCATAATACCTCATCTCAGAGATATAGACAGATATATAGAGAGACATAGACATAAAGGCCGGAGCGTACAACGGCCGAAACGTTGTGAATATGGCAACGAAGATGAGGATGACAGTCCGAATAATGTAAATAATGCAAGTAATCATAATACCTCATCTCAGAGATATAGACAGATATATAGAGAGACATAGACATAAAGGCCGGAGCGTACAACGGCCGAAACGTTGTGAATATGGCAAGGAAGATGAGGATGACAGTCCGAATAATGTAAATAATGCAAGTAATCATAATACCTCATCTCAGAGATATAGACAGATATATAGAGAGACATAGACATAAAGGCCGGAGCGTACAACGGCCGAAACGTTGTGAATATGGCAACGAAGATGAGGATGACAGTCCGAATAATGTAAATAATGCAAGTAATCATAATACCTTATCTCAGAGATATAGATAGATATATAGAGAGACATAGACATAAAGGCCGGAGCGTACAACGGCCGAAACGTTGTGAATATGGCAATGAAGATGAGGATGACAGTCCGAATAATGTAAATAATGCAAGTAATCATAATACCTCATCTCAGAGATATAGACAGATATATAGAGAGACATAGACATAAAGGCCGGAGCGTACAACGGCCAAAACGTTGTGAATATGGCAACGAAGATGAGGATGACAGTCCGAATAATGTAAATAATGCAAGTAATCATAATACCTCATCTCAGAGATATAGACAGATATATAGAGAGACATAGACATAAAGGCCGGAGCGTACAACGGCCGAAACGTTGTGAATATGGCAATGAAGATGAGGATGACAGTCCGAATAATGTAAATAATGCAAGTAATCATAATACCTCATCTCAGAGATATAGACAGATATATAGAGAGACATAGACATAAAGGCCGGAGCGTACAACGGCCGAAACGTTGTGAATATGGCAACGAAGATGAGGATGACAGTCCGAATAATGTAAATAATGCAAGTAATCATAATACCTCATCTCAGAGATATAGACAGATATATAGAGAGACATAGACATAAAGGCCGGAGCGTACAACAGCCGAAACGTTGTGAATATAGCAACGAAGATGAGGATGACAGTCCGAATAATGTAAATAATGCAAGTAATCATAATACCTCATCTCAGAGATATAGACAGATATATAGAGAGACATAGACATAAAGGCCGGAGCGTACAACGGCCGAAACGTTGTGAATATAGCAACGAAGATGAGGATGACAGTCCGAATAATGTAAATAATGCAAGTAATCATAATACCTCATCTCAGAGATATAGACAGATATATAGAGAGACATAGACATAAAGGCCGGAGCGTACAACGGCCGAAACGTTGTGAATATGGCAACGAAGATGAGGATGACAGTCCGAATAATGTAAATAATGCAAGTAATCATAATACCTCATCTCAGAGATATAGACAGATATATAGACAGACATAGACATAAAGGCCGGAGCGTACAACGGCCGAAACGTTGTGAATATGCCAATAAAGATGAGGATAACTGTTTGAATAATGTAAATAATGCAAGTAATCATAATACCTCATCTCAGAGATATAGACAGATATATAGAGAGACATAGACATAAAGGCCGGAGCGTACAACGGCCGAAACGTTGTGAATATGGCAACAAAGGTGAGGATGACAGTCCGAATAATGTAAATAATGCAAGTAATCATAATACCTCATCTCAGAGATATAGACAGATATATAGAGAGACATAGACATAAAGGCCGGAGCGTACAACGGCCGAAACATTGTGAATATGGCAATGAAGATGAGGATGACAGTCCGAATAATGTAAATAATGCAAGTAATCATAATACCTCATCTCAGAGATATAGACAGATATATAGAGAGACATAGACATAAAGGCCGGAGCGTACAACGGCCGAAACGTTGTGAATATGGCAACGAAGATGAGGATGACAGTCTGAATAATGTAAATAATGCAAGTAATCATAATACCTCATCTCAGAGATATAGACAGATATATAGAGAGACATAGACATAAAGGCCGGAGCGTACAACGGCCGAAACGTTGTGAATATGGCAACGAAGATGAGGATGACAGTCCGAATAATGTAAATAATGCAAGTAATCATAATACCTCATCTCAGAGATATAGACAGATATATAGAGAGACATAGACATAAAGGCCGGAGCGTACAACGGCCGAAACGTTGTGAATATGGCAACAAAGGTGAGGATGACAGTCCGAATAATGTAAATAATGCAAGTAATCATAATACCTCATCTCAGAGATATAGACAGATATATAGAGAGACATAGACATAAAGGCCGGAGCGTACAACGGCCGAAACGTTGTGAATATGGCAACGAAGATGAGGATGACAGTCCGAATAATGTAAATAATGCAAGTAATCATAATACCTCATCTCAGAGATATAGACAGATATATAGAGAGACATAGACATAAAGGCCGGAGCGTACAACGGCCGAAACGTTGTGAATATGGCAACGAAGATGAGGATGACAGTCCGAATAATGTAAATAATGCAAGTAATCATAATACCTCATCTCAGAGATATAGACAGATATATAGACAGACATAGACATAAAGGCCGGAGCGTACAACGGCCGAAACGTTGTGAATATGCCAATAAAGATGAGGATAACTGTTTGAATAATGTAAATAATGCAAGTAATCATAATACCTCATCTCAGAGATATAGACAGATATATAGAGAGACATAGACATAAAGGCCGGAGCGTACAACGGCCGAAACGTTGTGAATATGGCAACAAAGGTGAGGATGACAGTCCGAATAATGTAAATAATGCAAGTAATCATAATACCTCATCTCAGAGATATAGACAGATATATAGAGAGACATAGACATAAAGGCCGGAGCGTACAACGGCCGAAACATTGTGAATATGGCAATGAAGATGAGGATGACAGTCCGAATAATGTAAATAATGCAAGTAATCATAATACCTCATCTCAGAGATATAGACAGATATATAGAGAGACATAGACATAAAGGCCGGAGCGTACAACGGCCGAAACGTTGTGAATATGGCAACGAAGATGAGGATGACAGTCTGAATAATGTAAATAATGCAAGTAATCATAATACCTCATCTCAGAGATATAGACAGATATATAGAGAGACATAGACATAAAGGCCGGAGCGTACAACGGCCGAAACGTTGTGAATATGGCAACGAAGATGAGGATGACAGTCCGAATAATGTAAATAATGCAAGTAATCATAATACCTCATCTCAGAGATATAGACAGATATATAGAGAGACATAGACATAAAGGCCGGAGCGTACAACGGCCGAAACGTTGTGAATATGGCAACAAAGGTGAGGATGACAGTCCGAATAATGTAAATAATGCAAGTAATCATAATACCTCATCTCAGAGATATAGACAGATATATAGAGAGACATAGACATAAAGGCCGGAGCGTACAACGGCCGAAACGTTGTGAATATGGCAACGAAGATGAGGATGACAGTCCGAATAATGTAAATAATGCAAGTAATCATAATACCTCATCTCAGAGATATAGACAGATATATAGAGAGACATAGACATAAAGGCCGGAGCGTACAACGGCCGAAACGTTGTGAATATGGCAACGAAGATGAGGATGACAGTCCGAATAATGTAAATAATGCAAGTAATCATAATACCTCATCTCAGAGATATAGACAGATATATAGACAGACATAGACATAAAGGCCGGAGCGTACAACGGCCGAAACGTTGTGAATATGCCAATAAAGATGAGGATAACTGTTTGAATAATGTAAATAATGCAAGTAATCATAATACCTCATCTCAGAGATATAGACAGATATATAGAGAGACATAGACATAAAGGCCGGAGCGTACAACGGCCGAAACGTTGTGAATATGGCAACAAAGGTGAGGATGACAGTCCGAATAATGTAAATAATGCAAGTAATCATAATACCTCATCTCAGAGATATAGACAGATATATAGAGAGACATAGACATAAAGGCCGGAGCGTACAACGGCCGAAACATTGTGAATATGGCAATGAAGATGAGGATGACAGTCCGAATAATGTAAATAATGCAAGTAATCATAATACCTCATCTCAGAGATATAGACAGATATATAGAGAGACATAGACATAAAGGCCGGAGCGTACAACGGCCGAAACGTTGTGAATATGGCAACGAAGATGAGGATGACAGTCTGAATAATGTAAATAATGCAAGTAATCATAATACCTCATCTCAGAGATATAGACAGATATATAGAGAGACATAGACATAAAGGCCGGAGCGTACAACGGCCGAAACGTTGTGAATATGGCAACGAAGATGAGGATGACAGTCCGAATAATGTAAATAATGCAAGTAATCATAATACCTCATCTCAGAGATATAGACAGATATATAGAGAGACATAGACATAAAGGCCGGAGCGTACAACGGCCGAAACGTTGTGAATATGGCAACAAAGGTGAGGATGACAGTCCGAATAATGTAAATAATGCAAGTAATCATAATACCTCATCTCAGAGATATAGACAGATATATAGAGAGACATAGACATAAAGGCCGGAGCGTACAACGGCCGAAACGTTGTGAATATGGCAACGAAGATGAGGATGACAGTCCGAATAATGTAAATAATGCAAGTAATCATAATACCTCATCTCAGAGATATAGACAGATATATAGAGAGACATAGACATAAAGGCCGGAGCGTACAACGGCCGAAACGTTGTGAATATGGCAACGAAGATGAGGATGACAGTCCGAATAATGTAAATAATGCAAGTAATCATAATACCTCATCTCGGAGATATAGACAGATATATAGAGAGACATAGACATAAAGGCCGGAGCGTACAACGGCCGAAACGTTGTGAATATGGCAACGAAGATGAGGATGACAGTCCGAATAATGTAAATAATGCAAGTAATCATAATACCTCATCTCGGAGATATAGACAGATATATAGAGAGACATAGACATAAAGGCCGGAGCGTACAACGGCCGAAACGTTGTGAATATGGCAACGAAGATGAGGATGACAGTCCGAATAATGTAAATAATGCAAGTAATCATAATACCTCATCTCAGAGATATAGACAGATATATAGAGAGACATAGACATAAAGGCCGGAGCGTACAACGGCCGAAACGTTGTGAATATAGCAACGAAGATGAGGATGACAGTCCGAATAATGTAAATAATGCAAGTAATCATAATACCTCATCTCAGAGATATAGACAGATATATAGAGAGACATAGACATAAAGGCCGGAGCGTACAACGGCCGAAACGTTGTGAATATGGCAACGAAGATGAGGATGACAGTCCGAATAATGTAAATAATGCAAGTAATCATAATACCTCATCTCAGAGATATAGACAGATATATAGAGAGACATAGACATAAAGGCCGGAGCATACAACGGCCGAAACGTTGTGAATATGGCAACGAAGATGAGGATGACAGTCCGAATAATGTAAATAATGCAAGTAATCATAATACCTCATCTCAGAGATATAGACAGATATATAGAGAGACATAGACATAAAGGCCGGAGCGTACAACGGCCGAAACGTTGTGAATATGGCAACAAAGGTGAGGATGACAGTCCGAATAATGTAAATAATGCAAGTAATCATAATACCTCATCTCAGAGATATAGACAGATATATAGAGAGACATAGACATAAAGGCCGGAGCGTACAACGGCCGAAACGTTGTGAATATGGCAATGAAGATGAGGATGACAGTCCGAATAATGTAAATAATGCAAGTAATCATAATACCTCATCTCAGAGATATAGACAGATATATAGAGAGACATAGACATAAAGGCCGGAGCATACAACGGCCGAAACGTTGTGAATATGGCAACGAAGATGAGGATGACAGTCCGAATAATGTAAATAATGCAAGTAATCATAATACCTCATCTCAGAGATATAGACAGATATATTGAGAGACATAGACATAAAGGCCGGAGCGTACAACGGCCGAAACGTTGTGAATATGGCAACAAAGGTGAGGATGACAGTCCGAATAATGTAAATAATGCAAGTAATCATAATACCTCATCTCAGAGATATGGACAGATATATAGAGAGACATAGACATAAAGGCCGGAGCATACAACGGCCGAAACGTTGTGAATATGGCAACGAAGATGAGGATGACAGTCCGAATAATGTAAATAATGCAAGTAATCATAATACCTCATCTCAGAGATATAGACAGATATATAGAGAGACATAGACATAAAGGCCGGAGCGTACAACGGCCGAAACGTTGTGAATATGGCAACAAAGGTGAGGATGACAGTCCGAATAATGTAAATAATGCAAGTAATCATAATACCTCATCTCAGAGATATAGACAGATATATAGAGAGACATAGACATAAAGGCCGGAGCGTACAACGGCCGAAACGTTGTGAATATGGCAATGAAGATGAGGATGACAGTCCGAATAATGTAAATAATGCAAGTAATCATAATACCTCATCTCAGAGATATAGACAGATATATAGAGAGACATAGACATAAAGGCCGGAGCATACAACGGCCGAAACGTTGTGAATATGGCAACGAAGATGAGGATGACAGTCCGAATAATGTAAATAATGCAAGTAATCATAATACCTCATCTCAGAGATATAGACAGATATATAGAGAGACATAGACATAAAGGCCGGAGCGTACAACGGCCGAAACGTTGTGAATATAGCAACGAAGATGAGGATGACAGTCCGAATAATGTAAATAATGCAAGTAATCATAATACCTCATCTCAGAGATATAGACAGATATATAGAGAGACATAGACATAAAGGCCGGAGCGTACAACGGCCGAAACGTTGTGAATATGGCAACGAAGATGAGGATGACAGTCCGAATAATGTAAATAATGCAAGTAATCATAATACCTCATCTCAGAGATATAGACAGATATATAGAGAGACATAGACATAAAGGCCGGAGCGTACAACGGCCGAAACGTTGTGAATATGGCAACGAAGATGAGGATGACAGTCCGAATAATGTAAATAATGCAAGTAATCATAATACCTCCTCTCAGAGATATAGACAGATATATAGAGAGACATAGACATAAAGGCCGGAGCGTACAACGGCCGAAACGTTGTGAATATGGCAACGAAGATGAGGATGACAGTCCGAATAATGTAAATAATGCAAGTAATCATAATACCTCATCTCAGAGATATAGACAGATATATAGAGAGACATAGACATAAAGGCCGGAGCGTACAACGGCCGAAACGTTGTGAATATGGCAACGAAGGTGAGGATGACAGTCCGAATAATGTAAATAATGCAAGTAATCATAATACCTCATCTCAGAGATATAGACAGATATATAGAGAGACATAGACATAAAGGCCGGAGCGTACAACGGCCGAAACGTTGTGAATATGACAACGAAGATGAGGATGACAGTCTGAATAATGTAAATAATGCAAGTAATCATAATACCTCATCTCAGAGATATAGACAGATATATAGAGAGACATAGACATAAAGGCCGGAGCGTACAACGGCCGAAACGTTGTGAATATGGCAACGAAGATGAGGATGACAGTCTGAATAATGTAAATAATGCAAGTAATCATAATACCTCATCTCAGAGATATAGACAGATATATAGAGAGACATAGACATAAAGGCCGGAGCGTACAACGGCCGAAACGTTGTGAATATGGCAACGAAGATGAGGATGACAGTCCGAATAATGTAAATAATGCAAGTAATCATAATACCTCATCTCAGAGATATAGACAGATATATAGAGAGACATAGACATAAAGGCCGGAGCATACAACGGCCGAAACGTTGTGAATATGGCAATAAAGGTGAGGATGACAGTCCGAATAATGTAAATAATGCAAGTAATCATAATACCTCATCTCAGAGATATAGACAGATATATAGAGAGACATAGACATAAAGGCCGGAGCATACAACGGCCGAAACGTTGTGAATATGGCAATAAAGGTGAGGATGACAGTCCGAATAATGTAAATAATGCAAGTAATCATAATACCTCATCTCAGAGATATAGACAGATATATAGAGAGACATAGACATAAAGGCCGGAGCATACAACGGCCGAAACGTTGTGAATATGGCAATAAAGTTGAGGATGACAGTCCGAATAATGTAAATAATGCAAGTAATCATAATACCTCATCTCAGAGATATAGACAGATATATAGAGAGACATAGACATAAAGGCCGGAGCGTACAACGGCCGAAACGTTGTGAATATGACAACGAAGATGAGGATGACAGTCCGAATAATGTAAATAATGCAAGTAATCATAATACCTCATCTCAGAGATATAGACAGATATATAGAGAGACATAGACATAAAGGCCGGAGCGTACAACGGCCGAAACGTTGTGAATATGGCAACGAAGATGAGGATGACAGTCTGAATAATGTAAATAATGCAAGTAATCATAATACCTCATCTCAGAGATATAGACAGATATATAGAGAGACATAGACATAAAGGCCGGAGCGTACAACGGCCGAAACGTTGTGAATATGGCAACGAAGATGAGGATGACAGTCCGAATAATGTAAATAATGCAAGTAATCATAATACCTCATCTCAGAGATATAGACAGATATATAGAGAGACATAGACATAAAGGCCGGAGCATACAACGGCCGAAACGTTGTGAATATGGCAACGAAGATGAGGATGACAGTCTGAATAATGTAAATAATGCAAGTAATCATAATACCTCATCTCAGAGATATGGACAGATATATAGAGAGACATAGACATAAAGGCCGGAGCGTACAACGGCCGAAACGTTGTGAATATGGCAACGAAGATGGGGATGACAGTCCAAATAATGTAAATAATGCAAGTAATCATAATACCTCATCTCAGAGATATAGACAGATATATAGAGAGACATAGACATAAAGGCCGGAGCGTACAACGGCCGAAACGTTGTGAATATGACAACGAAGATGAGGATGACAGTCTGAATAATGTAAATAATGCAAGTAATCATAATACCTCATCTCAGAGATATAGACAGATATATAGAGAGACATAGACATAAAGGCCGGAGCGTACAACGGCCGAAACGTTGTGAATATGGCAACAAAGGTGAGGATGACAGTCCGAATAATGTAAATAATGCAAGTAATCATAATACCTCATCTCAGAGATATAGACAGATATATAGAGAGACATAGACATAAAGGCCGGAGCGTACAACGGCCGAAACGTTGTGAATATGGCAACGAAGATGAGGATGACAGTCCAAATAATGTAAATAATGCAAGTAATCATAATACCTCATCTCAGAGATATAGACAGATATATAGAGAGACATAGACATAAAGGCCGGAGCGTACAACGGCCGAAACGTTGTGAATATGGCAACGAAGATGAGGATGACAGTCTGAATAATGTAAATAATGCAAGTAATCATAATACCTCATCTCAGAGATATAGACAGATATATAGAGAGACATAGACATAAAGGCCGGAGCGTACAACGGCCGAAACGTTGTGAATATGGCAACGAAGATGAGGATGACAGTCTGAATAATGTAAATAATGCAAGTAATCATAATACCTCATCTCAGAGATATAGACAGATATATAGAGAGACATAGACATAAAGGCCGGAGCATACAACGGCCGAAACGTTGTGAATATGGCAACGAAGATGAGGATGACAGTCCGAATAATGTAAATAATGCAAGTAATCATAATACCTCATCTCAGAGATATAGACAGATATATAGAGAGACATAGACATAAAGGCCGGAGCGTACAACGGCCGAAACGTTGTGAATATGGCAATGAAGATGAGGATGACAGTCCGAATAATGTAAATAATGCAAGTAATCATAATACCTCATCTCAGAGATATAGACGGATATATAGAGAGACATAGACATAAAGGCCGGAGCGTACAACGGCCGAAACGTTGTGAATATGGCAACGAAGATGAGGATGACAGTCTGAATAATGTAAATAATGCAAGTAATCATAATACCTCATCTCAGAGATATAGACAGATATATAGAGAGACATAGACATAAAGGCCGGAGCGTACAACGGCCGAAACGTTGTGAATATGGCAACGAAGATGAGGATGACAGTCCGAATAATGTAAATAATGCAAGTAATCATAATACCTCATCTCAGAGATATAGACAGATATATAGAGAGACATAGACATAAAGGCCGGAGCGTACAACGGCCGAAACGTTGTGAATATGGCAACGAAGATGAGGATGACAGTCTGAATAATGTAAATAATGCAAGTAATCATAATACCTCATCTCAGAGATATAGACAGATATATAGAGAGACATAGACATAAAGGCCGGAGCGTACAACGGCCGAAACGTTGTGAATATGGCAACGAAGATGAGGATGACAGTCCGAATAATGTAAATAATGCAAGTAATCATAATACCTCATCTCAGAGATATAGACAGATATATAGAGAGACATAGACATAAAGGCCGGAGCGTACAACGGCCGAAACGTTGTGAATATGGCAACGAAGATGAGGATGACAGTCTGAATAATGTAAATAATGCAAGTAATCATAATACCTCATCTCAGAGATATAGACAGATATATAGAGAGACATAGACATAAAGGCCGGAGCGTACAACGGCCGAAACGTTGTGAATATGGCAACGAAGATGAGGATGACAGTCTGAATAATGTAAATAATGCAAGTAATCATAATACCTCATCTCAGAGATATAGACAGATATATAGAGAGACATAGACATAAAGGCCGGAGCGTACAACGGCCGAAACGTTGTGAATATGGCAACGAAGATGAGGATGACAGTCCGAATAATGTAAATAATGCAAGTAATCATAATACCTCATCTCAGAGATATAGACAGATATATAGAGAGACATAGACATAAAGGCCGGAGCGTACAACGGCCGAAACGTTGTGAATATGGCAATGAAGATGAGGATGACAGTCCGAATAATGTAAATAATGCAAGTAATCATAATACCTCATCTCAGAGATATAGACAGATATATAGAGAGACATAGACATAAAGGCCGGAGCGTACAACGGCCGAAACGTTGTGAATATGGCAACGAAGATGAGGATGACAGTCTGAATAATGTAAATAATGCAAGTAATCATAATACCTCATCTCAGAGATATAGACAGATATATAGAGAGACATAGACATAAAGGCCGGAGCGTACAACGGCCGAAACGTTGTGAATATGGCAACGAAGATGAGGATGACAGTCTGAATAATGTAAATAATGCAAGTAATCATAATACCTCATCTCAGAGATATAGACAGATATATAGAGAGACATAGACATAAAGGCCGGAGCGTACAACGGCCGAAACGTTGTGAATATGGCAACGAAGATGAGGATGACAGTCTGAATAATGTAAATAATGCAAGTAATCATAATACCTCATCTCAGAGATATAGACAGATATATAGAGAGACATAGACATAAAGGCCGGAGCGTACAACGGCCGAAACGTTGTGAATATGGCAACGAAGATGAGGATGACAGTCCGAATAATGTAAATAATGCAAGTAATCATAATACCTCATCTCAGAGATATAGACAGATATATAGAGAGACATAGACATAAAGGCCGGAGCGTACAACGGCCGAAACGTTGTGAATATGGCAACGAAGATGAGGATGACAGTCTGAATAATGTAAATAATGCAAGTAATCATAATACCTCATCTCAGAGATATAGACAGATATATAGAGAGACATAGACATAAAGGCCGGAGCGTACAACGGCCGAAACGTTGTGAATATGGCAACGAAGATGAGGATGACAGTCCGAATAATGTAAATAATGCAAGTAATCATAATACCTCATCTCAGAGATATAGACAGATATATAGAGAGACATAGACATAAAGGCCGGAGCGTACAACGGCCGAAACGTTGTGAATATGGCAACGAAGATGAGGATGACAGTCTGAATAATGTAAATAATGCAAGTAATCATAATACCTCATCTCAGAGATATAGACAGATATATAGAGAGACATAGACATAAAGGCCGGAGCGTACAACGGCCGAAACGTTGTGAATATGGCAATGAAGATGAGGATGACAGTCCGAATAATGTAAATAATGCAAGTAATCATAATACCTCATCTCAGAGATATAGACAGATATATAGAGAGACATAGACATAAAGGCCGGAGCGTACAACGGCCGAAACGTTGTGAATATGGCAACGAAGATGAGGATGACAGTCTGAATAATGTAAATAATGCAAGTAATCATAATACCTCATCTCAGAGATATAGACAGATATATAGAGAGACATAGACATAAAGGCCGGAGCGTACAACGGCCGAAACGTTGTGAATATGGCAACGAAGATGAGGATGACAGTCCAAATAATGTAAATAATGCAAGTAATCATAATACCTCATCTCAGAGATATAGACAGATATATAGAGAGACATAGACATAAAGGCCGGAGCGTACAACGGCCGAAACGTTGTGAATATGGCAACGAAGATGAGGATGACAGTCCGAATAATGTAAATAATGCAAGTAATCATAATACCTCATCTCAGAGATATAGACAGATATATAGAGAGACATAGACATAAAGGCCGGAGCGTACAACGGCCGAAACGTTGTGAATATAGCAACGAAGATGAGGATGACAGTCCGAATAATGTAAATAATGCAAGTAATCATAATACCTCATCTCAGAGATATAGACAGATATATAGAGAGACATAGACATAAAGGCCGGAGCGTACAACGGCCGAAACGTTGTGAATATGGCAACGAAGATGAGGATGACAGTCCAAATAATGTAAATAATGCAAGTAATCATAATACCTCATCTCAGAGATATAGACAGATATATAGAGAGACATAGACATAAAGGCCGGAGCGTACAACGGCCGAAACGTTGTGAATATGGCAACGAAGATGAGGATGACAGTCTGAATAATGTAAATAATGCAAGTAATCATAATACCTCATCTCAGAGATATAGACAGATATATAGAGAGACATAGACATAAAGGCCGGAGTGTACAACGGCCGAAACGTTGTGAATATGGCAACGAAGATGAGGATGACAGTCCAAATAATGTAAATAATGCAAGTAATCATAATACCTCATCTCAGAGATATAGACAGATATATAGAGAGACATAGACATAAAGGCCGGAGCGTACAACGGCCGAAACGTTGTGAATATGGCAACGAAGATGAGGATGACAGTCCGAATAATGTAAATAATGCAAGTAATCATAATACCTCATCTCAGAGATATAGACAGATATATAGAGAGACATAGACATAAAGGCCGGAGCGTACAACGGCCGAAACGTTGTGAATATAGCAACGAAGATGAGGATGACAGTCCGAATAATGTAAATAATGCAAGTAATCATAATACCTCATCTCAGAGATATAGACAGATATATAGAGAGACATAGACATAAAGGCCGGAGCGTACAACGGCCGAAACGTTGTGAATATGGCAACGAAGATGAGGATGACAGTCTGAATAATGTAAATAATGCAAGTAATCATAATACCTCATCTCAGAGATATAGACAGATATATAGAGAGACATAGACATAAAGGCCGGAGCGTACAACGGCCGAAACGTTGTGAATATGGCAACGAAGGTGAGGATGACAGTCTGAATAATGTAAATAATGCAAGTAATCATAATACCTCATCTCAGAGATATAGACAGATATATAGAGAGACATAGACATAAAGGCCGGAGCGTACAACGGCCGAAACGTTGTGAATATGGCAACGAAGATGAGGATGACAGTCCGAATAATGTAAATAATGCAAGTAATCATAATACCTCATCTCAGAGATATAGACAGATATATAGAGAGACATAGACATAAAGGCCGGAGCGTACAACGGCCGAAACGTTGTGAATATGGCAACGAAGATGAGGATGACAGTCCGAATAATGTAAATAATGCAAGTAATCATAATACCTCATCTCAGAGATATAGACAGATATATAGAGAGACATAGACATAAAGGCCGGAGCATACAACGGCCGAAACGTTGTGAATATGGCAATAAAGGTGAGGATGACAGTCCGAATAATGTAAATAATGCAAGTAATCATAATACCTCATCTCAGAGATATAGACAGATATATAGAGAGACATAGACATAAAGGCCGGAGCGTACAACGGCCGAAACGTTGTGAATATGCCAATAAAGATGAGGATAACTGTTTGAATAATGTAAATAATGCAAGTAATCATAATGCCTCATCTCAGAGATATAGACAGATATATAGAGAGACATAGACATAAAGGCCGGAGCGTACAACGGCCGAAACGTTGTGAATATGGCAACAAAGGTGAGGATGACAGTCCGAATAATGTAAATAATGCAAGTAATCATAATACCTCATCTCAGAGATATAGACAGATATATAGAGAGACATAGACATAAAGGCCGGAGCGTACAACGGCCGAAACGTTGTGAATATGGCAACAAAGGTGAGGATGACAGTCCGAATAATGTAAATAATACAAGTAATCATAATACCTCATCTCAGAGATATAGACAGATATATAGAGAGACATAGACATGAAGGCCGAAGCGTACAACGGCCGAAACGTTGTGAATATTGCAATGAAGATGAGGATGACAGTCCGAATAATGTAAAGAATGCAAGTAATCATAATACCTCATCTCAGAGATATAGACAGATATATAGAGAGACATAGACATAAAGGCCGGAGCGTACAACGGCCGAAACGTTGTGAATATGGCAACGAAGATGGGGATGACAGTCCGAATAATGTAAATAATGCAAGTAATCATAATACCTCATCTCAGAGATATAGACAGATATATAGAGAGACATAGACATAAAGGCCGGAGCGTACAACGGCCGAAACGTTGTGAATATGGCAACGAAGATGGGGATGACAGTCCGAATAATGTAAATAATGCAAGTAATCATAATACCTCATCTCAGAGATATAGACAGATATATAGAGAGACATAGACATAAAGGCCGGAGTGTACAACGGCGAAACGTTGTGAATATGGCAACGAAGATGGGGATGACAGTCCGAATAATGTAAATAATGCAAGTAATCATAATACCTCATCTCAGAGATATAGACAGATATATAGAGAGACATAGACATAAAGGCCGGAGCGTACAACGGCCGAAACGTTGTGAATATGGCAACGAAGATGGGGATGACAGTCCGAATAATGTAAATAATGCAAGTAATCATGAGCCCTCATCTCAGAGATATAGACAGATATATAGAGAGACATAGACATAAAGGCCGGAGCGTACAACGGCCGGAACAAAATCATAACATTGACCTGTAAACTAATTTCATGTTCTTAAATAGCCTTGTCAGATTGTGGTTTACACGTAGATGCCATGCATGGCACCAAACTAATGGTTAAAATTTGTGAGGAGTGGCACTAAAGAATCACTAAGAACTGTACCAAATAACAGAAACCCCATCACATGACGTCTTTTAACAACAGAAATAACTAAAATGGATATCACCTTTAAATCAAAGAGAAAATAATGACGTAATCAAGATGTTGATGTTGCACACTATGACAAACAAAAGGATAGAATGTCACTACCCACCACCCCGATCTATAATGGAAAGAGCAATAACGGCTACTGGACTTGAGGGAGAGGATGGATTTCCCATTTATGCGTAATTGAATACATGAAACTCAGCTGGTACCATAGACCATTGTGCCCGCAATATGACATAGTTTCAAGTGGATGGTTTTTCCCTCGACACTGCTATTAACTACCTTTACTCCTCGGCAATATTCATTGTTTTAAAAAGCAATGAGAATTGGAAATAAAACCTAAACATATGATGAAAGTGAATTTATACATGTATAATTCGTCTACCTTCACTCTTCGGCAATGTTTATTGTTTTAAAAAGCGATGATTAGAATTGGAATAAAACCTAAACATATGATGAAAGTGAATTTATACATGTATAATTCATCTACCTTCACTCTTCGCCAATGTTTATTGTTTTTAAAAAAGCGATGATTGGAATAAAGCCTAGACATATGACATTTTTTTTTCTTGAGAATTTAGAACAAAAATATTAAAATGTTTATTTACAAGAATAATTATATATTTATTATAACCTTTCAAAAATTAATACATTAGTATAAATATTGCATTAGTATTAGAACTAATGCAATATTTATCATTTTACCAATTCATAAAGAAAGATACAGGGTGATTCAAAACTAACTCCCCATTTTATGAATGATGGACTCTCCTGTTTAACTATAATTTTTACAAGCCGCGAGAGTCCATCATACGTAAAACCGGGATTTACTTTTCAATCACCCTGTATATGAAAATATCTATTATTCATAAATTGATGAACTTTTACAAAATTATTAAAATATCTGGACCAACTATAAAGAAATCCTTATTTACCATTTTATGAAGTTTGAATCAATTGGCAATTAGCCAATATTTTTCAACTATTCCAAAAAGTTATGTAATAATTAGTGCAAATAAACAATCCAATTTCGGAGTTATAACAATATCCGTGATAACCGATATCTTTTTAAATGGAAACATCTGAATGATTCTACAGAAATTGTTTTAGACTATTATTGTTCTGATAATTATCCGCAAAGTGGACCTCACAAAAAACCTGTCAAAGGATCCTGACAAAGAAGCCAGAACTTGGGCTCTTGATAAATCATTATTTTTTTTGTTAACAAAGATAGCAAGAGAAAGAACACTGTTCCCTATAAGACAGTGGCCACTAGCACCAAAAAAAAGAAAAGAAAAGAGAGACACACAGAGAGTGGATAGAAAGAAATGAGATGGCTCCCCATGATGAAAAAGGGAAGATGTTGCTGTTAAACTGTTCGACTTCATCCCTGCCTCACTTATCTAAACATAAGGTTACAACTGAATAAAATTTTGTTACCGCTACAATCAGCTCGTTATTTTATTGCGGGCAACAATATGGCCATCAATTTATTTTTAAGCTGCAAATGTTTCACTGAAAGAAGCTGCAGCCGAAGAATGAATCTGCTGTCCAGTCTGACCTTTACCGAGTTTCTCTTGAGACTTGCTCTGATATGTTCCCTTGGGAATTGAATCAATTGCTAGGTTTGCTGGTTCACTGTGTCATGTAAGACAATTTTCTTCATGAGAATCCATCTTGCACACTTATAAATCTACCATTCATCTGTGCATTGAATATTGCTGCCATGTCTGATCTGGTGCTCCAACTGTATATCTTGAGTTTCTTGACAAAATCCAGAGAAAGGTCTGTAATGTTATCAGTCCTGACCTGACATTTCAACTCTTGTCACTTTCCCACCACTGTAGTGTGGTTTCCCCGCTGTCTTTTAAATATTTTCATGGCAATTGTTCTGATGAACTTTCCTCCTTGGTGTCTCAACTACATGAATGTGTACTACTAGATTGGCAATTAGGTCTAGAGATTACTGGAGGCTCTGTAAGAGTATACTGAACAAGAGCAAATCCTGAATTCCACCAATCAGTTTGGAGAATTGTTATTTAATACTGATAATCAGTTTGGAGAATTGTTATTTAATACTGATAATCAGTTTGGAGAATTGTTATTTAATACTGATAAAGCAGAATGCTTTCCTCAAAAATTATCTTCGAACTTGGTTAGTTGATTTTCTTTAGCAACATATCGACACTTCTATGTGTTATTTAATGTCGAACACAATTGTATGACTTCAACTACAAATAAAATGTATTTTTGTCATTTTACTTTAAAATGGTATTGTTGGTAATTTTACTATAAATATGTATTGGTAATTACTTCTATATAAAAATGTATTTTCATAGTGCTTTTTTTTTTTTTTTTTTTTTTTTTTTGGTTGGGAGTTCACTATTTGCCCATAGCTGGGACCCTAGCAGGTTCTACCATTCTCAGTTAGGGCAGACTTGGAAACAACAGTAATTAAAAGGTGGTTCCATGCTCCTCAAAACCTCCAATTTCCCAATCAGATGCTTTGCTGTAGGATGTAGTTTATCATCATACCCAGGACTTTCAACTTAACCCTCAGCTCTTCAGGAGTCTTTTTGGCTGATTTCCCCATTAGAACAGAATCTCTACTTCTTAGGCTCACATTTTCCATTGACATTAAGTAGAGTGATTATATTGAATCAATTGCAAGGTCTACTGCTAGGAAAGTTGGCTCACTGTGTCATGCCAGACAATTTTTCCTATCAGAATCCATCTTGCACATTTATAAATCTACCATTCATCTGTGCATTGAATATTGCTGCCACATCTGTTCTGCTGCTCTGTTATATATATCTTGTGATTGTCGGCAAAATCCAAAGAAAGGTCTGTAATGTTATCAGTCTTATCTAATCAAAGTAGCTCTTGCTAAGTACCCTGTCTCCAGAAACATTGAAAACATGTAGACATAAAATGCCACTTTATAAAGACTGGAATACTATATTGCATCAGATCAAGATGATGTCGATTTATGTACTAAACCTATCAGCAGAGTAAAATTAGCTAAATCAGTGGTTCTTGACATATATTGCCCGATGGAACCCTTTGCACCATAAATCGGGATGTCATTCCCTCCCATTTCCAAGATTGTCCGACTCAAAAGGTGCATTCCAAATAATATGCATATATTTTTGAAAATCTTTGTTCTTTTCCTTATTAGTACACTAGCAGCAAGGCCCAGCGTTGCCCGTGCTTGATTCAAAACTCATACGACTCATACAGCAATTGTTACCACAATATTTTTGCCCTTCCTTGCCTTTAAAGGAGTGCCCTTTGCCGTGCTGATGTTGCTACATGCCTTACTTCTTGCCTATCTCACACTGCGAATTTTTTCTAAGCTCTATACTAAACATTAAATCTGTTACGAAAAAAGAACTAAACAAAATGAACAGCTTTAAAAAAGGACTCGTAACTGGAAAAACCGAATGAAAAACAACAAATACTTTTTCACAGACAACCCAGTTCTGCGGAATCAGAATCAATGTTGAGTTTAAGCAAGCGAATAAGCCAATTGGAGTAAATTGCCATGCAGATTTAAATTTTTCCCACTTGTGAAAAATGCAGCTATCTATTTTTTTTTTTTTTTTTTTAACATTTGGGTCAGTCAGCTGTTGGCTCTCATGCTGGCCAATAGAATCTTCCTGCCTATTCGTGGCAGCCAGCTATTGGCTCTCACTGTGGCCAGTACAAAATGGCCACAAACTCCATGAAAACTGCCATAGAAGCATGAAAAAAATCAATTATTTCCACTATCGATGGGAGTTGGGAAATGCAAAGTTGGTCTTGGCCTTCTTGCTAACTTGGAGCATGTGCATGTAAATTTTGGTGCAAATCCATCGAAAATTGTGGCCATGCATTTGTTAGACACACACACACACACATCCTGCCTTTTATAGATAGAGATTTAAATGGATTATTTTTGTGGTGGCTAAAAACGCAAGAGTGAGCAGTTGAAAAACTCGGTATAACCTCTCAGTTGTGTGAACCGATGCACATAGCAGGTTGTGCTACCTTGGGGAATTCAAAAGAATAAAGTTGGCTGGAAAGCATGGCATTGGGAGCTCCACAAGCAAGAAGTGTGATAGAAGAAACTGTTAGCATAGAACTTACAGTTACATCTAGCCAAGTCGATTCTAAATAGACGAGATCTTTTTTTGCCAAACTTTATACATTAATAAATGAAATGTATACAAAATAGGTTATTAGAAAAATTTGTGGAAATAAATGAAATTTTCTTTTTTTTTTTTTTGGTTGGGGGGGGGGCAGTTTCATCCCCCCCCCCCCATGCAAGGCATTGAAGCTGCTAAGACACAAGGGGGTTACTTAGTATAGAAGAATAAGACAAAAAAGAAACTTTACTAATGAGTGAGAACAATAAAAGTAAATCAAGACAGTAGATAATGAATGACATTCAAAAATATTTAAATTTTTAAAGACCAAAGTTGGCTGGAAAGCATGGCGTTGGAAGGGAGTTCCACAAGCGAGAAGTGTGAGAAAAGAAACTGTCGGCATAGAACTTAGTTACATCTAGCCACGTCGACTGTAAATTTAGCCAAAACTTATGAATTGCATATGGAATAGGCTATTTTATTAGAAAAATTTGTGGGAATAATTTGATTTTTGTGGGGCAGGGACAGTTTTACCCCATGTAAGGCAGTAAAGCCACTAAGGCACAAGGGGTTACTGAGTGTGAAAGAATAAGAAAAAAAAGAGAAACATTATTAAAGAGCAAGAACAATAGAAGAGTAATCAAGAAGACAATAGATAACAAAATTGACATTGCATTTAAATTTGTTTTCAAATCATTTCACCCCATGCAAGGCAGTAAAAGCCACTAAGATGCAAGGGGTTACTGAGAGTGAAAGAATAAGGAAAAAAGAGAAATATTATTAAGGAGTGAGGACAATAGAAGGAGAGTAATCAAGAAGACAGTAGATAACGATTGACATTGCATTTAAATTTGTTTCACCCCATGCAAGCTCTCACAGAAGACAGCATCTTCCCATTGTACTGTGTAGTATTTAATATTATTTTAAAGGGGGTGAAATAAAAATGCATTCCACGGAAAGAAATATAAAGGGTTGACAGGCCCTTAAGGTAAGGCTTCGAGAACACCAGAAAGCTGTAACACAAGGGGAAGTAGAAAAATCAGGCGTGGCTGACCACATATGGAGAGAAAAGCGAGATCACCGCCCTCTGCGGGGTCATGTTGAAATCATAGACAAAGAACATCATTGGAAAATTCGTAAACTTTAGGAATCAGCACATATGCTAGGCCACAAAAATCTCCCGAGCCGACCAAGCATGGAAATAAATACAATATGGGAACCGGTAATAAGGAGTGCCAGAGAAAAGCGATAATAATTAAAAAAAATTCGCAATATGAGCTCTAAAAACATAAATGATAACAGCAAAAATTGCAATATGAGCACTGTTAAAAATTGAGGTGGTCATTATTTTCATTCACGACATCATCAGAAAATAAGATCAATAGCCATAGTAAGCTGGGATCTTGACTCTAGTCACTTTCTAACAGACATGATGTGGCTTCCCTCTGTCTTTTCTACTAATATTTTTATTGCATCTGATCTGATTTCCCCTGGTGACCTGACTACATTGGCACGGAGGTTCTAGGCATCGCCTTTTTTTACTGTTGAAATAGCTAAATGCAACTCTACTCCAACATTGTTTTTCTTACACTTCCCACCTGTGGAACTTCTTCCGTTTGCTTGTTACTAAGCTAGCATCCTGGTCCAACCATTTTACTATCAAAACAGTTAAATGTAACCACCTCTTCTATTCCAACAGTTTCTTCTCTCGCAATTCCCGACAGAGGAACTCCCTTCCTCTTAGTTGCTTCCCTGATAACTATGATATTCGAAAATTTAAACGTAATGCCAATTAACATCTTCTGATGCCTTGATCTTGATCCCCGTGTTTCTCTTTATCCTTTCCTCAAACACCCCCTCTTTTCTCTTACTTTCACTTTCTGTAACCCCTTGTGTACAAGTGGCACTCCCACCTTGCTTGGGGTGAAATGCTCAAAAAAAAAAAAAAAAAAAAATGTTATCTAAAATTCAATAAAACATTAGATTACAGTGAATATTTTCTAAAAATTTTAAGATCACTGAATACTTAAAATTTATATATAAAAAGCACTCACATATTATTCAGTTTTTTTTATGCATAAAGCCCCACCCACCTTAGAATGATATTAAATAAACATTGATCTGCCATGCAGCTGTCAATACATCAAAGGCTTAAATAAAACAGCTACTGCTATGTTAAAAAAATAGATTTCTGCAATATTTTAAACTTAATTAATAGTTGTTTTAAATTGGATTAATTATACTTTAAATCAGCTAATATTTCTCAAATAAATTTTCAAAAAAGTATATTTTATTTTTGGATGATTATTTTTTTAATAAAGAAAATGGTGCTAAAATAAAAGAAAATTTCAACAATCTCAAAACAAAATCTCCTTCCAGTCAATTTAAATTAGTTTTTGAAATTTTGTTTTTTGGAAATATTACATTTAATCTATTAGCTTGAAATTAAAACTAAAATAAAAGCTTCAAGAAAGATATTTCTTTTTTAAAGATTCATTTTAATCATTAGATATTGTGAATCTGTGGAGGTACCTACGTCATAGTCTTAAGGTGCACGAACGTTTCAGATAAAGCATTGTTATCAATTTTATGAGTTTGTCTTTCATATTTTTATTGCAAGATCCATTCTGCCTATTTAACAGTCATAGAAATAGAGATTAATTGTAAATAGATGTGATAGTCTTAAGTTGCCTGAATTTCTTAGATGAAGCATTGTCATTATTATCAAGTTTAGCTAGTTTTTCTTTCATCTTATTCCTGTTGCCTGAATTTCTTAGATGAAGCATTATCATTATCAAGTTTAGCTAGTTTTTCTTTCATCTTATTTCTGTACCTTTTTATGGCAATATTCAAATCATTTTATTTCCGACTGATACTGGCTATTTAACGGACGTAGAAATAGAAATGCACTGTATATAGTTATATATTAAATAGTCTTAAGTCGTGTGAATTCCTTAGATGAAGCCGTCATAATTATTCATTTTTGACTAGTTTTTCTTTCATCTTATTGTTCTTGCTTTTTATCACAATGTTCAGGTTGATTTATTTTCAATCCATTCTGTTTAACATTTGTAGAAATAGACATGCATCGTAAATAGATGTAATAGTCGTGTTGTCTGAATTTCTTTGATGGAGCATTGTCATTATGTGGAAAAATAAAAAATAAAATAAACGAAAAAAAATAAAAAGAAGCCAGACAAAAAAGTAAATAAAGAAAAAAAAAGCATACAAAAAATGTTTGAAAATTTATTTTATTTATTTATTTATAATTTTTATTGATTTTTTTTCTTTTTTTTCCATTTTTTTAATATAATTTTACATTTCTTCGAGTCGAGAAACTCATTTTTTTATTGAAGACACTTTTGTTTTGTTTTCCTTTTTTTTTTCTTTTTTTTTTTCTTCTGACATTTAATACCTGTCTGAGCTAGCGAAGTACTTATTTATTTATTGGTATATAGAAAAAACACAAAGAGAGGCAAGCAATTACAGACAAAAGTGAGTGTCACTACCAATAGGTGGGACTTTGAGAACTGAGATATATGTATATATATCTCTCAAAGTATATATATATATATATATATATGTATGTATTTTTTTTTATTGGTCTCTTATATTTGTTGTTTTTTAATTCATGCAATTTAATTTTGATTTCTTTTTTCTTTTAAATTTAAAAAAAAAATTTCCAAGAAAAAAGTTCAGTACAGAAATATATTATCATTGTAAAGTATGTGTGTAATATGGATGCCCTTAAGTGGAAAAAAAAATTAATAACAGAAGATAGGAAAGTATAAAACCTAAATTATTGATATGTAAATCTATTTATTTTATTTTTTTTTTTTTGTTATTCTGGTCATCCATACGGCGTAGTTTTAAAAACAAGGCATTTTTTGACGTCCAGACATATATATATATTTTTTTTTTTTTTTTTTTTCTTTCCTCGTTTTTGTCAGCATGTTTCTTGTCATTGGTAGTTGAAATTTGTGTAGGAGGTGAAGCTATTGGAAGTTGTCGTTTCCTGCAAAAGTCCTCTACAGATATTTAGAAACAGTGTGACCGTTGGGGATACAGCTTTAAGAACAATGTCAATGCTGATTTTAATTTTACAAAAACTGACAAAAATATATTGGGAAGAGGTTTGGAAAATAATAAAAACGTTTATAACTAATATATATATATATATATATATATATATATATATAAGATTTGTATTCAATTTTTTTATGTTTAGTTTAAATTTAATAAAAAAAAATGTACGCTGAATTTGAAAAATAAAAAATAAATAAAACTTGCAAAGAAATTAAAATAAATTAAAAAAAATGCACAACTAAAAAACAAAAACTTAAAACATTATTTGCAGCATATCTGTCCCATAATAAGTGTTACATTTATTGTATGAAATATGTATGCAAATGTATCAACTCTTACGAGACAGCTGTAGCATTTTATTTTATTTTTGTCTAAAATGACCAGCGGCCCTGGGGGGAAAACAAATATGAATCTATTTTTTATTTTTGTTATATTTTGTGCTGGTAGATGGGGGTGCCGAAAAGTTTGGGTGTTTTCGTTTAGCGGCATATCAACCTCTATGGTTTATTTAATGCTGAATTTTAAAATATTTTGTACACAATTTTATTTACTTATTTATTTTTATTTGGAGATAATAATGGTTTAATGATACAAGTCATACTAATTAACCCATAGTTTGGGGGGGGAGAAGAGGTGGATTCATACTTTTCACATAAGTGAATATAGAAAACACAACTGGAATTGAAACTTGGCTCTCTGATTAACAACTCTCAGCAGTTATCTATGACATGATCTGGTGTCTCCATGTGATGTGGCCATAAACCTTGAATGAAAAGTTTATGCTATGAACCACTTTGTAGAACTAACTTAAAATTACATTTTTATTAATCCTTTTTTGGTCAGGTCAAGAGCTTTCAGCACCCTCTTAGTGTGAAAAATATATATATATATATATATATATATATATATATATATATATATATATATATTATATACACAGGAATGTAAAACTAATCCATAATGATGATCATTTCAGTTTACTAAATTTGCAAGGATTTTTAAATTTAGTAACGTGAAATGATGATTAACCTGAAGTAGTTTTAAATTCCTGTGAATTTAATTTATATATCTAGTATAATAAATACAGTGAACTCTCTTTGTGGATAAGTTTTAATATTTTATATTATTAGGATTCATTTGGATTATGTATGTGTGTGTGTTTGTTTCTCTCCATTGTGGAGAAAAGAAAGCCAATATTCATTGTATATTTGTTAAATATTTTTAAATTGTAAGTTGTGTCCACTTCCCCACAAGCACTTTTGTGAGAGGTATGGATCCATCTCGTCTCTCTCCCCAGCTATAGGTTGAATAGCAGAACAGATTAGGCTCTCTCAGCTTGGTTAGGAGAAGAAAAGCTCTTAATTCAAAATCTGCACTGTAACTGGCAACATTTCAGTAGAACTTAATGGACACCTGACTCTCTGGCTAATCAAGGTATATATATATATATATATATATATATATATATATATATATATATATATATATATATATATCCTCTCCTATCCCATCCCAATTTGAAGGACATTTTTGGCACAACAAATTAAAGTAAAAATAAAACAACATAAATTGATTCTCTCTCCCCCCCTCTCCCCCCCTCTCCCCATCTCTCCCTTTCTCTTACACACACACACACTAACTATTGGAGGTAATCAATCTTTTTACATGTAACTATATCACTACTATAAAAATGGTGTCTTTTGTAAAGCCTTTATTATTATTATTATTATTATTACCATGATGTTTCCCCCCTGTGAGTCTTCAAATATATGTTTGTTTATAAATATATAAATAAATTTCCAGGGCAAGGGAGATAAATGCAGTAAAATGTCATAAAAAACACTTGGCATATTATAGGGTATATATAAATATATCTGCATTTCTCTCATTTTATATATATATATATATATATATATATATATATATATATACACACACACACATCCAAATGTAATGAGAATGAATATAACACAAATTCTAATGTTCACAGCAGTAATTCAAAAAAGGGCTCAATACCACGAGTAGAGCAATAATTTTTACATAAGAACAAAAACAACTTACTCACTACAAAGATGCATTCTTGTTTCGATGCAGCTGCATCTCAACTGGTGAAAACTAAAGTTGTTTTTGTCTGTATGTAAAAATTATATATCTCCAGGTAAAATGAAAACAAATGGAGTATAATTCCACTGTCCATAACATTTGAGAGAGGGCTCAATACAGACTAGAGCTAAACATTTTTTTTAATTTATTTTAGGATATTAAAACCTGTAAAAAAAATCACTACATAATGGCAATTATGTTTCCACACCATAAAAGTGTCTCCTTGAGTGATATTAAACTATTGGCCAGGAGTTTTACATTGCTCAAGGAGACACATTTTTGGTGTTGAAACATAATTGCCTTTATGTAGCATTTTTTATTTTTTTTTATATATACGTTTTGATATCCTAAAATTATATATATATATATATATATATATGTGTGTGTGTGTGTGTGTGTTACATAAAATAAATAGACAACACTTGTCTATATTATTTAATGAAACGTGTATGAATGAAAAGATGCTGCCTAAATACACACTATATATATATATGTGTGTGTGTGTGTGTGTGTGTGTGTGAACACAAACAGTCAAAAAGCAAACAAATTCTGATTGATCAGAATTACTACAGAGAACTGAACAAGATAATCTTATTTTGGTCAGCACAAATATCAAAATTCTTGCAATGATGACAAAGTTGAATGCAAACTGAGAAAGGATCCATTTCAGCTGGGCCGATGGGAGAGAAAGTCTGATGCTATGGAGGCCCAAAATTTTGTATGACCCCAGAATAGACATCACTGAGGAAACATTCTACTGTGTAATATATGCGTATAAAATGAATAGGTAAACAAAATAATTATATATATATATATATATATATATATATATATATTACAAAAATAAATAAAATCCCTCACCAATAGCACAACTCTGAGTTTCATGCACAATGCGATCTTTAGGTGCTAAGTATAGACTATAGTCATGTAATATAGTCTGTACTCAGCACCTAAAGATTTCATTATGCATGAAACTTAGTGGGGGGATAATATGTATATTTATGAATATATACTTAATAGCTCTGTTTAACTACATTGAGCACTTTTGTTTATACCTTATATTAAATTAAGTAATATTTATTCATTTATCTGTATATGCACATTAACACGCTATTTAGTTTATAGCCACACTTGCATACATACATATATATATATATATATATATATATATATATATATATATATATGTATATATGAAGAAAAGCTATTCTTAGTCTATGATTTCATCTTCTGAGGGACTTCAAGGATATATATATATATATATATATATATATATATATATATATATATATATATATATAAATTTTAATTAAATAATTAAGAAGTGGACAACCTTAAGTTTCCATGACTATAATTTATTTCCCCAGAAAATGTATTTTTCATGGTACATCTCTAGTTACAAATTATAGTCATGGAAACTTAAGATTGTCTATTTCTTAATTATTTAATTAATATTTGCTCTGGTTTTACATTGAGCTCCCTGGATCACATCCTCTTTGGAATTATCCACATGTATTAACAAACCCTTCATTACCTTACTACATACATATCCAGATAAGATGAGAATGAATAATATTTAATTTAAAAAGAACTCAATACAAAATAGAGCAATATTATTTATTTTAGGATATTACATCGAAAACATATCAAAACTTTTCGTAAAAATAGGAATTGGTTTCAGAGGCATTTAGATTGTATAGTTAAGGATATTAATAAATCCAACCAAATATTTAAATCTGATAAAACTAATTTTCACAGTTTTGACTTGCTTTTGATGTAATATCCTAAAATATATAGGCACGTGGCTGAGTGTTTAGAATGTTCACTTTCTGACCATGAGACCAGTGTCTGAAAACCCTACCCAACAGGGTCCTTGTTCAGACTACTGATCGCACTAGATAATGTGTACTCTCCCAGAAACTATAAGTAAAGTCCGTTCAGCATTGTTGCAGTATAAACTACATGTGGGCTCTGTAGGTATTGAACAAACAAAAATGTGCCTGAGCAGGCATCTTTGACGAGGATTAGCTGAGATACTAAATAGGTGCTATAAAAATATTAACCAGTATTGATACATTTGTATAATTAATAGATTTTGTTTTACTTGTATTATTTATATCATATCGCAGAGATATACAGTGTTTTTTTATAAGTGTATACCTATTTTTGCATACTTCTGTATGTATGTATACACACACACACTATGAAATGGACAAAGTCCGGCAATTATTTTTTAAGACATTTTTTATGTTTATATGTGCTTTTTATAGATATAAATATTTAAGTAAATGCTCTGTTTCTAATATAATGATATAATAATCTGCTTGTATTAACATTTACCGGCCTGAATGTCCGAGATTTTCTCATAGAAAATATGTCCTTCGACAGGAATCGAACCGGTATCCTATACAGAACTGTCATATGACCTGATATGCCTTTACCGATTGGATCACAGAGGAGTGTTCAGTTAGCAAGGTCGATTTTACTGTATTTAAACACAGTTCTCCATGATTTTCTCTCATAAAATATATATATATATATATATATATATATATATATATAATTATTTATACATTATATGAGCGGTACTTATTAGAAAGCACTCAATATCAGAGATAGAGCTAACATATTTGGTTGGATTGATATGAGTTTGTGACCCTGAGTTTCACGCTTTTGCAATCGTCAGACAATTGTCTGACGATCGCAAAATCACATCAATCAACGAGATATATATATATATATATATATATATATATATATATATATATATATAAATGTGCGTGTGTGTATTTAGGCAGCAAAATCTCTTTCAGTCATGTCTGATTGAATAAGTTACAAGCATTGAAATGCACTGTAATAGTGAGAATAACTTTTATTTCTCCAGTACTTTTTATCTTCTTCCAAGATCATCATCAGGGGTACAGTTGGTAAGGCAAAACTGTATGCCTGATGATCTCAGAAAGAGATAAGATTACTTGTTTTACCTGAATTAATTTAAAAATTGGATTATTTATCTAATTTTATAATAAATTAATATTCCAACATTGAATTTAAAAAAAAAAAAGAAAAAAAAGCACAAATCATAAATGAAAATGTATTAAAATACTAATTAAAAAAAAAAACTTATAAAAACTTCATTAAATGAAACAGGAGTGAATACTTTCTATACATTTTGAACGAATGACATTTTCTTTGGAGAGGGTTTTCTTTTTTTTTTCTCAGAAATTAACAGCTAAAGTTACATATTATGAGGGTGGGGAACCTAGTTTTATTTTGTTTTTTTTAAGGCCTCTAATCTTAAAATTACTTGCATATAACGAGATGCAAAGAAGGGGTCCAGTTCTGCATTATATGTCTATTTAGAGCCATTTTAATCTTCCACTTAAAAATCTTAATTTTTCTCAAAAAGCACACACACACATTATATATATATATATATATATATATGTATATAATAGGAAAGAACAGTCAGATTTATAATCCAGAGTTCTTTAGCAATTATTTTTATTTTAAAAATAACAGTGCTTGATACAAAGTAGAACATATAATTATTTGTTTAAAAATGTCTCCATTGCGACCCAGAAATTACTTAAAATTTGGAGCTCAGTACCATTCTCAAGCGATCTTAACAATAACTTAAGAAAAAATTGGATTTACTCTATTTTTAAGTCAAATTGTTGGTGTTAAGAGAATTCCCATTTTTTATTAAAGGGATGTTAACTTTTCTTTGAATGTATAAGGCAGTCATAACCCCCTCCCAACCTTAACCAACTTTAAATTCCCCATAAAAAGATACACTTGCTTTAAAAAAAAAAAAAAAATTTAACTTCGATTGTTAAAATATTATTCTTTCTCAAGAAAAAGATTACCAACAATAACTCATTCTTTCCGGAGGAATATTTTTTTTAACTTAAATTGGCAGACAAACTTGGCTTTAGCAATATATATAAGAAAAACAAAGACATTTTTGTCTAAAAAATATGGAAGACCATTGTTGCGAATGTGATTCAAAACAAATTCATTTTATTTATATATATATATATATATATTAGTTCTAAACGTTAGTTCTAGTAGACACTGTTATGTTATTAAATATTAGGTTGGTGCAAAAATAATGACGTAATAATGTCATTTTTTGACGTATTTTTTAACGTCAAAAAACAACATTATTACGTCATTATTTTTGCACCAATGTAATAGTTCAAATGTATATTTACTACCCAGCACGAGTATTGAACTGATAGCCTTCAGCTAATGTAAACTTGTGCATTAATAAGATGATCTGTTCCTCCTGCAGGTGAAATGGGTTTTGCCCATTGAATTCTATATGATCCTATATATATATATATATATATATATATTTTTTTTTTTTTTACTGGGGATATATCAATCCATTTGCCCTTGTCTGTGATTTATATTTTAGTTTTAACACTTTGCCTCTCTCTTAGGAGGTGGCCAAGTTTATTGCTGGGGACATGCCAAGAGGTTTTGCATATTTTTCCATAGTTTAAGCCACTTTAAGCCTCAACCTTGTGTTATATCCGATTGCAACATAGGTGCTCTCCTAAATTCCTATTAATCTATTTGCCAGTTGAAGTTACAGCAGATTAAACCAACATTGGCATCAGATTGTAATTACGATCTATGAACCTGTGGGTTATGAGCTTGGCTTATGGTCAGATAAGCAGACACTGGAATATTCGAGTAGATGCTCCATTTGTCCTTAAACACTACTACATCTTGTCTAATGCCCTGAACTTTTAAGAGACCTATTTAAAAAAAAAAAAAAAAATTTCAGCAGAATAGGTCTTTATTGAATGTTCAAGGTGGTAGACTAAGTAGAGTAGTGTTTAAACATAAATGGAATATCAAAATGAACACAGGTGTCCAATGGAATAATGTTTGGAGTAGTAATGTTTGAATTTAAAAAAGCAAAAAAAAAAAAAAAACAGGATAAGTCAATTTTATTTATTATATGTGGTTGAAAAATTTATTTTGGTTGAGCTCTCTGGGGAGTAAGTGTGGGTTTTTAAACAGTGACTCTTACAGCTAATAATGCAAGACTCTTCAGTAAATCATATCGAGTTCTCTCAGTCACTGTGTGTTTATCTAAAAATAAATACGCTTTAATTCAACTTCATCCCTGCTGTGCACCAACGGCTTAGTGGTAGAATCTCCAACTGACGCCAATTCAGTTAGGTTTCGATCATACCTAGACATTTTGCCACACTGATGAGCTGTGATACAGCTCAACAGTCTGTAGATGAAACACACACACATATATATATATATATATATATATATATATATATATATATAAAACACGTGTGGTTTTATTCTTATAGATTAAGTATTTGAAAATAATTAACTCTATCAAATTAAAACTTTAAAAGCTGTGTGATCACAAGAAAGCAGCAATACCTTTTGACAACATACAAGTCTGTAACCTTAACTGCACACTCTGGCATGCAGGGTTCAATTCTTACTACCAGATTTTTAACAAGCGCAGTTTGAAAATAAAGTATAGGTATGGTTCTTTAACATTGCAGAGAACTCGCCACCGAGAAAGGCAACAGCTGTTAATGGCCAGGATAATCATGAAAATGTATCATGGAAGTAGTGGAGGTACATAACTATTAAAGATAGAAACTAAAGAAATAAATTTTACACAAAAATACAAAACAATATAATTTTTATACTGTATGTTTATATGACAAAAATATAGTTTTAAGTTATGCTATATTTGTGGGTAAAAACACTTAATATCAGGAGTAGAGCATATGTAAATATAAAAGTGGACAATGGTGTCAACACTGAGTAAAGACAGTCTGTTTCATGTATAAACACACTCTTCAGGCCATGTATGTATTGACAATGCACAAGGCCTGAAGAACACATTCAAGCATGATGCAGTTTGATATTGAACTCAGTGTCCACTTTTATTTATATATATATATATATATATATATATATATATATATATATTGTATTGGGCAGCAATCCTTCTTTTGTACATGTTTCACTGAATGTGACAGAGAAGGAAAATTTTATAAGGTTTTTATACAGTTTTTCTTTTATGGAAACAAAGACAGTGTACTAACAACAGACCCCTTGAAAATGGCTAATGAATTGGGGTGGGGACACTTTGGACAATAATCACTATGGACAGGTTCTACACTTTTTCTTCATCCCCATAAAAGGAAAATCTATAAGAATAATAGATATAAAAAGAAAATTTACAAAATTTTACTTGTCTGTAATATTCAATGAAATGTGTGCACACGCGCACACACACACACACACATACATATATATATATATATATATATGATAGATAGATATATAGATAGATAGATAGATAACACAAGAACAGTATTGGGGAAATTGTATGATAAAGTGGAAAAAGTTTATTTGAAATGTTATAAGAACTTGGCCACAAATTTACTGTGAATGACCTTGTGATCAAGGCACTCTCTAGACATCAAAGTGAATTTTCCTCCTTTTTTCAGAATAGCGTTTTTTATGTAAAAATTGTGGTCAGTCTCATTATGGTGGGAAACCAACACATTCAACATATTGTTTTGTAAAATGTTCCTTTTGTGTTCTCTAAATGAAGTTAGATATACAGTGTAACCCGGATATAAGAGAGTTGTCGGGACCGGAGAAGAAGTCTCTTATATCCGGGTTTGGTCTATTTTGTTCAGGTAAGTATGGGTCTAATTTGGGACCAGAGAAAATCTCTTATATCCGGGTTACACTGTATGTAAAAAAAAAAAAATTTCAGCAACTCATTTGTTTGCATGTATAGTCCGATGAAGGATGAAATTCATCACAAGTAAACTTTTTCCACTTTGTCATACGATTTCCCTATATATATATATATATATATATATATATATATATATATATAAAATTTTGGTTTTGGCAGTAATAATAGGGTCAAGCTCTGTGATTTTTTTTTTTTTAACTTTTAAAATTTCTGAATTAGGTGTTTTATGTTATCCATAAATTTGCCAAAGTTCATATTTATTTTTATTTTCTGTTCTCCTCCCACGTACTTTTGAATGTTGCTATATTTGTCTTCATGGATTATTTTGTGTTTAGTTATGCAACTGGTTTTAAAACAAACATAAAAAAAAGTTCAGTTTGAGCATTTATATGATGTCACCTTGACTGACTGGTTCCATCAGTCATGTGAACTCTGGAATTAAAAAACCAATGTAGCAACATTCGAAAGTACTCAGGTTGATAATATAAAATAAATACGGACATTTATCAAATATACCAATAACAAAAAAAGCCAAATTCAGAAACTTAAAAAATTGACAGACAACATATCCATATTATTTAACCAATAATGTTTGATATATATATATATATATATATATATATATATAATGTATGGGATTGGTGTATACGAAATAAATTCTAATAACCAAAAAATACTATTCTTAAGAGTGCTCAATACAGATTAGAGCAAATATAATTTATTTGAAAATTATAACACCATCACTTGATAAGACACCAGAAGTGTTGAAACAAAATGGCTATTTTTGAAGAGATTTTATAGCACATTTATGTTATAATTTTTGAATAAATTATATTTTTTTTTTTTCTGTGTGTGTGTGTGTGTGTGTGCATGCATGAGAGGCTTTTGAGAACTTAATAAAAGTTATTCAATTTAATATGTTGCAAACAAAAATTTATATTGAAACTCAACCTATTTTAAGGGTGGGTATATATATATATATGAGAAGTATTCAGATTTAAGTTGGGACCAAAGAAAAAAATATGTCTCCTAGGATTAAAAAAAAAAAAAAAAAATTATGTGCATGCACGCTTATATAAAATACAGGGTCCCTGCCAAAGAGTCATGGTTCGTTAACTAATCTTGGTCACTTGTGTCGTAATATAATCCCTCCCCTCTGGGTCTGGATAAACTCGTGCACAGACAAACATTGCTATGCTTTGTATGAAGTACACATTTTTAATCTTAAAGCAATATAAATTTAGACAGTTAAAGTTTCTCTAAATTCAACTGACAGTTTATTTAATTTTATTCCCTAGTTTTGAGATAAGCCGTTTCAGAAAAAAAAAAAAAAAAAAAAAAAATTTGATAAACTGCCTTTTCCATTTATTTCATGTTCCGATTTTGGTTTTTTTGGGTTTTTTTTAAGTATGTTTGAAACTAGCTCAATCATTATCTGGAGTTATATCATAGACAAAAATTTATTAGCATTTTTTTTTTTAAATTTATTTTTTTTATTAATGTTACATCTTAAATTTAAATATACCAGTTTCCAGGGTTGGATTTTGATGAAGAGAGGCCCTAGATTATTCCATTTGTGAGGCCCCTACAAATCCTGCATTCTCAACAGTGAAGGAAAATGGAAGTGCTAGATTAAAAAATTTGAGTAAAGCTGAGTATGATGACAGGTATTTAAAATTACTGAAGGCTTATTTGGTGTCTACAAAGCATTATGACAGCATGCGTAAGAAAGGCCGATGACAGTGTCAAAAATATTATACGCCTTGGCTAGAGGCTTTAGGCTTCAGCCTGCTAAGCTTACAGATAAATCTAGCACTGCTTATTTCATATAAATGACATCATCATGATACATGAAATGTAATACTCTAGAAAATGCTAGGATGGAGCAAATAAATTTTTTGTCTATAACAGTTCCTGTTAATGAGGATTGAAATTACCCAAACAAAAACAAAATTTAGACAGTTTATCCACAATTTTGCACAAAAACTTAATTGAAAAAAATATATGAGAAAAATAAAACAAATTGATCCTGTTGGTTGAATTTAATAAAGTTTGTTGTTTAAATAATCATAAACTATAGATATAAACAGTTTTATTTGGGGGAGGGGTTCACATTTCCGCTAATCAACCTGAGTTTACTGATGACTGTTTCATGCCACGGTCTGTAAAAGCATTCGCATAAAAATGTGAGTGCTAGTCTTTAATATATTTTCTGAAATCCCAGGTAATTCCTGAGCCCCCTTTGGCACCCCCGGAACCAGGGTACTATGTTTCACCTTCACACCAGTCTCACCTAGACCTTGAAAACAGCAAATTCAAGAAAAATTATTCTGCCAGTATATCGAATTAATTTTTCATGTTTGTTGACAAGTTTTAATTACCTTGAACCACGATTGCCACCCTCTCTATTTTTAGGCTACAATTTGTCAGTTATTTCTACATAAAATATAAGCACATATGTACATACGAGGGGGTGTGTTGGAAAGTTTCCAACTTAGCATGCTGTGCTTGTTCAACTGAACAGAAATGTAAGCAGCTAATGCTCTATTAACAGGCTTTGTGCTATCTGTATTCAAATATTACACAAGGTTTTTGTTGTAATGGCTCTGCAACCTTAACAGTGACAGACTAATTCAAGCAATGTGCCCGTATGAAATTTTGTGTTTAGCTCAGCAAAGCTGCTATCGAAACCCTTGAAATGCGGTATCAAGCCTTTTAGCAAACTTTTCTTTTGTTTCTTTGCTTTTTCCAAGTGGAACACAGGTCTTCTTTCCTCCTCACCCCTTCCCTGTGGTATTCACTTTCCAAGGCTGCTCGAGTGCTGCTCCAAGCTGATAAATATTCAAGGTAATCACTTTCCAGCAGATTACCAGAAAATGTCTTAGGAAGTGTCATTTTATTGTCTGCCAGAAGATTCTATTCTGGGAACATATGAATACTACCTCTCACATTCAAAAGGTTTTTGCTGCAATGGTTCTGTAATCTTTACAATGACTGACAAGCATTAGTGCTTGTATCAAACTATATGCGTAGCTCTGCAAATCTGTTACCAAAACCCTTAAAATGCTTCGTCAGGCTTTTAGCAAATATTTTTTCAGTTGAACACAGTATATATATTTTTATTTATTTTTTTTGCAAGGCTGTTTAAGTGTTGCTTTAAGCTGACGAGCATTTAGGGTAATCGCTCACTGTCAATAAAAAAAAAAAAAAAAGAAATCATCACTCTCTCTCACACATGACTTGAATTATTTTATTATATTCTGCTAGATTCTAGCTTGGGAACATTTCAATACTACCTCATATATACATACATGCATACACAAGGATTTTGTTGCAACGGTTCTGCAATCTTTACAAAGGCTGACCAATTTGAGCAGTGTGTTTGCATCAAATTTTGTGAAGCTTAACAAATCTGCTATCAAGATCCTCAACATGCTTTTCGGGGACATTCTTTTGGTCAAGCAAAGTGTTGGTTCAAGATGTGTGAGTGGAATTAGTTCCAGAGTCTGCCAGAAGATATTTTTCTGGGAACTTTCTGATGCCACCTCATATGTACATATGTATATACTTATGCCTACAGTTTTATAATTGTATGAGACAAGATGGGAAAGGGGAAAATGCCATTTTTTAGCACCATTCAGCCAAGAATATATTCAATACTGTCTGAATTGATTCAGAGAGATAATAATTATAGAAAATGTTTTTTTTTGTTTTTTTTAGTTAAATAAAAGAATTTTTTTTTAAATTTGAAGAATGGTTTTTCAATAAAAAAAAAAAAAAATGGGGAATTTTTTTTTTCTTAAGAATAAAAAAAATAAATAAACTAATATCTTTGTTTTTTTTTTAATATATATATATATATATTCATCATTGTAATCTCGCCTGACCGTGGTCATGTTTGATGCGTGTGGGTTAATTTTCCATTATTCTTGGGTTTTCTTTTATTTTATTTTATTTATTTATTTTTTTTTTTTTTTTGGCAGGGGTAACTTTTTTTCTTTTTTTTTTTTTTTTCCTTTTCTTTGGAAAAGAAATTGGTCTAGTCCCATCTATTGGAAGAAAACACTTCTTCTGTTTTATTCTGTAACTTAGTGTCAAGTCTTTGGGGAGGGGAGAAAAAATCTGTTTGTATTCTGCTTCATTTCCACTCAGGTATATAAGGGCAGTGTGGTTGGGGAATCCAGCCACAGCACTGCTGAATAGGTTTGTATATAACATGGTGGTGGTGGTGGTAGTAGTAGTAGTAGGAAGAGTAGTGGTGGTAGTTGTGGTGGGTAAGGGGTGGTACAAAAAATACAACTTCTGTCCCATAATAGTTGCTAGATTTAGTATGTAAAGTTAAGCAACAACTAACATGGGACAGAGGTGCTCATAAAAAAATTGAGAATTCATTTTTTTTTTTTTTTCTTTCATTTCCGGGTAGTTGTGACCTCTCTTTTTAAAGAGGTCAGTGAATAGTTTGTTTTTAAAAAACTTTATTTATTTTCTTTATTTTTTTTTCTGGGTAGTGATGACCTTTAGGGAGGTCTGTGCACTTCACAAGAACATGCACACATGGACACACACGCATATTTAAAAAAAAAAAATTAAATTGAAAATAAAAAAAAAAAAAAAATGGAAGGGGTGGGTTGGATTTGAACCCGGGACCTCTCCCCCACCCTGCAACCAATCTGCTTGAACGTGAAGTAATTATTAAAACAACTTCCTTTCATCCTCCTCTTCCTCCTTGCAATGGATTTTTGCTGTGTCTATAGCACTGACAATATGCCTTTTTATTTTTGGTATTGGATTTTTTTTTTTTCCGGTTGTTTATTTTTTTTAAATATATTTTTTTTCATTTTTTTTTTTTTTTTTTTTTGGTAAAAATACAATGACCTGGGTCATTAGTAGAGAGACATGTGAGCAGGGTCGAACATCCAATTTATTCAGTACTGCTGGGTGACATCGGCCATCATGTTCTGAACCTGTTTCATTTTGTAGTCAAGTTTACTTCTGTTAGCTGCGTTGTCTTCCTCTAAAGCCGTCAGGAGCTGAAAGAAGACAAATATACAGGACAATGTAGGCATCAATATTGATAACATAGTCATATCCTGTTTTAATGTTTAAAAGGCATGGAAAAAAAAATGATCTAATAATGTTAATACTGTATGTACTTACACATCATGCAACTTTTGACAGCCTAATTTTGAAGCTAATTTTAAGTGGAGTCACATCATACACAAGATATGAAATTAGCATATGTACTGCTGGCCCTGTACATGTTTACGCAATGAGTATAGCGTTACTAACGATACTTTTATCATTCTCTTTTACTTTTTGAACTTATTTAACAAGAAGATGGGATAAAGAGATAGAGGAAAAAGGTTAGTCTATTGTAATTTGGTGTCTCAAAAAAAGGAACTTGCATGCTACTTGAGGAACATGATAAAATCATTTTTATAACTGAAAATTTTTTTGGGGGGGGGTCGCATGATATGCAAGATCACACATAACATGAGTATATGCCATACATTACGAAATAAAGAGGAATAATATATAGTACTGTACATTTCATCAAGCACACTATCCAATCTGACATCGTAGATATTCAATGTTTTGTGCCATAGTTAAATTCACCCTTTTCTACTCTTCCTTCAGACGTCAGTTATAGCAAATGATGAATATACAATCATTTAAACGCAATGGCACATAAAAAAAAAACCTGGAAAACCCCTGGAGTAACAAGCATTACATGTGTTTACAATTATATTAAAGTGGCTGCCTGCAAAGCAGTAGCTTATATCCAGTGTTACCACAACTCTGTCCATAGCGTGTGGAACTTACAGAGTTGGATGTTCCAGATTTTGTTTGTTTTTTCCGATATCTGTTAAAGGAAGGTCCATAATACTGTGGCATGAATGTATTATGTTATCAATAGGACAATGTATACAGTTAAACAAACATCTACATTCGGATAATTAATTTTTTACTAGTTTTCCTTTAATCTTATTTATGTTGCATTTTTTTTTTTATCTCGATGCTCAGGTCTTATTTAATTGTTGCGGAAAGAGAAAAAGATCTGTGAGCTGCTATTTGAGTCTATAGAAAGGCAAACATATTCTTTCACTTTCTCTTTTTTCCTCTTGCTTCCAGATTTGGTCAAACATAAATAAAGAACACTGCCACTGGGGCTTGTTAGCTTCTTTGGTCCTCTCGGCTTTTGAACTCACACACACACACACTCATATACACACACACCTACAAGCACATCCTTATAGGTAGTTTTAATGTCTTTTCCTTTGATTTCAATTGTGTACACATGTAATTCCTTTTGTTAATAATATGCATTAATTTTCGTTTGTTTTAAATTATATGTTTCATGTTTGTATTTTGTACTCAGTTTCGCATATATCTGCTAACATTGTTTGCAAAACAAAAGTTTACTAAAAAACAGCCTCACGCCTCACAACAAAAGAGGCAAATCTCACAACAGTCATCTGAATTTATTTTTCATTAATGTAATTTCCTTTCTGATCTATGCTGTTTATTTAACACACTCTTATTATCAAATGAGATCCTGTAAGCTTGGATGTGTGAGTGGGGTAATGAATAATGGATCCAAATTGTTAGCCAAAATCCAATTTCTATTCGTTTTGTTACTATCACTTATATGGAAATCCCCATGTGAAACGTACAAATTCACCTCAGCTACGTATAATTAAAACCATTATCTCTAAAATAAAAATTGTTGCAATCTAAAAATATTTTTCCAGTTTTAAGTAAATTTATAGAAATTACTGTGTACACAAAGTGAGGGATCAGTTTATATAGTGTCATGTAGAATGGATTTCCCATTTTATGTCCACATAACATTTTCTTTCCTTATCAAATTCAGAGTAGGTATGAATTTCTTTTTTCTTCTATCTTTTTTTTTCTTCTTTCTCCTCCACCCCCCCGCCCCCAAACTATAGGTTAACCACAAAAGAGGCAAATCCCACAACAAATGTCTGGATTTCTTTAATAAGTCATTGTTTTTTTAGGTTTTTTTTTTTAAACAATATAAATAAAGACAAAAGGAATTTTCTTTACCAATATGTTTTGTCCCCTGAGAGACATCAAGGTAAGTGTTGCAAAATAAAATCTCTTCATTCATTTGATAAGGTCCTTCAGGTGATGAAACACATTGGTAAAGAAAATTTTTCTTTTTCTTTATTTATATTGTTAAAACTAAAGTAAATTTCAGCTCCTGGTAGTTTGGAGGGAAAGGATGAAGGTAATAAAATAATTTACTGAAACCTGAACCTTGCCAGACTGCGTGAAAAGCTCCTTAACTAAGGTGGGGTGGGGTCAACTGAAGGTGAAGGAAAGGGAAAGAAAAAAAACTCTACTACAATCATTTTGATAAACATGATTCAAGTTTTGAAGGTTCAGGGATCCCAAACAGAGATTACACTTTGATCCTGGGCAGAGAAGCAGAATTAACTCACCTTATCGCTGTATTCATTAACATATTTGTATAATTCCAGAAGTGCAGCATCAGTATTAAACTCGTGTTTGTGTAACTGGAAAAAAAAAAAAAAAAAAAAAAAAAGAAAAAAAAAAGAAAGAATTATTCTTCGAATCTTGAAATCTTTTCAGTTATCTTAATTCTACAATTGATCTTAACAAAACTTGAACTTGAAAAAAAAATGATCCCCCTTTCTGGGTTAACTTTAACTGAAACTTAGATATCCACAAGCTACTCTGGGTGGGCAAAATAAAGGGTCTGGTTAGAAATTCTAATGAAGATCACCTGAAGAAGGCCGGAGAATACAACAGTCGAAATGCCGTGAATAAGAGCAATAGTCCGAACAACGTAAATAGTGTAAATAGTTACAATATCTCTTCTAAAATATATTAAGTCCTTATAAGGTAACATTCAGAATTCCTTGGACCAAGCAGCCAGTGCTACTACAGTTAAGTTTTTCTTTACTCTGTGACCATCAGACTGGCGTCAATATGAAATATCCGTTTGTCTCATCTTTCATGATAATAATAACCATTTCTCTACATGGAACAATTTGGCATTTCTTGACTGTGCAGACAGTACTTCTTTTGGTAGAAATTTATAAAATCTTTGTCTTAAACCAATTTTTCAAAAGAATGTGTCTCTCAAGTCCAGTAATTGTTATCACTCTTTCCAGTATTGATAGAGGGTTTCGCTCATAAATCTTTATTTGTAGTGTGGAACATTAACATTTAACTTTCTGAACTGAGATATCCACAAGCTGTAGACTAAACTGTTTGGTTTGAAATTCTAATGTGTATCACCTGAAGAAGGCCGGAGCATACAACTGAAACATTGTGAATATAGCCATAAAGATGAGGATTGATGTAAATGGGTAAGTGAGGTATTTTAACTAAAATACCTCATTTCGGAAATACTAACAGATGTAAACTTTATTTACTTAAGATTTCTATATATAAATATATATATATATATATTATAATCAAACAATTAACACATTAATAGATAGTTCAAAAAGCAAAATAGAGTATTGTATGCAGTCCACCATATTTCGAGCAAACATTTGTTTTTACTAGATGGTTGCTTGAATCTGTCAAAAATTTTCTTCTGCACCCAGTTCAGCTAACAATTCCTTTTCAATGATTAGTATGCATGATTCCAAATTCTTCTCAGACAGCTAATTTCTTAGCCTTGTCTTTATGATCCTTAACTTTGAAAATGTCCTCTCACATTGCACTTGTGCAGATGACTTTATAAAGTTATACTTTTTATAACTAAAACAGTTTTCTGTGCTTGTTTTTTATGGCATTTTAAATCGAAGTTCACTCCGTCAAGGGCCTACTTGCCATTGGGCAAGTTGACACCCTGGCCAGTCTACCACTGCTTGAGACATGTAAGACTTCCTGAAGAGTTGAGGGTCTTATGAAGAAAAGCACATTGTCTGAAGCTCATATCGTAAACAAAATATTTTTAAAACGAGTCAATATATGTTTTATCTATAATCCGACATTATTTTTTATTAGAATATAAGTTACGTTTGATGGATGCACATGGAGATGTCTCTATTTTAAAATATAATTAGGTCTAATGGCCTGAGTTTTATTTTAGACTAGCAGTAGGTGTTGCCCGGGGATGTAACAGTAAGAGATAGATCAAGTATCGATCATTATAAAGACTGAAAAATAAAATTGACAAAGATTATTGTTTAAGGTTGACGGACACGCATGTCTTAATTAGTTTTTTTTTTTTTTATGAATTTGTCAAACCCAAACAAAAACATTGTTTTCAATCGTTATGAGTCTACCGATTGAATAGAATTGTATTATAAACAATTGTCTTGTAAATGGAATTTTTAAAGCATTCTGAATGTAAAAATAAAGAAAAAAGTGTGCAAGACAATAAGAAACACTACCTGCCAAAAACAAGTGAAGTTTTGCTGAATTCGGTTGAAAAATGTAGGAAATCCAATCCCATATATAAACACACACAAACAACCTGGGTTTTATAAGTATAACAAGATATGAGTTGTCCCCCTTTCATTCTCGCAATAGTGATGCCTCTTAATTGTGTTTTTTTTGTACGAAATCAATTTGATTTCATGCAAAAACAATTGTGATTTTCCAATTTTTGGTGCTGTCAAAACCACCGCAAGGTAATTTTACATAGTCTTGTGAAGTTTTGTTGAAATTGGTTGAAAAGTATAGGAAATCCGATCCAATATATAAACGAACAGACACACACACACAACCTGGGTTTTATAATAAGTATGATTATGGGCCCATTTGTCATCAGGCAAGCTGATATAGTGACTAGTAATTGGTTGAAATTTTTATATAGTTTGCTGCACAATTCACACATAAACAGATTAGTTCAAAAGTCCACTATATTAAGAGCAATCATTTGTTTTCACTAGATAATTGTTCAAATCTGCCAGTAATTGCATCTGCATTCAATTCATCTAAAAATTCCTTTAGCAACATGTATGATTCCAAATTCTCCTCGGACAACTAATTCTTAAACTTGTCTTGATTTTAATGATCTTTAGCTTTGAAAATGTCCTCTGACATTGGATTTGAGTAACTGATAGTGTCCAGATGAATTTATAAAGTTCTTATTGCTTTTTATTATTACTAAAACACTAGTCTGTCTTTGTTTCTTTGAGACAGAAGGCCCACTCTATCAGGGACCCACTTGGTCATCGGGCAAGCTGACACCCTGGCTATCATCGGGCAAGCTGACACCCTGGCTAGTCCACCACTGCCAAGTTTTATCATCAATGACCAGTATCTTAACAATCTAGGCAGATGAGACCATGTTGAAAACAAACACAAAAGGAAAAGTACAAGATCTTCTAGACTGTATAGTAAAGGAAAGTAAGAACAAAGGAATAACTATCAATTGTAAGAAGACAGAACATTTGGTTGTCAGCAATAGAAAAGCCCAAAATGTTTGTGCATTCTATCTCTTATCTGTAGTGGCCTTGTGTCAAACAAAGCACTATTTTGTATCTAATAGTTCAAAAGCATAATAGAACATTGCATGTAATCCACTATATTAAGAGCAAACGACTGTGTTCACAAGAGGATTGTTTGAATCTGCTAATAATTGCTTCTGCATCCAATTCATCTAACAATTCCTTTTCAATGGATAGCAACATGTCTGATTCCAAATTCTCCACAGACAATAAATTTCTTAACCTTGTCTTTATGATCGTTAGCTTTGAAAATGTCTTCTCACATTTGGATTTGAGTAACTGATAGTGTGCAAATGACTTTATAAAGTTCTTATTTACTTTTTATTACTAAAACTGTTGTCTATTTCTTTATTGCATCTTTTATTTGATATAGGAGGACCCACTCCATCAGTTAAGATTCCCAAAAGATTTATGTGGCACAAGGCCAAAAGTATGGAGCACCCAGTCGTGATCAAAATCACTAATCTAGCGAGACAAGATTGCTGACCATTAAATCATGTCAGTATTCCCAATATATAATGATTTACTAAGCATAGCTTAGATGTGGCACAAAGCCAGAGGTATGAGGCACCCAGTGAGGAACGAATTCACTATTCAGAAATATATAAAAGAAAAAGAAAGTAATGGACTTTTTATAACCAAAATTTATTTTTATTATTAGTGTTTTTATAAACTAGTCATAATTTAGCAGTCATTTAGTGCTAGGAAGAATAATGCTTTCTTGTATTCTCAGTACTAATATTAGCATTAGTACACATATTTAAAAAAAACAACGAATAAAGAAAGTAAATATCAGCCTTATGCTCTTTAACTGTCCTTAACAAAGTGAATCAAAATGACTTTTCATTCTACGTCAGGCTGTGTACATGTTGCCCATTTTCCCCATGGGTGGAGGCCCTGGTGGATAAGAAGGTATTAACTGTTCTTCAAACAAAAGCAAAAAAAGGAAGAAGAATTCTCCTTTTTAAAAGGGGATAAACTCTCATGTGTTTAAGCCAAAGGAAAAAAGCTATTGTCTCCCTACACCATGAACATGTGACCAAGAGAGTAGGCATTAAAAATTTAATGAAAACTGATTTATGACTTACCCTCGATTCTTCTTGCAGCATCGCGTTCATGTCTTGATCTGATATGGGGGGAATTAATTTGATATCTTCATAATATCTGTAAAAAAAAAAAAAAAAAAAAAAAAAAAAATTTTTATTTTTACTCATTTCATCCCAAGCAAGGAAATAAAGTCACTAAGATGCAAGGGTTACTGAGTGTTAAAGAATATGTGAAAAAAGATTATTATTTAGGAGAAGGAACAAGAATGAAGGCCAAAAGTAATGACTGATGTTAGGTTTAAACTTTTGAAGATCAAAATTGTCAGGGAAGCAAGCAGCCCAGTTCCTAAGAACTGACAGCCAGACCCCGGCACATATGATTTGATTAAAGTAGTGAAGGCTTTGCGGAGAACCAACCACATATTTTGAAGGGCTGAATACAGAAACCTGGTGCACTACATGTCACAAGATCCCCAAACGACCCTCCAAAGGTTTTGAATTCAGAGTTGTCCTTCTCCTAGACCAGTTGCCATCCAAGACTATATAACCAAGTCTGTCCTGCTTATTTACCCATAGTTGGAGAGAGAAAAGGATTAATACCCTTTCCCAAGGGTATTAGCATGTAAGTGAATGTAATGGATTTGACTGGAATTTGAACTCGACTTGCTGATTTCTCAATCCAAGCATTTTATCCACTACTCCACCATGCCTCACTCGGATAAATGTAAAGGTATTTTTATTCAATTTTATTCTTTATCACCAGTTGCCTCATGTAGACAGTGTTTGACAATTTAGAGGAAGGAAAAACCTGATTTTAAATTGCGGTCATATCCAAACATGAAAAAGGGTCATGAAAGTAAGTCCAAACAGAAAAGCTGAAGGCAGTTAGCTCTCAGCATTGACAATTTTCCATTAACTCCTGCAGCCAAACTGTCCTCAGACGTAATGCCCTATATTCCTTAAGATCTTGTTGGTATGGCTGAGAGATTAGAGGTAGCAGGGTTTTTTTTCTTCTATATACCATCATTCCAGTTTCACCACCAAAAGACTGAATTTTGACCAAACAGAGCACTATGCTTTTACCCTGCAAGATAAATGTATGCCTAGTATTGTATTAACAATGTTATAGCCATTGTATGCTCCAGCCTTCTTCAGTTGTCCTGGGTATGACAATAAACTACATCCTCGTCCTGGCTAAGACAATATAAAATGCGTCCAACAGCAAGGCCTCTGATCGGGAGGTTTTGAGGGGCATGGAGCTGCCTCTTGATTGCTGGTGTTCCCAGGTCAGCCCTGACCCAGAGTGGTGGTGCCTGATGTGGTCCCAGCTATGGGCAAGTGGTTAGCCCCTAAATTGGTGTCAAAATACTATGAAGATGGAAAAATAGGTTTTAATACCAGAAATGCTTTGTAAAAAAAAAAAAAAAGAAAAAAGTGATATTACCAGCAATACATTTTTTGAAGGGAAAGTATTGCCAGAAATACATTTTTGAAAAAGAATATTACCAGCAATAAAAATTTGTTGGCATTAAATAACTCATTGAGGTTGATATTTAGTAAAACAAACTAAACCAGCCAGCCTTCTTCAGGTGATTGGAATAAAGAACTGAACCTTTTATTCCATCCACCGGGCTAGATTGTTCTAGTTCCACGTGCCATGCCTCTTCCAGATGTCTCAGTATCTTCCTTTAGTTCAGTTGAAAAATTCCAATCACCTTAAAACCAGAATGTACAACAGATGAAATGTTGTGAAATATGACAACAAAGATGAGGATCACAGTCCGAACACTGTAAATAGTGTAAACAGTTACAATAACTTATTTTAGAAATATAGACAGATTCCGAAGAAGGCTGGAGCTCATGATGGCCAAAATGTCATAATATATAGACAGATATTATAAATTTACATGTATAATTCATTTAAAAAAGATAAAATACTTACCGGTCTACCCATGCTTTGTATTTGGGGATGTCCTTAGCATAGAGTAGCTTACTTGATGGAGAGTCTTTTCCCAAACGATGGTCACTCATTGAACAACTGTCCATGAAAGTTTGAGCTGTGACTGAGAGACAGGAGTCAACAATGTGGGACTTGTACATATCGAATACAAAGTCGGGATTCTTTATTATATTCACCCAAAATCTGAGAGGAAGGCTGAAAAAAAAAAAAAAAAAAAAAAAAAAAATTAATGAATAAAAAAAAAAAAAAAAAAAAAAAGAAAAAAAAAAAGAAAAAAGAAAAAGCAAAGCAGAAATTGAGGTGAGAAAAATTTATTGAGGGAAAATCAAGGAGATGAAAGGAAGAGACTGAGTAAAGGAGAGCAAAGAAAAATATGAAAGGAATTAGAAAGGAAGAACTAAAAAAATAGGTGGGAAAAAGAAACGAAAGATTTAATTTAAAAATGAAATTTGAAAAGGAGGAGAGAAAGGAGAAATTTTGAAGAGGAGAGAAAGGAGAAATTTTGAAGAGGAGAGAAAGGAGAAATTTTGAAGAGGAGAGAAAGGAGAAATTTTGAAGAGGAGAGAAAGGAGAAATTTTGAAGAGGAGAGAAAGGAGAAATTTTGAAGAGGAGAGAAAGGAGAAATTTTGAAGAGGAGAGAAAGGAGAAATTTTGAAGAGGAGAGAAAGGAGAAATTTTGAAGAGGAGAGAAAGGAGAAATTTTGAAGAGGAGAGAAAGGAGAAATTTTGAAGAGGAGAGAAAGGAGAAATTTTGAAGAGTAGGAGGAGAGAAAGGAGAAATTAGAAAATATGAAAGGAAATTAAAAAAAAAAAGGATAGCAAAGAAAATATGAAAGGAAATTTAAAAAAAAAAAGAAGGAGAGCAAAGAAAATATGAAAGGAAATTTAAAAAAAAAAGATAGAATGACCTACCTGTTTGATTTCCATGTATGAACAACTTCAGGCTCAATCTGGTGGAGTTGTGCCTGCTCATCAAGGAAATCGAAAATATATTTTATGGCCAGAGGCAAAACCTGTCCCCGGTGAGTCGTACTGAATATTCTCTCAAATAAATCATCTACATATTGTTGCAATGTACCCTGAAAAATAAAAATTCAAAGGCAATATTATATTTGTGAACTGAACTTTCTTTTTTTTTCTTTTTTTTTTTTTTTTTTTAAGCGTTTCACCTCAAGCAAGGCGGGAAGCCACTAGAATGCAAGGGGTTGCAGAAGATTTGGAGCAAGATCAGATAAGAGTGATAGAGGAAAGGATGAGGTGAAGGATAGTGGATAGATCAAGGCAACTGGAGATGTCGATTGACATTACATTTGAATAGTTGCAGTTTATAGCTCTCAATGAAACTGGACATGAAGCTATTGGAGTAGAAGAGATGACTACATTTAGGAGTTTCGACAGTGAAAGGGTGAGAGCGGGATGCCAGCCTCATAGGGCGCTTGAACTCGTGAAGTCTGGGAACCAGCAAATGCATCTCCTCGGAGAAATTACCATGAAAGTATTTGTAAAAAAGACAGATAGAGGTGACGATGCGTCTGTGAGAGAGAGAAACTGTAGATGAGATGCCAGAACAGGTCCAATTATATTGCATATCTGCCTCTGGAGCCTATCAAGAACCCCGAGGCAAACAGAAGGGGCTCCAGACCATATATGGCAGCAATACTCCATGCAAGGGCGAATTGTTGATTTGTAGATCTGGAGGATTGATTCCGGGGAGAAATATTTCCTGGCACGGCACAGGAAGCCAACTTTCCTTTCAGTGGACGAAGCAATTGACTCAATGTATTTGTTCCATCTCAGGTCAGCAGTCAACATGAGACCGAGCAGCCACAGAGAGGTGCTCTCGAGAAGTTGAGTGTCAGACATTCTAAAGGAGGGCAGGGAAGGATCTCTGTGGTGATTAATAGAGAGCGGTTTTGTTTTTGAAGCATTAAAGTTAAAATGAAAATAATTTTCTTTAGTTATTACTATTTATATTACTGTACAATATTTACATTGCTTGATATCACTGTGTGTGTGTATGTTTTTCAGGCATGTCTTTACAATGCATGTATGCGTAAATGTTTGTTTCTTCTATGACATTTCTTGCTTGAAGTGCAGTACTAGATTGGCAGCAAGGTCTCATCATTTAGGTAGATCTTCTATTACACTTCTCACTTGTTGAACTCTCTTCCAGCTTCTTGCTTCCCGTTCATCTTTGATTTTTCAGAAAGGTGTGTTTCTGTAGAAACAGCGAGGCAATAAAAAATGTCACTTCAGGACATGGGCGATTATGTATCTCCACAGATTTCTTTATTAATATCTGTAATGTAAACTGTAAATTTCCATCTTGGTTTTTAGGAAAAATAGTGGAGTGGTTTTTTTTCTCCATAAATTTATTCTCTTCAAGCTTTAACTGGGTGTGGGGGAAAAATTAAAATAAGTGGCGAATAGCCAAACTGATTTTATATATATATATATATATATAAAGAAATGTATTTTTATATATATATATATATATATATATATATATATATATATATATATATAAAGAAATGTATTTTTATATATATATATATATATATATATATATATATAAAGAAATGTATTTTTATATATATATATATATATATATATATATATATATATATATATATATAAAGAAATGTATTTTTATATATATATATATATATATATATATAAAGAAATGTATTTTTATATATATATATATATATATATATATATATATATATAAAGAAATGTATTTTTATATATTAATCCAACCGATTTATTATTATTATTCAAACATTATTTTTAGCAGAGAACACATTTTTCTTGAATATACAGTCCTACCTGTACCCCCCACCCTGTAACGGCATTCACCCGGGGTGGGTTGGGCCAGCTCCAATATTGGAGTTTCATGGGAATTTGGAATTCACAAGCGGCCCCCAAACCCGCATATATAGGCTTCAGATCAGTTCCTAGGAAACCGACAGCCTGAGCACATGAGCACATGAGATTTGATTATAGTGGTGAAGGTTTCGTGCAGGACCATCCACACTTTTTGAAGGGCCGAATACAGAGACCTGGTGCTCTAAGTGCCACAAGGTCCCCAAACAACCCTCCGCAGGTTTTGAATTCAGAGTTTTCCTTCTCCTAGACCAGTTGCCATCCAAGGCTATAGAACCCAGTCTGTCCTGCTATTTACCCATAGCTGGAAGGAGAAGATTAATATAAATAAAATATTGAATAATAAATAAAATTCTTTAAAAATAATGTCAGACTAAGATATAATTGACCAAAAAAAAAAAAAAAAAAATAGCATAGAAGGGAAATAACTGCTACTTAGATTGAATAGCAAAGGAGTTAACTTGGTAGTGTATATATAATATACGTGATAAAATATAGTTTTAAGGTATGCTATATTTATGAGCTCTAAAGTGCTCAATATCAGGGATAGGCCATATATAAATATAAAAGTGGACATTGAAGTTAATACCCAGAGGCAACAGTCTGTTTCATGCTAAACGCAATCATCAGGCCATACATATATATATATATATATATATATATATATATATTAAATGGTAACAAGAAACAGTTTTTTTCATTTTCAAAACATTGTCAAGATGTATGTTCATAGTTGATATTACTGAGTGTTGGTTTTTTTGTTTTTATTAATAAGGCTTCCATTATTTTTAGCCCTATTTTTGCATGTAGATGATGCTATTATATTAGTGTTGTCAACAAGTATGTTACGAATAGTATCTGGTAGTTTTCCATGAGTATTTAAACAAGACCTAATTGAGCTACGGTCAGAAACTATTTCTTGTTAACAGTTAATATATTTCAACCTTTCACACACACATAATGGTAGGAATGTAAGTGTTTATTTATGTCCACAGATTGAAATAAGAATGAGTTTTGAGAATAAATACTTAATTTCCTATAAAAATGCTGTAAAAACAGAAAAAAAGCCTTAGCTAAAGAACGTCTTGTCTAATCTTAATGAAATTTGGTACTGCACTGTAGCAAAAAAAAAAAAAAAAATCCCTTTATCTTCTTTTGATTTTAAATAATAATGATCTGTGTTTGGAATCATTATTTTGTTGCAAAACAACATTTTGTCCAATAATGAGGTAGCCAGAAGAAATCTTTATAATTTTTTTTATGAACTTACAGAAACAATTCAGGGTAGTCCCAAACTTTTGATCGGTAGTGTGTGCATATATATTAGGTTGGTGCAAAAATAATAACGTAATAATGTCATTTTTTGACGTTAAAAAATACGTCAACAAACGACATTATTACGTCATTTTTTTTGCACCAACCTAATATATATATATAGTCTGTGAATGGCATATTTTAACTCTTGAAAATATATTTCAATTAAGCACTGTTGAATGACAAGCTAATTCTACAAACAGCCACATGCATTACTGCAAAGCTCTTCAGTAAAATGAATGGAACACTCCGGCTGATTGACATTTCTTTAAATTTGTAAAAACAATATGCTGCCTCATTCTGTTGAATGAAGATAGCTCAGTGACAGAAACTCTGACACAAAATTGGTTGGGTTTCAATCCTGGCTTGAGGCATTTGGTTGTCTGGTCACACTGAAAAGCTGTGATACAGTATTAAACAACATTTACTGGCATGAATGTCAGAAATTTTCACAGAGGTCGAATATTTTCTGTGAAAATTTCTCGGACATCCAGGCCGGTAAATGTTGTTTAATACTGTTTATTATAAACAGAGTATTTACTTAAATATTTGTATATATGAAAAGAATGTATAAACATAAAAATGTCTTAAAATAATTGTCAGACTTTGTCCATTTCATAATGTGTGACATCATTTGTTTACATTTGATACACCATGAGCAGATATGAATGTACGTGAGAGATTCAAATACAGTAAATTCAACCTTGCTAACCTAACACTCCTCTGTGGCCAAATCGGTTAAAGGCACGTCAAGATAAATGACAATTCCATATAGGATACAGGTCCAAATTTTGTCAGAGGACGAATATTTTTTGTGAAAATTTCTCGGACATTCAGGCCAGTAAATGTTGTTTAATACTGTTTATTATAAACAGAGCATTTACTTAAATATTTGTATCTATAAAAAGAATACCCGCCTGGCTCGGTGGCTAGGATCAAAGTGTAGTATCTGTGCTTTGTGAGCTGCCGGGTCGGGTGTCTGTCGAACTCTCTGCTTGCAGGGAGGAACTCTGACGAAGCTTCGCCGAAGGGTAGAGTTTCGTTGGGGGAGGTTGATGGAACTGGCCCCCCTCGGGGGGTTTGATGGTTATTTATTTTTGGCTGGGCCTACGGGCTTGGAGATACCCACATTAAAAAGGCCTTGTGCCACATTCAATCCTTGTGGGTGGATTGATAAATACCATCTATAAAAAGAATACCCGCCCGGCCTGGTGGCTAGGATCAAAGTGTAGTATCTGTGCTTTGTGAGCTGCCAGGTCGGGTGTCTGTCGAACTCTCTGCTTGCAGGGAGGAACCCTGACGAAGCTCCGCCGAAGGGTAAGGTTTCGTTAGGGAAGGTTGACGGAACTGGCCAGCCTCGGGGGGTTTGGATGGTTATTTATTTTTGGCTGGGCCTACGGGCTCAGAGATACCCACTTTAAAAAGGCCTTGTGCCACATTCAATCCTCGTGGGTGGATTGATAAATACCATCTCTAAAAAGAATGTATAAATATAAAAATGTCTCAAAATTATATATATATATATATATATATATATATATATATATATAATCATGTAACTTGAATTTAGTGTATTTGGGCAGCAGATCATTATTCAAACATATATTGTAAAATATAAGACAACAAATGCCTTGTGTTTGATAATGAGTCATTCTAAGCTTCATATAGCGGCTTTAATTTCAGAAGAAAATAAAGACAAAAATTGACCATAATATAACCACTCTGATGAGAGCTCAGGTGAGCCAAAAACTTAGATCAAGAAACATCATAATAAAAAGAAAATATCCAAATGTTGGACTGGTTTTGTCTTTATTTTCTCCCCAAACTAAAGCAACTATAAGCTTAGAATGTCTCATGACCGAACATAATAGGCATTATTCATTGTCTGTTATATTTAACAATATATGTTTGAAAATATATATATATATGGTTTCAAATTTTCTATATTTATAGAGGAAGTGTATTCAATATCAGAGAGAATTTGTAGATATATGAGGTGTATTCAAAATTCATTTTTCTTCCAAAACTAATGCCACATGGACAAAATCCTTTGAGTGGGAGGTAATGTCACCCTTCTTGCATATGTGTTAAATTTTTTGCTACACCATCCTTTCTTGTAACTTGTAAAAGTATATTAGTGCAAGTGATTCCCAAGGAATGTGTAAATGTTTAAGCAACTCTTGGCTTATTCTTAGGTAGTTCACTTCAAACTTTACTATCAATTTCGCCCCAGACTATTTTAATTAGTGAAATATCTGGAGACTGAGAGGGCTAAGTCATGATTTGCAAAAAATACATGCAACCCTGGGCCTCTTTGCCCTCTACAGTAGTTCACTAAATGCATTCAGCAGAATGTAATGGTACAATATGCTCCTAAATTGGTTAGGGTATTATATATCATTTAAGATGTATCTTGGGAACCAGTACCAGTGCATACTACCCAAGGGCAAGCCCGATTGGGGACCCCAGGCATTGTTTTCTGACCCTCACTATCCTATCAATATTTGCTTTTTTTTCAACCTACATTTATATACATTACAAATTAAACTAAGCACAACTGTCGATTAATGGATGAAAATTGTTTGTGGATGTTGACGTCAATATGGGGTCTTCTTTTTTCTTTCGTTCATATCCTTGAATTTATTTTACTTTATAAAAAAAAAAAACACTATATAAAATTCAGTAGTTTTTTTTTAAATCCATAATGCTGAACATGTTAAAATTTAACAAGAAAAATCTCAAGTAGATCTTAAAAATTGCTGCAAAACATTGTTGATTTGTTTAACATGGAATGATCTATTATGACAGATCTCCAATTTCCATTCAGATACATTGGATTTATTTTCAATTTTTCTAGTTGAATTGTTCACCTAGAAGTGAAGACCCCTATCATAGATTTGTGAGGGGGCCACTTCCACAGGCCCTGATTTTAGTGATAGAATCATAAGCTAGTAAGTTGAAGTAGCTAATGTTGGCCTTACAATGAGCTCTAATACCAATTTCATATGGCCTCAAAATACATGCTCTGATTACATACTCTGATTGACAATATTGTCGAGGGCCGTAAGTGATACATTCTATGACAAAGGAGGGGGGCCATATGAAATTTGACTGTGGGTCATCATTGGCTCCTGGGCCGGACTTTGGACATGCCTGATTTAAATACATTGTATTTATTTTCAATTTTTCAAGTTGAATTGTTCAACTATATTGCATATGATCCATTATTGTACATAATTAGGTTAGAATAAAATTTGTATTTCATCTGAATAATACATTATGAAAATTGAGACGTACTGAATGGGGGCCCCATATCATAGATTTGAGGGAAGAGGCATGAGACCATTTCCCTGGTTCTGGTTATAGAGAAAATATTTAAATTTTACTATAAATTAATTTTAAATATTAATGAGAATTACTTACAGTAATTAAAATATTATTTTAATTACTACCAATTAAATGATATTCATTTTGAGATATATTAAAATATTACTTATTTTATTAAAAATATTATCTTTTTTGCTTCATTAATGTCCACCATAAAATCTGGTGTTAGATACATTGTATTTATTTTTATTTTTTTCTATTTGAATTGTTCACCTAGACTGCCTATGATCTATTATTGTACATAATTAGGTAACAATAAAATTTGTATTTTAGATTAATATTACCTTTTAAAAAAAATGTGATGTACGAGAGTGTACGAGCCTTTTATCATAGGATTTGGTTGGGGAGCACAATGTCATTGAACCAGCCTTTTGAGAACACATATATGCAAGATTATAGTTTTTGTGCATGTGTATTTGTAGGTCTGATGAATTGGATCGTAATTACGATTCCAATGTAATAAATTATAACCATGGAATATTAGTGTTTGAGCCTTTTATAATATATTCTTGCTCTGTCCTGGACATTGAGTTCTACCTGGATTCTATCCTCTTGGAAATTTATTATCAAAATATATATAATATATATATATATATATATATATATACACATATATATTGACCACTAATATTATCAATATATATATATATATATATATATATATATATATATATATATATATATAGACCACTAATATTATCAATATATATATATATATATATATATATATAGTGATTTTCTAAGCACTGCTTAGATGTGGCACAAGGCCAGAAGTATGGGGCACCCATTGAGGATCGAACTCACTACTCAGTCGTAATTGATCTAGCGAGACAAGATTGCTAACCATTACACCACCTCAAGGTGCCCAACATATATATATATATATATATATATATATATATATATATATATAGTGATTTTTGAAGCATAACTTAGATGTAGTACAAGACCGAAAGTAGTGAGCAGCCAGTAAGGATTGAACTCACTACTTAGCTTGACTTGTTTAAACAGTTACTACTAACTTGCCATATATATATATATATATATATATATATATATATATATATATATATATATATATAATCTCATTAGAAAGAACAGACAGATTAAGAATCCACAGTTCTTCACATTTGCATTTTTAAGTATGCTCTGTTTATAATAAACAGTATTAACAACATTTACCAACCTGAATGTTCGAGAAATTGTCATAGAAAATATGCGTCCTCTGTCAGGCTATATGATGGTTTCATATAGGATACAGGTTCGATTACTGTCAGAGGACGCATATTTTCTATGACAATTTCTTGGACATTCAGGCCGGTAAATGTTATTTAATACTGTTTATTATAAAACAGAGCATTTACTTAAATATTTGTATCTATAAAAAAGAATGTATAAACATAAATGTGCCTTAAGATATATATATATATATATATATATATATATATATATATATATATAAAAGGCTGAAACACTAACATTCCATGGTTATAATTTATTACATTGAAATTGTAATCACGATCCAATTTATCAAAATTTTGAATTTGTAGGTCTGATGAATTGGATCGTAATTACGATTCCAATGTAATAAATTATAACCATGGAATATTAGTGTTTGAACCTTTTATATGATATTCTTACTCTGTCCTGGACATCGAGTTCTACCTGGATTCTATCCTCTTGGGAACTTATATATATATATATATATATATAATAAAAATATATAAACTTAATATTTTTATTTAAAATATTTTTAAATGAAAATATTAAAAAATATTATGCTCTACATTGTACTGAGCACTTTCTTTAAAAACTTCTAGAGAACTGTGGATTCTAAATCTGTTTTTTCTTTCTTATTATTTGTATATATATATATATATATATATATATGTTTGCATGTGCGCGAAGTTTTATTTTACATAAAAAAAAAATAACATTGTAATTTTAATTTAAAGTTAAGTGCACCACTAATTCTTGAATTTCCTTTTAAATATATTATGAAAACGGAAAAAACGGCCCCAGTTCAAGAACCCTTGTCTAATCTAATTTTAATGAAATTTTGCCCCACACTTGGCAGGGTTTCAAGATGCAATATGCTCCTAAATTGGTTTGGGTATTATGTTTCATCTAAACTGTATTTTCATATGCTATAATTTTTTTTTTTTGCAACCTGCTGACGCATTTTGAAATGCTTACAATATTTACTATTGTTGAAGTTATTGCTTACATTTTTTGTCAAGATTTAAAAAACTCTACACTCCTCACTGGGTTTATAGTGTTACGACAGCATTATATTTTAACAAAATAAAATGTATGTAAATTGTTTTTAAAATAATGGGAGTATTTTGTATGTTAAATAAAACTTTTAATTTTTCCAAAAAAATGAATGAAAATTTATTGTACTAAGCTATACTCCCTAGTAAAACCATTAATACTTTGTACCCTCTTACATGTTTGAACTTCCCCAAAATTTGGTTTTGATCAGTTGACATATGGCTATATTTAGAAGGTGTGATGAACAGACTAAAGGAAGTCACAGAATTTTATATATAGATTTGTAAAATAAATCTGTCTATATGTCTGAGATGAGGTATTATGATTACTTGCATTATTTACATTATTCAAACTGTTATCCTCATCTTTAATTGTCATTTAAAATGGTTTAAAAGGTAAATCATACATAGCATTCATCAGTCTCGAGAGACCTCCTGGATCTGTGGCCAAAGAGTTATGCCTCAGCTGCTGATGTTGGTGCAGCATCTGTTATGGCTGTACAGGCCCACACTGGAATGACATTCTTGATTGCAAAAAAACAAAGTGCATGTGAAGATGCTCTCCCCTGATGTCACCTTGTTGTTTTCTTTCCTTCAAGCACACTCCTCCCCCATGACAGGACTCTGTTACTTCTCTTCTCACTCCAATCCTTGGTGTAAATCGTATCTCTAGCATCAGTAATCATTGGGAACGTCTTCCCACCTCTCAAGGTCCATCATTCTCATGCCCCTTTTGCAGATATCCTTAAAACAAAGATGAAGTTGCCTTTGTAATGGTGGCCAGTTTCCCCATAAAGAAAGATCTTCCAAATCCTCCCATGTTGCTCCCTGTGTTTTGCCGTTATGGTGATCAACACTGGAGGGTTCTCTCCAGAGTGCAGGTCTGGGCAGGGTTTCATGAGAGATTGGTGGTTGCCCAGGCAACATGTCTCTGCTCTCCATGACACCAATCTTGCACCAAGGAAAGAAAGAGTACAGTACAACTTGGCATTGGTATCATTGCAGAAGTTGCCAGAACAAACATAATATTGGACTGTTTTACAGACTCCAGCTTCCAAAGCCTTCCTCAAGGATTGGGTATGGCTGCAAGGCAATGGAGGTTTATTTGTTTGTTTGGGTTTTATGGCATATCAACCACTGTGGGTTATTTAATGCCAAATCCAGTTTATATGAATTTTAAATGCCTATTTTGTATGGAATAAAAAATGTATAACTGGCAACATTATTGTTTCAAAAAAACAAAACGTAGAGCTGGCAACATTACTTTACAAAAAAAACTTAGAGCTGGCAACATTACTTCTTTACAAAAAAAACGTAGAGCTGGCAACATTATTTTTCTGAAAACATTATGTGAGACCTTGCTGTTGGATGTAGTTTATCACCGTACCCAGGACGCGGATGTAGTTTAACATCATACCGAGGACGCGGATGTAGTTTACCATCATACCCAGGACGTGCAATGGAGGTTTAAAATAGGTTTTACTTCTCTTAAAATAGGGGTAGGCAACCCCGGGCCATACCCAGCCAGGGAAGGATTTTTGTCTAGCCTGCCAACTTTAATACCTGGACACAAATTATTTAATTTGTGGAGCAAGTGGCAGAAACTTATCAGTTGGAGTTGATCAACTTACAATGTGAAGAATTTTTAAAATCAGAATGTAATTTTGAATCCACTGCTATCTTCTAAAAGAAATATGTTTTGCCAAGTGGAAAATATAAAATCCTATTGATTGGTACCATTATTTGGAAGTACAGAAGCTTGTGAACAACTTTTTCAAAAATGAAATATATTAAAATCTTTTTTCGAACAGGGTGGGGATGATAACCACCTGGATGATGTTTTGATCCTGTTGATGACAAATATTTCCCCTGATGTGGAGGAGTTATCGAACTAGAAGCCAAAAACAAGTGTCTCATTAAATAATTTGCCATTTTTAACTATTTTATTTGTAGTAAGGAATTTGCATTTTTTGTTGATTCTGTTAGGTGTTATCTTGTTATACCTGCAGTAAAATAAGGAAACTTGCTTAAATAATATAACATTAAACTTGTTTTTTCTTTAAACCTCCAGACCAAGGTAGTCTTCTGGACATACAGGTCAGGGGTTGAGACAATTTATTATAGTAAATTTGATATCATGGCCCTCCTCCAAGACACTGCATAACTTTCTGGCCCTCTCACTCGAAAAGGTTGCTGACCTCAGTCTTAAAAGATAAATAGTTGTTTATAAAAGTAAAATTTAGAAGATGGCTACTTACTTTTGTAGCTAAAAGCCTGGTTAGATAAATTTCGCTGACCATTTTGCTTCCTCGATCTCCTTCCCTGTGAGTTGGAGAATCATGTTGTTTGACCTGTAAAGAAATAGAAAATTACACACTTTGCTGAGCGCATTTCAAAGAAAAGGTTAAGTTTTGGGTGTATATACGCACATACCCTATTTCTCATGCTCACCAACTCCTACACACACACACAAAGAAAAAGATCCTTCTCAAAACTTCCTGTTTCATATCCCAATTCTTGATTTATTCATTCTTTATTTTTTACAGTTTATCAACCTATTGCAGGATATTTAAAACCAGAAAATAATTTCTTGATACAAGTCTTACTAATTAACCCATAGCTGGGGGAGAAGAGGTGGATTCATACCTAATCAAAAGTTGATAAACAAAAAATGTGGATATAAAGTAGGGGATCAATGCTATATTACAATCAATATATAAACTGGTCCCCAACTTTGTGGCTAGTGTTGTTTCTATACATTTATATCCCAGAGTGTGTAAATAAATGTAAAAGACTTGCTTGTATAGCTAATTAGTTATTTTGTTGATTCGTTTTATACACCTTACCAACCCTTTGCATGTTATTTAAAGCCAGAAAATATTCTTACATTGTAACATTATTTTTTTTCTTTTGAGATAATTATGATTTAGTGATACAAGTCTTACTAATTAACCCATAGCTGGAGGAGAAGAGGAGGATTCCCAAGACTATTTTTGTGTAAGTGAATATAATGAACCCAATGGAAATTAAAACTCGGCAATTAACAATTCTGAGCCATTATCTATTACACTACTTGCACATCCAAGTTTACAGCACCTGGTATTGGCAAGTGGTCACCCATCTAGGTAGTGACCAGGCTTGATGTTGCTTTACTTTGGTGATTGTATCAGAACTGATGTTTCAACATGTGGCCGTAAACCCCTAAAATTGTTGTTTTACAAGGACTAAACCAGGAGTCTGAAACCCACACACATCCCCCAACCACAGGGGAACCATTGGCAAACTACTAGTCAGAAGACCTGATGGTGTAGAATTCTGACAGTGATAGATTGTCTATGATTAAATTTTGGATATGAGACCAAAACAATGCAAAGAGAGCAGTTGGACTAGAGAATTTTTTAATAAAAAGATTTTTCAAATTTATTTCTTTATAAAATGGCAATTTACAAATCCTAGTGTCTCGACTTCAGTCACAGCTTTTCAACTATTGTAATGTGGCTTCCCTCTGCCTTTTCTATAAGTAATTTCATGGTAATTGTTCTGATGAGCATTCCTCTTTTGTACATAGACTCTATGAATTTAAGCACAGTACATACAGGAGGACAGATATCATGTAACAGTTCTGTTCTCTTTTCTTTGAAAATGAAAATTTTCAGTCTCTTAATACACTGCTTAGCTTTTGGAAATCATCTTTGGCCATCCCAATATATTTACAGATCTCAGTGTCACACTTCCTATCCTCTGTTAGAATACTTTAGTTAGATATTTAAATTTCAGTACTTATTTGATTTTAGTATACTTGACCTGTAATTTGCATTTTGGGCTCACCCTTTTGCTGATAACCATACTCAACAAAAATATTGAAAAGGGAATATACATTGTTCTTTTATGTGTTGTGTCCATTCAGGACAAAGATGATCAAGGCCCTCCTGTCCCTTGCAGCTCTTAATAAGTTTTGTCATTTCTCCCAAAGCTTGTTCTGCCATCCATTTGCTCAAGCCCATCAAATATGTTACATACTACTTTCTCGTGTCCCTCTTTCTGTCCTATGTGTATTAGATTTACCGAGCCACACTTCCTCATTAAGCAGGCCAGAAATTTCAACTGCCTCTTCCTGATGTTAAGTATAAGTTTCCTCATTGTTGTTCACATGTTTGGTCCTTGCTGACCTCAGCATCTTTCTGCATAATCAAATTTCTGTTACTTCAAGTCTCTTCATCTTTGAGGAGATTGTCCAGCATTCACTGCCATACAGGAGGACTGATATTACATAAAAGTTCAGTACTCTTTTCATTGCTTGTGTTGCATCAAGTCCCTTCTTCATCTATGAGTATGTTGTCCAGATTTCACTGCTATAGAGGAGGATTTATATGATGTAACAGTTCATTACTCTTTTCATTGTTTCTGTTGCTTCAAATCTCTTCTTCAACTTTGAGGAGACTGTCCAACATTCACTGTCATACAAGAGAACAGATATCACGTAACAGTTCAGTACTCTTTTCATTGTTTCTGTTGCTTCAAATCTCTTCTTCAACTTTGAGGAGACTGTCCAACATTCACTGTCATACAAGAGAACAGATATCACGTAACAGTTCAGTACTCTTTTCTGTGTTTCTAATGAAATTTTCCCGTCTCTTAATACTCTGCTTAGCTTTTGGGATGCATCTTTGGCCATCCTAATACATTTTTAGATCTCAGTGCCACACTTTCCCTCCTCTGATAGAACACTTCTTAGATATTTAAATTTTTATACCTTCTTGGTTTTAGTATCTCTGACCTGTAATTTGCATTTTGGGCTCACATTTTTGCTGATAACCATACTCAACAAAAATATTCAAAAGGGATATACATTCTTCTTTTATGCGCTGTGTCACTTCAGGACATGGGCGATTAAGGCCCTCCTCTCCCTTGCAGCTCTTAATACGTTTTGTCATTTCTCGCAAGCCCTGTTCTGCTATCCATTTGCTCAAGCCCATCAATTTCTTCTGTCCCTCTTTTCATCCTATGTGTATAAGATTTGCCAAGCCTTCCTTCCTCATTATGCATTCTACATTGCAGTTTATGCTTAGTCCTTTCTTCTTGCTTTCCTTTGCTACCTTTTGTAGAAGGTTTTGTAGATTCCTTTCCACGTCTGCTATCAACACTAATATCTGCATATCTTAGCTTGTTAAGATTGTGGCCACGAATAACGAATATCGGTAGGACTTCTAATTCTCTCAGAATTGCCTCACTGTATACGTTGAATAAATCCAGTGATAAGACACATCCTTATCTTACACCCCTTTCTATTTTGGTATATCTGCTGAACACATTTTCTGTCTGTATGCAGGCAGTTCAGATAATATATCTAAAAAATATTTATTTTTATGAGATCAGAGAATCTTTAAAATTTCATATTGGATTACCCCCCCCACCTCAAAACATTTTTAAGATCTGATTTTAGCAATCCCTGTATATAACATTTAGCCCCCACCTCCTGAGACACACACACACGTCTTAACACAAGTCTGATTTAGGCCCCACCTCCTGAGATGCACACACGTCGTGTCTCCCCCATGCACTCATCTGATTTAGACCCCAAATTTTAGCATCTGACTTATCCCCTATACACACATCTGATATCTGAATAAGCCCCCAAGTTCAGCAACTGATTTAGATTACTCCCACACCCAACCACCTGAAATCTGGTTTCGCCTCCAAATTTTAACATCTTATTTAGTCCCCTACACACATCTGAAATCTGATTTAGACCCCTCCATCTAACATTTTATTTTTGCCCCCCCACCTCATGTCACACATTTAACCTCTAATTCCCCATCCACTTGTAACATCTGATTTATCATCATAATTTATAAAATTATATTCAATTTTACCTAACATGTTTTAGTCCCCACCCCACCACCTGATCTGTCATTGGATTTTGCACCTGACTCATTTTGTATTGGCGTTCTCGTACTCATCATAACATTTTTGATATTACGGTGTCAATAATTGTAGAAGATATGAAACTCACCAAATGATATTTGCGCACGTTGTGTTCTCCATCATTTGTGCTGTTGTGCTGTGCTGTTCTGTTTAATGAGGGACTACGAGTGCACACAGAATTTTCTGAAAGAAGACGTTCTAGAAAAGTGAAAGAAAAACCATCATATCACTAAGTAGCCCAACACAAAACACAGGTAGAGAGAATAAGCGAGATAGATACAAGGAGACTGAGTGAGCAAAGGGAAAGTCTCTCTTTCAAGGTCAATATGTTATATAGAGTGACCAACAAGTGAGGGTCTATGCTTTGGTTCCTTAAGAGGCCCAACACGAAACGGATAGAGACGGACTGAGAAAAGGAGTGGGTCTATGCTTTCGTACCCTAAGAGGATCAACACAAAGAGATAGAGCAAAAATAAAAGAGATGAAAAGGAAAATGACTCAACAAAGGAGAGTGTCTCTGCCAGATGTGGCTGAACTTGCTTAATGTATGAAGTTTGAGAGCCTCAAAAAAAATTAAGCATACTTTTTTGTTACATATACATTGACATTAAACTCACATTTTAATATATATATATATATATATTATATATATATATATATATAAAATAAAAAGGCTTAAACACTAATATTCCATGGTCATAATTTATTCCATTGGAATTGGATCGTATTCTGATTCCAATGGAATAAATTATGACCATGGAATATTAGTGTTTAAGCCTTTTTATTATATCCTTACTCTGTCCTGGACATTGAGTTCTACCTGGATTCTATCCTTTTGGAATTTTTTTTATACAAAATATATATGTATGCATATATATTTATATATTTTGCATATGTATGTGTATATTTACCACTATTATATATATATATATATATATATATATATATATATATATATATATATATATATATATATATATATATATATATATATATATATATATATATATGTGTGTGTGTAAGTAAATGTAAAAATAACAATGACAAATAAGTAACAGTAAATAATGAGTAAAAATAAGCAAAAATAATGTCATAATTCAAATCTATGATTATTTCTACTCAGGAATTAAAGAATAATTTAAAAACATAACCCTAACCCTTTACCATTAGGATAATACAATAGACCTTGCTACCCATAATGCACCATTGACCAACATATATAAATAATTGAGCCAAAGCACAACATACATTGATTTTCATTCAAGCAGGAAAGAATGTTGCCGCTTGATATTTAGCAACTCCTGGTCAATGCTTTGGTTCCCTAAGAGGCTCAATGCAAAACACAGAGAGAATAAGGAAAATAAATGGGGACTGAATTAAGCAAAGGAGAGGGTATGTGCTGTGGTTCCATTAAGAGGCTCAACACAAAATGCACAGAAAGCAAGACTGAATTAGAGAGATACTGAATATTAGAAAGCTTTTCTATTTTTAAACCCACATCCAAAATATTAGCTAGACTAATCATCAGGAGATATACTATACTTTATTTAATACTGAGACCAGAGATGTCCATTTCGATGATTCACTTTCAAAAAATAAAAATTTTGTGAAACTATTTCATTGAGTTTTCTCAGCCAAGTCAAATAAAAATTTAAAATGCATATAAAAAGCAAAAATTCTATGAAAAATTGACTTAATTACCCACTTTTTAAATTTCTGAAAGTGCTGTGACACACCAGAGTTTGGAGAATCAAAATACAAAAATTTGACAAACATCTAAGCCAGAGGTCCCACATTATTATACGGTGGTAACATATTTTGAGAGCTTAACACCCCAGGCAAGGCCATGTGTTCAAAACTAGATGGTCGTAGTATAGCAACTTGATAAGTCATATTTTAAAAATAAAGGTTATATAATAGAGGAACTGTATCAATCTACAGAATCATACATGTCTTGTGAGGACCCCAATATGAAAACATTTCAGATGTCATCAGGAGTATGACAAGGAAGAAATGATAGCCCAAGTTTATTTAACCTCTTTCTAGATTACAACCCCCGTGCATTTACAAACACAGATGTGATAGAATTGGCTCTAATCATCCAAGCTTTCTGTACCACATCTCAAATAAGTCTGCCAATAGAAGACAATGATTCTGCTTTCTCCTGATGCCAATGTACTGATGACATACCATAATTTTTCATGTATAATAAATATGCCTTCATCCATAATATGCACCTCTAAAATTGTGCTGAAAATGCTTCTACTCATGCATAATACGCACCCCTTGTTTGGTAATCAAACCCTACAAATTGTACCTTTCCAATTTCATTACAGCCTGCGTTTCCAACTCTTATTTTAAAAAATGGTTTTAAACATAGAATAATATTATTCTAATTTTGTTTTATGATAAGTCTTATTTTATTTTAAATTTGTAAATATTGTTAGGTACATATGATTGTATTTGACATCCTTATGGGGTCGCAATCGCCGAATGTTAGTGTCAGATTGTCGTATGTTTGTGGTGAGTCATCATTTCGTAACTGAAATCTACCTATGAAATGGCAATTTTTTTAAAGATTGCTTTTAATTGTGCATAATACGCAATCCTAATTTTCTTTCTTGTGTTCGAACAAGTCTTTTCTTTTTTGGACACAGAGTGTGTAGAAACTGTCAAAATGTTCTATAATTCCGAATGCTTTCAGCTATACTTTTAGTCATTACCAAGGATAATTTTATTTTTGCTTTTTAATTGGGTGTATTGGTTGTGTGTATGTTTTTAGAGTTGTAGGGATGTTTTATTTTCCAAACACAGTTATCACATTGTGAATGTATATCAAAAAATAATAATGAAAGCCTTAATAATAAAAAAGAAAAAGCCAACACTTAATAATATTAACTACAAACACAGCCAGAATTTGAAATCGTCAAAAGTACTTGGCATGTGTCTTCCTTCTAACAACAACTCAAATATAAGGATCTTATTATTCAAGGAATTGATAGTAGGTTAATGTCTCAAGTTCTGATAGCAAAGAATCCACAATCCTGCACTGCAACTGTAAACATTAGGAGCTTGTATCATATGCACCATGAGAGGCCTATATATGCTGTCCTAAAGTTAAAATTAAGATTTAAGATGTGTATTATATGTGGGGAATTATGGTAGGTATTTATAGATGAGATAAAAAATTGAACATAGATTAGGTTGTACCGGAGGTAGTTTCAACCAACAACACAAATTGCTATAAAATGAAAACGTTAACCCAAGAACTTAAGTCATGTTCTTAAATAGCCTCGTTATATGGAGACTTTCATATGGATGTCATTCATGGCACTAAACATATTCATAAATATCTAAAATTGTCAGCTGTATACTACTGCATCATAAGATCAATGGCAAAAAGAGGCTTCAAGCAAGGGTCATTGAACATTGGGGTCTGGCACTAGAGTCACAAAGAACTGTATCAAATAACAAAGACCATAAATTATGTACTCAAGACTGCTATATGACAATACAAGAGTTACTAATTTCTTGAAGCATTGACAACTTTTTAATCTAAGTAAGAAATAATAGACCTAAAGAATGAAATTTATTACTAATATTTATTTGTTTCTTTTTTTCTTTTTTTCTTTTCAATATTCATTTCATATTTTATCATTTTCTTTTCTGTGAGTTGTTGAGAACTACTCCTTCATTGTTCATTTTCCCTTCTTTCTATCTTTTCATTGTTGAGGTCTACCTTTTTCATTTATTTTGTATTTTACCATTTTTGGAGAAACTTTAGATGTTCAATTCAATGTTGTCTTTGTAAATGGCTTCTTGTGAGGTCTGTTATGTTGATTTTTTTTCTGGCAGTTATAAGTTCGACACAGGAGAAAGAAAAAATCAAAGATAAAATAGGCTGTGTCAAAGATAATCTCACCCAACACTACCAGTTTCTACAAAACCAAAACATTAACGCATATTCTTAAATAGTCTCATCAGATCAAGACTGGAATGTATATCTTGATATACAAAGTGTTTGATTGCATCCCTTGTTTCTTATATAATAAAGCAAATTGCATTTCTTTTTGACTTGTTCTTATATTCTGTAAGCTTAATTTGTCAATCAAAATATAATTTAAAATGTTTATAAAAAGAAAGAATTCAATGAAAATATAGTTAATTCTTTGATTACTTTTTTTAATTATTAATTACACTAATCTATGACAACATACCAGTCTGGAAACCTCTGATCTCAGCTTCAGAGTGAAACTATAAAAATGTCTCCATCATCCAGAAGTATTTTTTTTTTCTTTTGACATTAGAAAATCCTCTTTAAAATACATTTTATTTTTAACCGAGACAAATTCAACATAAAGTCTATAAACATTATGAATCTGTCAATGCCACACATAAAAAATAAGGTTGATAAGGATTATGAATCCATTGAAGCCAGACAAAAAATATGAGAATGACAAACCCATCAAGATTAAATAAAGGTTTCCAGATGTAACCTGAAAAAGGTTGAAGAGAAGATCGGCCAAAAGACGAGGATGCTTGTCTTAAAGAATCCTTATGCAGTAACAAAACCTCTTCTTAAAAACTTAGATAATGCCAAAGATCACACACACATTGAAATGTTAGGATGAAAACAATAAATGTAGATGCTAGTCTAAAAGCTTCATTAAATAATAACAATATTTTGTTTCAGAAATAGGTTGCAACAAAGGCAGGGGTACTTGTCCGAATCGTGATGGGTCTCTGAAAATCTTTGGATAAAAGTAGAAAAGATAATGTTGTTAAATCAGAAAGAATAATAACATGTAAAGTTGTCTCAGAAAATGCTGGGATATAAACAACAATGGCGATGATACTTGTCCAAGAATCTGGAAATCTTTAGTCTTTGGAATTATCCTCTATGACTTACCATATTTATAAAATGATGGTTTTTCTTGTAAGGGTGGCCCTGTATTCATTGGAGTCTGTTTGAGTTCAAGAGCCATAAATGCACCATCGTTGACCTGAAAAACATAACCCAAATGCACTGCCTTTAGCTTTTTTCCAGAAGTCAAATACATAAATACAAACACTTACCTCGGAGAAAAACTGGGAATATCTTCAAAAAAGATTGGTCTGTTAGATGAAAGCTAAAACCAAATATAAATGAAACTTAAAAACTATCAGTATATAGGTGCATGGGTGGTGTAGTGGATAGCAGCTAGGAATAAGGAATTGGCAAGCATGGGTTCGAATTCCAGTTGAGTTGGTTGCGTTTGCTTGGGGAAGATATGAATCACTCTCTTCACTATCATTTTAAACAGTAGCCTTGATTGATAACCAGCTTAGGAGAAGGACAACTCTGAATTCAAATACCAAGGAGGATCGTTCGGGGGACCTTATCGCAAACAATATGCACAAGTTCTTTGCATTCAGGTCTTCCAAACAGTGTGGTTGGTTTTCCAGAAACCTTCACTATAATCAAACACCATGTGAGGATAGGAGCTGAATTGTTGAACCCTCATATATCAAAGACAATGGAAGAGTCCATCTTATATATTCATCTGTATTCACAACATTTTGGCTGTTCTATGCTTTGGCCTTCTCCAAGAGCTGTCTATATTTCTGAGATGAGGTATTGTAACTGTTTACACTATTTACATTGTTAGGGCTGTTGTCCTCATCTTTATTGTCATTCACAGTGTTTCGGCTGTTGTACACTCAGGCCTTCTTCAGGATGTGTCTATATTTCTAAGATGAAGTATTGTAACTATTTACACTGTTGAGATGGTTGTCCTCAGCTTTGTTGCCATATTCACAACGTTTCAGCCATTGTATTCTCCAGGTGATATATGTTGACATTTCAACCTTTCTTTAGTCCAGTGTGGTAGAGTGTTCTCGTTCCACGTGCCATGCCTTTTCTGGATATCTCAGTTTCCCAGAACATATGGTGCAGTTGATAAAAGTGATGGAAGAAGTAATCCAGAGACTTGACCTAAAGAGTTGTGAGTTCAATACCCGGTCACAGCAGATTTGAACAAAATCTTGGAGAGTTGAGTTACTAAAGGTAATTAGCCAAAACTGAGATATCCCAAAAAGGCATGGCACATGGAACTAGAAGAATCTGCCCCGGTGGATGAAATAAAAGGTTTGGTTTGAAATTCCAATCACCTAAAGAAGAACTGAGAAACGTTGTGAATATGACAATAAAGATGAGGACAACAGTCCGAACAATGTAAATAGTTACAATACTCCATTTCAGAAATACAGACAGATATCCTGAAGATATTTTGTCTAAAATAATTGGTTAATACCAATATTATTGTGAAAATATCAACTTGTATAATAGAATCTAAGATAGTCTTCTTAGTTAAGCTATAAACAGTCATATGCAAATCTGATACACAGATCAATTAAGAGAATTCATCATAAAGAAATACTTTCATTATACACTTTGACCTTTTTCATGTGATGTATGTTGGAATTTCGAATTAAAACATTTATTTCGTCTTCTGGAGTAGACTGTTCTAGTTCCACGTGCCATGCCTTTTCTGGATATCTCAGTTTCAGTTATCTCCTTTTAGTAACTCAAATCTGAAAGTTATTTTGTTCACCTTTGTTGTGGCTATGGACAGATATTGAACTCACATCTCTTTGGATCGTCACTTTTTGGATTACTTTAACCAACGCTTTTATCCATTTGGAAATCTACCCCCGGTGAAGTAAATAATGGCTTGTGTTCGAAATTCCAACATTTGTCACCTGAAGAGAGAGGGAGGGCATATATATATATATATATATATATATATATACACACACACACATATATATAAAGAGAGCGAGAGAGAGAGTGTGTGTGTGTGGGGGGGGAAATGGGGTGAGAGAGAATGATAAAGTCAAACAAGCACAATGAGTTCAAATTGCTTCTGTGATTGATTGGTGTTTATTACATAGACAGATAGAAATGAACAGACTGAGATAGATAGTCTGTTCATATCTATCTGAGTAGAAAGAAAGAACTGAACCATTTATTTAGTCCATGGGTGTAGATTGTTCTAGTTCCACATGCCATGCCTTTTCTGGATATCTCAGTTTCAGTTATCTCCCTTTAGTAACTCAACTCTCCAAGTTTTTGTTCATCTCTACTGTAGCCAGGTATTGAACTCACAACTCTTTTGGTCCATTCACTGGGTTACTTCAGCCAATACTTTTATCCCCAAGGACATATAGCCTAGTGGATTTTTTTTTTTTTTTGAGGTCTCTTTTATAGTACACTCAATTATTCTGCTATGTTAAAGGAAAATAACAAACATCCAGAAAAGGTATGGCATCTAGCCTGGTAAACATAACATGTTCGGTTTAAAATTCCAATCAAGAATGAAGATGGCCAAGTGTACAATGACTGAAATGTTGTGAATATAGCAATGAGGATAATGCAAGTGACTTTGATCTTCAAAAATTCAAATTCAATGTCATTTATTATCTTTTGTCTTAATTTCTGTTCTTTTATGGTTCTTGATCTTTAAGTAACTTAGTGGCTTTATTGCCTTGCTTAGGAAAAAACGATTAAAATAATTAAAAAAAAAAAAAAGTAGAAACCCTAATTTAATTTTTCTGCTATGGGGAAACCCTATGTTTTAATTTTATTTTCTCTTGTGTGTGATTGACTACTGGATTGCCTCTGCTCAAGGTTTTCATGCTGAATCCAAGAAAAATTCAGAAACTTCTGTTGGAAAAATAAAGAGAGAACTGAAGAAAGCTGAAAAAGAAATAGTTTGATTTTAAAAACAAGGAAAATAGCATACAACAATTCAAATATGACAGTTACTATGGTCAAAAGCAATTATACAAATATGCTAAGGCTATGATTTTTTTTTTTAGAATCGCCCCCACCCACCACAAGGAAATAAATGTTTAACAAAAATAGGGGGCTTTGTCTCTGACGTGACTATCTCATTATATATATATATATATATATATATATATATATATATATATATTTAAATTAATACATCTTAAACATGGTTTTGGTGCCACTAAGACACAAGGAGATACTGGGAGTCTTCAATGATAAGACTTTAGAAGGAACTGGAAGCCCAATCCTAAACAGAAAACAAGTGTTAAACATCTACTCCTGTTCAAAAGACCATATATATATATATATATATATATATAAAATGTACAGAGTGTCCATAAATTTATAGACATTTTTAATTATATATATATATATATATATATATATATATATATATATATATATAAAATGTACAGAGTGTCCATAAATTTATAGACATTTTTAATTATATATATATATATATATATATATATATATATATATATATATATATATATATATATATATATATATACACACACACACAGAGGGTGTTCATAAAGATCGTGTGCACTTTAAAAAATTTATAACTTTATTTGTGATAGAAATAATTTGTAAAAAGGATTAAAAAGAAGTAAATCTATATTTTTTTAAGGTTTTATTGAAATGTTATTTAAGTTTCCACATGTCCTCCATTATTACAAAGGGTAATATGATTTTGCAGTTCACGGAAAAACATTTGCCAACTGATTTACAGTAATGCCTGAAATCACATTAGTTATTTTAGCTATAATTAAAACTAGGTACAATAAACTTTATAACATTTTTTACAGATTATTTCTATCACAAATACAAATAAGGTTAAAAATTTTTTAAAGTGCACACGAACTTTATGGACACCCTATACAAAGAATTACTAAGTAATGTTAATGTAACAAGACTTAATATTAACTTATAAGAAATTATTCAGGGAATTAATAGTAAGTTAATATCTTATTAAGTCTGTTAGTGAAGTGATTTTGCCATATTTGCATTAACATTACTAATTAATTCTTTGTTTTATCACTTCTTTATGATTATATATATATATATATATATATATATATATGTATATATAAATAAAAAGAAAGAACAGTTGGAACTAATGTCTTTAATTTAATTACAAAATTAAATTCGGACCTTCCATTTTTGAAACATGGTTAGAACTGTGTAGCGAAAAAAACATATTTTAAATCAATTAATTTATAATGTATATATATATATAATCACATATTAAGTGCTGGTGTTAAAATAGCACCTGAAGATTGCATTGTGCATGAAACACAGATTTGTTCTGCTGGCAAGGAACCCCCCCACCAAAAAAAACAAACTATATATATATATAATGATAGGAAAATGAACAATTTAATGAATAATAATAATAATAATGCCATAATGTTTAATCTTCACATCTTTGATGATATTTTATAAGAAAGTGGATATCCAATAATGGAACAGCATTCATTTTGATCAATATCTGATTCCAGTTATCTCCATAAAAGCCGTTTTTTTGTTTTTTTTGTTTTGTTTTATTCGCATATCATATGTTGACTTTTGATTATATAACAAAATGGCTATTATTAACTCTTTTTATTTTTTTTTTTAAACATTTATTTACTTTCTTGTATTGCTTGATATTGAACAGCCAGATAAACCAGAATTAGATTTTGAATATTTAATTTGCTCGTCTCACCACTACTTCAATTCAGACATTTTTGACATGTCTTCATCAGAGTAAAATAGAAACATTGAGTGGAGAGCATAAATTGCAGTGAAATAGTTCTATTATAGTAGACATCAGAAAAGTGTTTAAATAAAATAATTCTCATTGAACTTTATATTACTTTGATTCATTTAATCATCAAACTGTGAATTTAACGGAAGCAGTTGAGCATTTCAGTTTAGTTTGTGATAAGCAGGAAACATAACACATAAATATTGTTTGTCATTGTTTCATTGGATAGAATAAAACATTTTCTTGCTTATTTATTCATTATTGGTGGAGAATAGTGAGACAAAATGTAGGAAGCAAAGAGACAAAAACTGAGTCAAAGTAGATAAAAATGGGTAAGAGAAAAAGTGTAAAAAAGAAAATAGAAACAGAAAAAGTACAACAAAACAAGCAAGAGAGAAGAGTAAAAACAAAAAAAAAGGAAACAGAAAAAGTAAGAAACAAGCAAAAAGAGAGAGAGAGAGAGAAGGGTAAAAAAGAAACAGAAAAAGTGTAACAAAACAAGAGAGAGAAGGATAAAAACAAAAAAGGAAACAGAAACCATAAGAAACAAGCAAAAAGAGAGAGAAGGTTAAAAAAAGAAACAGAAAAAGTGTAACGAAACAAGAGAGAGAGAAGGATAAAAAAGAAACAGAAAAAGTACAACAAAACAAACAAGAGAGCAAAAAAAAAAAGGAAACAGAAACCGTAAGAAACAAGCAAAAAGAGAGAGATAAGGGTAAAAAAGAAACAGAAGTACAACAAAACAAGCAAGAGAGAAGGGTTAAAAAAAAGAAACAGAAACCATAAAAAACAAGCAAAAAGAGAGAGAAGGGTAAGAAAAAGAAACAGAAAAAGATTAAAATCAGAAAAAGTGTAAACAAAAAAAATAAGCAAAGAGAGAAGGGTAAAAAAAAACCCCATAAAACAAAGAGTTAAAAAAAAAACAAAAAAAAAACGAGAGAAGAAAAAAAGAAACAGTAAGCTTAAAAATATGGGGAAAGAAAGGGCTAAAATGGGTTGATTCGTTTTTTTATGGATTATCAACCTTTTGCAGTTTACTTAAAGCCAGAAAATATTTTTTAGATTGTAAGAATATTTTTGACATAATATTTCTTTACTGATACCAGCCCAACTATTTAACCCATAGCTGGGTGTAAAAGATCAGTCTCAATGTTCCTTAACTTTGGAGATTTTACAAGTACCAGTATATGTCTCAAAGCCAGGAGACAGTTGAGCATTTCAATTTACTTCTTAGTTAATGGATCATTCAAGTTTCTTAACCCAAAATTGACAAACATATACCAAAGTTAAGCAATGTTAAACCTGGTCAGTACCTAGATGGGTGACCACTTGTTTTGGTTTGGCTTGTTTTATGGCACATCAACCTCAATGGGTTATTTAATGCCAACAAGATTTTTATTACAGGTAATATTTTTGTCAAAAAAGCATTGCTGATAATATTTTTTTATAAAAAGGTATTGCTAGTATTAAAACCTATTTTTACACTTTCATAGTGTTTTGACTTTAGTTTGGGGTTAACTATTTGCCCATAACTGGGACCCTAACAGGTGCTACCAACCCAGGTCAGGTAACACCAGCAATTAAGAGGTGGTTCCACACTCCTCAAAACCTCCTGGTCAGAGGCCTTGATGTTGGATGAAGTTTATCGTCTTACCCATGACATGGTGACCACTTGGGAATACTAGGGGTTATAAGCGTGGATGTGTGGGTGGTGTAGTGGATAATGATGCAGAATTGTTAACCAGAGCCAAGTTCCAATTCTTGTTGAGTTCATTATATTCACTTATGTGCAAATACCATTGGGAAAAGCACGGGTTCACCTCTTCTCCTCCAGCTATGGGTTAATTAGTAAGACATGTATCATGAAATCATTATTTAAAAAAAAAAAAAAAAAATATCTTACAATCTGAATATATTTTCTGGCTTTGAATAATGTGTAAATGGTTAAGCCGTAGAAAACGAATGAACAAACCAATCAATGAAATACTGATTAGATACACAGGCATGTTTTTTAGATCTATTTACAATCTATGGAATATAAATGTATAGAAACAACCATTGCCACAAAATGAGGGATCCGTTTATATATTGATTATAATGTAGAATTGATCCCCCACTTTATATCCATATTAAAATTTCTTGTTTGATTCGTTTTCTACAGCTTAATCACTCAATCAAATACTGATTAGCTACGCAGGCATGTCTTAGATTTATTTACAGTCTCTGGAATATAAATGTATAGAAACTAATATGGATACAAAGTGAGGGATCAGTTTATATATTGATCACCCACTTTATATCCACATTATAATTTCTTGTTAGTCTTCTCCCCCAGCTATGGGTTAATTAGTAAAACTTGTATCACTAAATCATTATCTCAAAAAAAAAAAAAAAAAAAAATTCTTACAATCTAAGAATATTTTCTGTCTTTAAATAACCTGAAAAGGTTGATAATCTGCAAAATTAGTTCTTCCAATTTGATCCTGATGTTTTTCTTATTTACAGATAAATAATCGAAACATCTAAATTGAAGTCCTTCAACCTTTATTTTTCATTAGGGTAACATATACTAGTTTAACTCTTTACTTGTCCTGTGCATCATATGTGGTGCACACAAGCCATAATTTTAAAAGAGGGCTAAAATTAAGGATGCTTAAGAAAATAGTTTATTATTGAGCAGGTTGTGTGAGGAAAAGCCTAATCTAATATTTTCTGCAACATATATGACCCAGGACACTTAATTGGTAACAGAAGGTCTTAAATGAAAGACATCTATTTTTCCATTTTATTGAAATGATTATAACCTTTAAGACTGTGTAGTGAGATCAAAGAAGTAAAAAAGGAGGATATTAATAAGAATATATTTTAAAATAGCGTTTCAATAAAAACGTTATTGTTAATACAAACAAGCAGAAATTTTTAAAAAAAGCTTGACTCGGTGGCATAGCTAGTGTGTGTGCTGCCTAGGCCAGTGCACTCCACAAAAAAAACTATTGCACAATAACGTTCTCATGTGTGTCTGTGTGCATGTGTGTACATATATATATATATATGTATGTATGTATGTATGTGTGTGTGTGTATATGTATGTATAACTATTAACAGGTCCAAAAGATGAAAAATAGAGCAACACATTTCCTTAAACAAACTTTTGTTAAGGAAAATAACTGAAATTTATATAATAACAACCAAGATGTGTCTCCTACACACAGCAGTGCTGCTGCATTAAAAGAACACATCTTGTTTCTGTTCACAGGTTTCACATTGTCAACAATGATGAAATGCCTCTGATGACATTACTAGATAATGTCTATTGTCTGGCCAAGATAATAATCATTGAACTCCTTCCCACTAAGTATTTTGAGAAAAACGTTTCAGACAATTTTTTTATTTATTTTTAATGTAATAACTAAGACAGTGAGGGGTACACTCAGGCAAAACTTCCCCATAGACAGGGTTGGGCAGCTGACTACCTTCCCAGATGAAACTCTGCCCATATGCATAGCCTCATCGGTGTTCCTCTCTGCCTGATAGCAGAGAGTTCGACTAGCAGAGCTTTAACAAAATCTAAGAGATCAGAGAGAGTGTTGTTTAAATAATTTTTGACCAGTCCATCTTGTGGGGGGTGTTCAGCTAATCCACAACTAATATAAATTTTTATTGAAGGTGGATTTAGCACAATAATAATCTTTCTGTGTACCAAGTAATCAAGCCAAAAAAAAAAAAAAAAAAGTAAAGAAAAATTATGCATGCAGGTGAAAAATAAAAAAGATATTATCTTTACCTTGTAGTGTGAAAGTGTGTTTAATCTCTTCAGGTCACCTTCGATCTTTGACGTAGTGTCTTCATCATTTAGGATGAGTTGTTCATTCGGAGAGACTCGCCATTCTGGAGGTTTAGCAAACAAAACTGTCAACAGGTAAACAGAAATTTTGGATAAGAAATAAGAAAGGTGAGACTTACTTGCAGTCAGAGGCGGCCATCAGGATGAGTAAGCAGGAAGACGGTGTAGTGGACAAGAGAGAGGAGTCTCGCCACTTCCGTAGCAGCAGCAGCAGCAGGAGGAGAGTAATACTGACCATTTTAGTTAAGAGACAAAGGTATCTGAAGCCAGCAATTGGGGAAGGAAAGGGAAAAGATGCTAGCAAAAACTGCAAGTACTTACTCAACTTGTTTTCTGTATCGTTTGAAAATAGCTATCATTATGGGTTTGGAAATTAAAATTAAAATAATAAAAAACGTTTTGTCATATTTACATAAATACATTTATTTTGTAGACACGCTGAATTTTATTTTAAAAATAAAAAATAATGTATACAAGTGTCAACATTTTAGCAGACGTATTGTTTGATATCGGTCTATATCTCTGAGATGAGGTATTATGGTTACTTAAATTATTTACATTATTCGGATTGTTATCCTCTTCTTCATTGCCATATTCATGTTCGTTTCAAAAATTCCAATAACCTGAAGAAGGCTGGAGCATACAATGGCCGAAATGGTGTAGATATGGCAATGATGATGAGGGTGACACTCTGAATAATGTAAATAATGCACGTATTGTTTGAAAGTTTAATGATTTTTTTTTTTTTTGCGAATGTTTTAATTTTCAGTTTTAAGGTTGAGTTTTTATACCAGTAGGAAAAGGAAAGAAAAAGGTAACCGATTTGTTTATTTTGCCCATATATACTTTTGTCATGCTTATGCAAATTGACTCATTTGAGTTTAGCCTTGGAGATGCTCATAAAAGAGCAAGTTTGCACCTTGAAACAGTTTTTTTTCCGGTTACTGGCCTTGACGAGTGCCTTTAGGCAGAAGGGTGTGTGACATCGTCATCATCACTTTCTTCTTCAACTCACTGTTGTTACATCACAGCAGGAAGTGATCGATGTCATTATAAAAAACCAACAATCACAGAAAATGGAGTGGTGTGATCTTCACGAAGAATGCTGTTTTTTGTAAGCTTAAGCATGCATTTTTATATACCCAGCAGAGTATGCTGAAATTTCCAAGGGTTAAATTAAATTTATAACCTGTTATGAAGACCCATTAGTGGTCATTTGAAACTTATAAAAATTTCAACAACTGAAATAAAGATATCAGAGTTGTCCTTTTCTTTTTCTATCACTTGTAAGTATAAAAATCACTTTATTATATATTTCATATTAAATGGCTACGAAAATTTGCATTGTACTAAAACCCATTATTAGTTCAATTCATATATTATTTTTTTTATCTACATACAACTTTGGTTTTTATTGTAAATAGTTTGTCTTTCTTATTTCTATAAACATTGAGCGTTTTTCGTTCGCTTCCTTTGCCATCTTGTTTATATTGTTAACTTTCATATCGAACTTGTTGTCACTTGTTCTCGAATGGAAGGAATTTCGTGATAATGCACTGCCAAGTCGCTCCTGCCCTTTTATTTGATTATTTCCGGTGTTATTTTTCCATGAATGTTTGAGATCGCAGGCAATGATTTCCAGTTTATTTTTCTGATGAACGGTAAACTTATAAATATGTAAAATAGATTCTGGAGAGAAAAATTGTCTAGCACCACACAGTAAACCAACTTTCCTAGCAGCAGACCTAGAAATTGACTCGATATAATCTTCACACTTCATGTCAACGGAAAATGTTAGCTCAAGAATGCGCTAAGTGTCACTCTCCTGAAGGCTAGCATCAGCCATACCTGATCAAAGACGAAAAGAATTTTCTCAGGCAATTAAAAGAGAGAAGGTACGTTTTAAAATTCACAAGATATTCCTTGCCCCGGTTAACAACAGTTTGTAGGTCATTTTTGAGATCAGCTGACAATTTGACCTTATCGAGTAAATAACCTTGGACTCCAATGTGGTAGATTTCCGCAAAATTTTAATGTTATTTTCGAATTAAGCACGTAAATTTACACCTAAATGGAATATTTTCAGGATATTTTCATTAGAATTGAGTGCGGGGCTTAAACTGCAAATTACCAAAAAATAAATAAATAAATAAGTAAAAAGAATGAAAACTAAAAAAAAATACAACAGAACTGATTAAAAAAGATTCCTACTCATGTCATGAAAGCCTTGCATATATAAAAGGTAGTCTCAGTAAGACAAATACAAACGTCACTTTATTAAACCTATCAACACAAGCCTTTTGAAGCAAATGTTTTTTCAAGCTCCAATTTGTGAGTTGGGCTTTGCTGTGTCACTTAATATTGCATTCACATTGTTTGCGTACTTGTTAGTTTCCACTATAAGAAGAAAAAAAAAAAAGAGATGAAAAACTTCTGCCTCACTAGCTTCTTGATCAACATTTGTAGTTCCAGGAGGATAAGAAAACACTGGTAACCATAGGTGATCGTATGCTTATGATGTTTCGAAAATTTCTCTTAGTTGGAATCACTTTCAGTCTCACTCTTACAAACATCATTTGTGTTGTCAAATCCAAGAAATTCTTCTTCATCGTTCTCACTGTCCATGAAAAGTTTCTCTATTAACGTAACGAATCCACACCTCACTCAGGGGGTTGCCATTGTGATCGAAAAATTAGCGTTTTTAAAACATTTTATTAAAATTTGCTGATAAAACAACTATTTCAATTAGGACAATGTGGTTGATATCCGGTCATTGCCAGTTCATATCACAAGCTTAATGATGTCATTTCAGTAGCAATGGATAGCGTCTTGGATTGAGGAATCAGAGAGCCGAGTTCAAATTCCACTCAAATCCATTATTTTCACTTATGTGCTAATACCTTTGGGAAAGGAATGAATCATCATCTTCTCCCTCCAGCTATGGGTAAATAGCAGGACAGACTGTGTTCTATAGCCTTGGATAGCAACTGGTCAACCACAGAAAGAAATGGCAACCTACTGCGGGGGGGGGGATTCTGCCTCGTCAGTCATGTATCAAGAGATACATGATTGCCTAAGCATGTATCATGCATGGCACATAACTGACTGTCTTTCCTTTTGAAACAAAGCTCTATCACTCGGCGGAACCTAGAGAATATTGAGGAATAAGTACTGCTAGCAGACATGTAAACCTGCAGATTTATAAAGATTTAGGCAATTTTTTTTTTTCTTTCTAGTCAGGGGGAACACTTTCATTGCCAGCTGAATTCTTGTCAGAGAAATTCAGGAACAGATTTTCTGTAACCTGATTAATATCCCAAAAATAACTAAGAGAATTTAAGTTCAATCCCGATTGCCTGGTGTGAATAGAAAAGAACTTAACACACTTTATCTTCATAATCTTCATCTCGTCTTTCATTTATCTTACACACTTTATTTGTCATTACAATAATTCTCTACCTGATCATCCTGGGTATGATGATAAACTACATCCGACAGCAAGACCTCTGATTGGGAGGTGTTGAGGGGTATGGAACTCCCTCTTAATTACAGTATTTACATTAGTCAGACTATTGTCCTCATCTTTGTCGCCATATTTGTCACAACGTTTCGGCCGTTGTACGCTCCGGCCTTCTTCAGGTGGTTGGAATTTCGAACTGAACCCTTTATTTCGATCACACACAAGGACACATGGCACAGTGGATAAAGGTGTTGGTTAGATCCAGTGACAGACCCAAAGAGTGTGAGTTCAATATCCAGTTAAGGCAGTGGAGAACTTTCAGAAGGAAAATTAGCAGGAGATAACTGATAACCGACATCCATCAAACATGGCATGTGGAACTAGAACAGTCTACCCCAGACTAAAAATCTTGGCATTAAATAATTCATTGAAGTTGACATGCCATAAAACAAAATAAACCATACCAGACTCTCGACAAAAACCCTCTTTACAAAAATATGTCAATGAAAACTGATCTATAAACTCATTTCTTACAAAAGATGCATATTCATATATGAACATATCCTAAAAAACTTGTCTGCATTAAATAACCCATTAAGGTGTTGATATGCCAGGAAACAAAATAAACCCATACCATGATCTACAAACTGATTTTTTTAGAAAGAATACATATTCTATTCATACAAACTGACCATAAAATCTTGTCAGCATTAAATAACCCATTAAGATGTTGATATGCTGTAAAACAAAATAAACCAAACAAAGCATCTAATTGACTGGCTCTTGAGTCATATTTTGAGTGAAATTTGCTATTGAAAAAAAGAAATATTACTTCTCTTTCTAAATACTTGTTATATTTGCATGTATATTTCATGTTTGGTTTGGTTGGGTTGGGTTTTATGGTCTATCAACCCTTTTGGGTCATGTAACTATGTAACAATAATAACAGGACAGTGATTATAAAACAAGTATTCAGGAAATTTCTACAGAACATTTTATGGCATATTTCTAAATTTCTTATTGTTGAAGAAAAAATCCTTTAATAACCTTTACCAAAATTTGGTCAGTCACAAATTAGAGAGGGGAAAAAATAAGCAACCTTAAATCCCCCAATTTTTTTTTTTTTAGTGGGTGAGGATTGGTGGTTGGTGTGGGGTCAATACTGCAAAAAAGCTCAGCATGTTATGTCAGCAAGGTCAGTAACTTTTAGTAGGAACACGGTAAGCCCGTGACTACATCCTAACTCTTTTGGTTAGTAGACACCAGAAAATCCTTGATCAGTGACTTTGGATATAAAAGTAAAATTTTTACTATTTAAAATTCATTATAAAATTTTACAATTTAAAATTTTTACTATTTAAAATGAACACAAGTATATTTTATAGAAAAAAAAACAAACTATCAGTTATTGATATACAAAAAATAATTGTAACTGCGTGTATCAAATGGTTACAACAATTTTCATCTTTAAACAGGTAGACATTAATTTCGTTGTTTTTAAAAATTGCAAAGATGTCTACTTAGATATATGCAGTAGGGCAAGTCGATTTTCAAACCATGGTATTACACTCACTTTGAAATTTTGGGGTGTACATGATAAATAATGAAAAAAAATTTTTTTTCTCTAAATAGTTACCATTTTTTGAGCAAAATTGTTTAAGATTAAGTTTAGGTTTAAAATAGCAGTGGTGGAATTTCATTCTGGCGATCAGCGAAAGCCTTATAAAATTTATAATTTACTGAAGCCTTACAAACTGTATCTGGACAAGATGCACGGTGCAAGCACATTACGCCATCAAATAAGACCTTCATTTACTTCAAAGGGACATTAAACTGAACAATTTAGCTATATTATGATGTAATATAGTATACAGTGCAATAGTTTAAGTGTGATTCGCAATAAACAATGAAAATTTTATTCATTTTCTCTTATAATTTGTGCTGGACAGCATTATGTTTTATATACACATTTATCTATTTTTTGGTCATATTAATTATGATCTAACAAAAGATGTAACAAATCTTATTCATTGAGTAGCTTTTTATCTAATCTTTTACAATTTTTTTACTATTTAAAATCTATTATAAAATTTAACAATTTAAAATGATTACTATTTAAAGCGAACACAAGTTGTTTTTATAGAAAAAACTATCAGTTATTAATATATAAAAAAATAATTGTAACTGCGTATATCAAATGGCTACAAGACTTTTCATCTCTAGACAGGTAAACAAAACAAAATTGGGTTACCGTACTTTGAGGAAACTAGTTTAAAAGTTTAGGTTTAGGCACGAAATCCTTGCGTTGGAATTTCATTCCGGTGATCAGTGAAAGCCTTATTGGACAGCCTTAGAAAATGTATAATTTACTGATGCCTTCCAAATTTCATCTGGAAAAGATGCATGGCACAAGGACATTATTACTAAATCATTTTGCCATCAAATAAGACCTTCATTTACTTCAAAGGGAAATTATACTGAATAATTTAGCTATATTATGATGAAATATGTTATACAGTGGAATAGTTTTAGTGCGATTTTCAACAATGCAAATTTAATAAATTTTCTCTTATAATTTGTCCCCAATAGTATTAAGGTGCTAAATATACATTTATATTATCATTTCCCAGAATAATTCTGTAGATAAGACAAATTGATATAAAAATTACAATTGGAAAAAATCTTTTTTTTTACTGACGCGTTTCGTCTTCCCACTTTATCAAGGCAAACGATGAAGGCGAAATTACACTAAATTTGTAAATTGGTATTTGACATGATAAATAATAACAAAATTTGGGTTACCATTTCTTGAGGAAACTAATTTAAAAGATTTAAGTTTAGGTTCAAAATCGTAGCATTGGAATTTCATTCCGGTGATCAGTGAAAGCCGTATAGTACAGCCTTAGAAAATTTATAATTTACTGATGCCTTCTAAATTTCATCTGGACAAGATGCTTGGTACAAGGACATTATTACTAAATCATTTTGCCATCAAATAAGACCTTCATTTACTTCAAAGGGACATTATACTGAACAATTTACCAATATTATGATGTGCAATAGTTTTAGTGTGATTTTCAATAAACAATGCAAATTTAAAACATTTTGTCTTATAATTTGTGCCCAGCAGTATTATGGTGTTATATACGGTGTGTGTGTGTGTGTGGGGGGGGTGATGGGTAAATTGTCACCATAAGAAAAAGTGTACCATAATGCAATTCACTTCACCAGAAATTTGGAAACTGCATGCTGTACTGCTTGGCATTCACCCCAGAAGCTCCACTATAAACATTTCAGAGTGTTTGGGTGTTAATCTGAGGAGAGTACAGAGGATTCAGAAAGAGTTGGCTGAGTCTAATGGTGATTATGAAGATGTTTGGAGTGATCACTGTTGATGGCGATATTATGCCTCTATTCATCTTCCCATAAGGACTCAGATTCAACACATCAAGTACCTTGAGGAGATAGTGCTTCCTTGAGTGAAGAAAATGGCTGCTGGAAGACTATGACTGGCAACAGGACTCTGCATGATGCCACACAAGTAGGAGAAGCCAGTCATGGCTGTCAGAAAATTTCTGTGACCATAATATCCTTTAAATCTGGTCATCTAACTCTGCAGACTGCAACCCCCTTGATTATTATATGTGGGGCACAGTTGAACCAACAAAACTTCTTGTAACACCAAAGATGAACTGAAGGCAAGGATTATGGTAGTATTCATCATCTTAAGCAAGGAGACCATCCAGAAGAGTTGCAAGAGATTCTGAAGTTGTCTGGAGGCTGTGGTTGAAGCCAATTGCGATTTTATTGAATAAATATACTCTGTATTATTCCAAGATAATTTTGTGTGATTTTGGTAAGTATATCTGTTAAAATGAGACGTCAGTTTTATTTTGCGTAATTTAGACAATAATTTATCCTATGCACCTGTACTTTTTATCTATTTTTGTTTTTATTAATTATAATCTAACAAACATTATTCATTGAGTAGCTTTTTTTTTCTAATCTTCTTCAAAGTTTTTACTTATTAGATAGAGTAAAAAAAATTGCATATTTTGTTTGTGGTGATTCATAATCAGAATTTTAAATATATTTTCCATTCAATGTATCTAATGCAAAAGATATCAATTTTATTTGGATTTATTCCTGAAATAGTAAAATTTTGATGACCGTTTGTAAACAAAAACTTGTGAAAATAAGGTATTTCTGTAGATTTTTTTTCAGTCGATATTTAAAACTGAATGCTCAAAAATTAGTAAAAGATACAAAACTAATTTACTGAAGCTCTTTAGATAGGTTATGCATTATTTACCTCAGTCAGACTTGCCTTCAATCAGTCCTGTGAGTATCAAATTTTCTAAGCCCTCCCTCCTCATTATGTGCACTAGAAATTTCAACTATCTCTTTGGATTAGGTGCTGGATTATTCTAATATCCTTCTCAAATACGTCAAGGTTACCAAGCAGTTCCAATAATTCTTTGAAACGTACTTTGTCAAATGCTTTTCTGTAATCTATAAAACACATTCTTCTACATGTGTAATGCTCTTTATAAATTAATAATAAACATTTTTGGCAAACAAAGACCTTCGTGCCTGCAATAAGATGGAGTCTCAAAAAGATGGTTTTTCCCATGACGCCACTATTATTATAACTACCTTCACTCCTCAGCAATGGTTTTTATTATTTTGTTGTAAATTCTCAAAAACAAAGAAAATATATAAATTTGCTTTTATATGTTTAGGTTTTATTCCAATTCTAATCATCGCTTTTTAAAACAATAAACATTGGCGAAGAGTGAAGGTAGATGAATTATACATGTATAAATTCACTTTCATCATATTTTTAGGTTTTAGTCCAATTCTAATCATCGCTTTTTAAAACAATAAACATTGCCGAGGAGTGAAGGTAGATGAATTATACATGTATGAATTCACTTTCATCATATGTTTAGGTTTTATTCCAATTCTAATCATCACTTTTTAAAACAATAAACATTGCCGAAGAGTGAAGGTAGATGAATTATACATGTATAAATTCACTTTCATCATATGTTTAGGTTTTATTCCAATTCTAATCATCACTTTTTAAAACAATAAACATTGCCGAAGAGTGAAGGTAGTTAAAAAAGCAGTTCTATGGAGAAAATTACTTCTTTTTACATTGGGTTTTATTGCAGTATGAAATTTCACATTTGCCAAATTTTCAAATGAAATAAAAAAAAAAAAAAAAAAAAAAATTAAAAATTTCTTTAAAATGAAAAACAAAAGGTTTTGTTTCATCTAGATCTGACTATTCTGGTGTCAGAAGCCTAACCAAAAGAATTAAGTTGCATATTAGAAATGATAAATAAAGAAACAATAGATTAAAATGAATTAGTTACTAAGGAACTAAATAAATAACTATTTCTATTTCTTTTAGGCTTGGGTTAGCAGAGTCTTACCGAAAGAAGAAAATATGAATGAAATATGCCTGGTTCCTGAAGATCCATCTCCCAGGCGACAACTGCCCATTGGACTAACAGGGTAGGATCAGGGGCATGTCCTGACATCTGCAGCAAAATCTAGTAAGCCATGCCAATTTTTTTTCTTTACCCACATTTATGCATATGGGGCACTAAATTAAACTGATTTCATATCGTATTTTCATTCAGTTAATAAAACTCAATAATTATGAAAATTCAACAAAGATGCATTAATTTTTTAAAAATCTAGAAAATGTGTGTATATATATATATATATATATATTCAAAATGTCTTCTCAAATTAATCTTTTTATGAATAAAAATTTGAAAAGAAATAAATACAGTGAATTTAATCAATTTTCATTTAACTTAGATTTATTTTAATTGTGAACTCTGAGCAAATCTCAAAACATGTCCAGTTTGAAATTGGCACAAAAATGTAGACATATTTAAAGAAAAGAAAAGAAGTCAGAATTTTAACAGACACCGACAACCGTTTCTATGAAAAGTTTGGAAATAAGAAATATATTTTGAGATCAGATTTTTTTTGGAAAGCTTCTTTGTAGAAATATAAGTATTTTAAAAATTGGCTAATCTTTTAAAAGATAGAATTAGTATATCAGATAAGAGTTATAATAACACAACACACACACATATATATATATATATATATATATATATATATATATATATATACATAATTAAGTTATAAGGAACTTGGAATTGGTAAATCGAAAGAGGATGAAATCCTGAGAGCTCAATATGAGGACAGAGCTAATATGTAATGAAAAACAAACCACTTTAATGTACCATTACGATAATTTATTTCACCTAAATCCTTTTTTAAGGATTCAGGATCATCAGGTAAAACTTCCAACAACGAATTCTCAATTCCTTGTTTGAACTTTTACCTGATGATCCTGAATCCTTAAAAAAGGATTTAGGTGAAATAAATTATCGTAATGGTACCTTAAAGTGGTTTGTTTTTCATTACATATTTATTTTTATATATTATATATATATATATATATATATATATATATATATATATATATATATAAGTGAACATTGAAGCAACATTCACAGGTGACAGGCTGTTTCATGCTGGACACAAGCATCAGGCAGTCTGATGATTACGTCCAGAATGAAACAGCCTGTCGCCTCTAAGTGTTGACTTCAATGTTCACTTTTATATTTAGATATGCTCTATCTCTAATATTGAGCACTTTATCCCATAAATATAGCACACCTTAAAACTATATTTCTTCATATATATATGTGTGTGTGTGTGTGTGTGTGTGTATATATATTAGGTTGGTGCAAAAATAATGACGTAATATTGTCGTTTTTTGATGTTAAAAATACGTCAAAAAACGACATTATTACATCATTATTTTTGCACCAACCTAATATATAAAATCTCCAAGTAAGATGAGATCAACTAGAGTACAATTCCAACATTAGTAAATTTAATTTAAAATAGGGCTCAATACAAAGTAGAGCAATATTATTTATTTTAGGATATTATAACATGTAAAAATAGCTACACAATTGCAGTCATGTTTCAACACATACCAATGCCACTCCTCAGGTAATTATAAATAATGGCAAATGAATGATTAATTTAGTTTCAAAAGCAAAATACAAAATACTTGTTTTGAACAAAATAATGTAATAAGGCTTGAGGGTTTTAAAAGCCTTTAAAATCTGTAAAGCCTCCAACCCTTATAGCCATTTCTTTTTTCTGAAACCAAATTAATAATTCACTCGCCAGTAATTTTAAATTGCCTAAGGGGATGCATTGGTATGTGTCAAAACACAACTGTAATTGTGTATTAATCTTTACATGTTGTTTTAATATCACAAAATAAATACACACACACACACATATATATATATATATATATATAAGTTTATGTATATATGTATATGACGGTTGTGACATTTTTTGCAACCCTAAGTCTCTGTGCTATAAATCGAACTTTTGTTCAGAAATAATGAAAAAGTTTTTATTAATTTGTTTTAGTTCTTGAAAAAGGTCACCTCCAATCCGAAAACTATATTTCAGAATCTTAAGTTTTCACTTTGCTAATGATGTAATCGGATAGTACTTATGTATTTTTAAATGCATTTAACAGTTTATACCTATAGCATAACATAAAATCTTACAAATAAACAAAATTGCAAACTTGTTTATCCATATATTTGCTTACATACATATAAAAAACAAAACTATATATATATATATATATATATATATATATATATATTACGTCATTAACAAATTAAAAAATAAAGCTTCTGCAAGTTTGCAGTTTTGTTTTTTTATATGTATGTAAGCAAATATATGGATATAGATCCGACAGTATGAAGAAAAATATACGGAAAAAACAAACAAAAATCCTTATATGCAATAATGCTGTTTTAATATTAATATAATGTCAATGTACATATAAGTTTTGGATCAAAATAAAATTCTTTCCGTTTTTCATTCAAAATACTCAAATTTTAGGAATACGTTTTCACAACATTGCCCACATGACGACGACGTGATCATATTTAAACGGAACACTGATCTTATAAAAGATTTCAGTTATCTGTTTGGATTGGTCTTGCTCTTATGTCCATCGTCTTTTTCATGTTGAATTGAATATGGTCTAATGTTAATTATGTTTTATGAATACGTCCTGAAGATGGTCTATTAGACTGAAACGTCCGACATTGACATTATATTAACATTAAAACAGCATAATTGCATATTAGGATTATTGTTTGTTTTTTCTGTATATTTTTCTTCATATATATATATATATATATATATACATATATATATAAGGTTATCCCATAAGTTCTGTCCAAATTTTAACTTTTTGTTAAAATGAACAAAATTTAAAGAGTATTTTATAATGTCTAATGGAGCTGAAAATTATTTTTATGTTTAGATGCATTTAAACTGATCAAATTTTATTTCCGAGAACAATAAAATTAAATTTCGTTTGATTAAAACCCTGCTAACATGGAAGTACCCAAGAATCATTTGAGGCACATAATGCTTTATGAGTTCAAGAAAGGAAACTCAGCATCTGAAGCGACTAGAAACATTCACTCAGTTTATGGAGAGGAATGTGTGAATGAAAGAACTTGCAGAAGATGGTTTGTAAAATTCAGAGGTGGAGATTTCACCCTTGAAGATCGAACCGGACGTCCAGTTGAGTTTGATGAAAAGCTTCTTGAAGCAGCCCTTGAAGAAAATCCTGCTTTATCAGTTGAGGAATTGGCAGTGGTTCTCGGTTCAAACCATACAACTGTTCATCGTCATCTTCAACAACTTGGAAAAGTTCCTAAACTTGGAAAATGGGTGCCTCATGAATTGTCTGAAAACAACCTCAAATCCCGAGTTGACATCTGCTCTTATCTCCATTCTCGCCAACTCGTTTCACCTTTTTTGGATAGACTTGTGACTGGCGATAAAAAATGGATCTTTTATTGAAATGTTAAGCGTCATAGACAGTGGCTTGGTAAAGGGGAAGGACCCCAGCCACAGCCGAGAAGGGAACTTCATGGACAAAAGGTTCTTCTTTCAATCTGGTGGGATCACCAAGGAATAATCCACTTTGAATTCTTACCACCTAATGCAACAATTAATGCTCAAATATACTGTCAGCAATTAAAGTGTTTGAACCAAGCTTTGAGGAAAAAAAGACCTGCTCTAGTGAATCGAAAAGAGATGATGTTTCATCAGGACAATGCACGAAACATGTCACAAAAGATCGAAGAACTTGGTTGGGAGAAAATTCCTCATGCACCTTATTCTCCCGATCTTGCTCCTTCAGACTACTATTTGTTTCGTAGCTTACAGAATCATTTGGAAGAAACAGCTTTTGTAAGACAGGAAGAGGTTAAAACTGACATTTGTGAGTTCTTCGAATCAAAGCCAAAAGAATTTTACAGTAATGGAATTAGTAAGCTTGTTAATAGACGGAAGGAAGTCATAGATAATCAGGGAAAATACATTGTTGATTGAATCTGTAATTAAATGTAACATTTGGTCACTTGTTTTCTTTATTCAAAATTTGGACAGAACTTATGGGATAATCTTTATATATATATATATATATATATATATATATATATATATATATGAATTAGGCTAAATTGCAGATCAGATATGAATCGGTATCTGACAGAATGATAGATGCCTATATTTCTGAGATGAGTTATTATGTACACTATTTACATTATTCAGACTATTGTCCTCATCTTTGTCACCATATTTATTACAACGTTTCGGCCGTTGTATGCTCCAGCCTTCTTCAGGTGGTTGGAATGTCAAACTGAACCCTTTATTTCACTCACTGGGGTAGATTGTTCTAGTTCCACATGCCATTTTTAATGGATGTCAGTTATATCCTGTTAATTCTCCTCTCAAAGTTCTTCACTGCTTTAAACTGGTATTGAACTCACACACTTTTGGGTCTTGTCACTGGATCTAACAATGGATAAAGGTGTTAGTTAGATCCAGTGACAGGACCCAAACAGTGTGAGTTCAATACCTGGTTAAGGCAGTGGAGAACTTATAGAGGGGAATTAACAGGAGATAACTGACATCCATTAAACATGGCACATGGAACTAGAACAGTCTACGCCAGTGAGTGAAATAAAGCGTTCAGTTTGACGTTCCAATGATCTTTGTTGTTATATTCATAGTGTTTTACCTGTTGTATCCTCTGGGGTGTACAATGGCCAAAATTTTGTGAATATGACAATAAAAATGAGGTTAATAGTCGGAACAATATAAATAGAATGATAGATTTATAAATATTTCCTATTTATTTTGACATGTTTCATTTAATGTTTTTTTTAAAGCCATGAAATTTACATGTTTATTTATTAAACAATATATTTATTTATTTTTGTCCACTGGCCTTAAAGGAAAACGTACAATGTCGAGAAAGATTTCCTCTAAAGGCACTATTCAGCGTGCTTGATCAGCAAAGCTTCTTCATGAAAGAGTTGATTAAAGCACGTTAAATCTAATGAAGGTTTCCTCTGCTCAGGAGGACACAACTTCAGACAGTGTATATTTTTCTTCAATAAGATTTCTCAAATGTTCAGGCCAGTAGAGAAAAATAAATATTCTGTTTAAAGTGATATATATATATATATATATATATATATATATAATAAGAACAGTAAAATTTACAATCTGGTGTTCTTAATAATTATTTTTATTTAAAAAAAAACAGTGCTTGATACATAAACCATAGAGCATAATATCAAAATTATTTACTATTTTAAAAATATGGTCCCATTGCTACACAGGAATTACCCTGTTTCAAAATATAAACTAAAAATATTAAATTTAATTATAAAATTAAATGTAAAATCCATAGTTCTAGTCCATTATGAAGTGGGTCAGGGTTAGAAATTATGTATCGAATATAAGTTATAATTTTCAAAGTAACTTATATTTGATACATAATTTCTGCTGAAATCAACACCCAAAATATGGTCCCATTGCTACTGATTGAATTTTTCCATAACCTAAGCAGTAAAAAAATATTAAAATTGTCTATGCTTATAAGTGAAGTAAACTTCTTAATTAGGTTATTCCAAAAATTGCTTCATAATGGACTGGAACTATGGATTTTAAATTTAATTTTATAATTAAATTAAAAATTTTTAGTTTCTATTTTGAAACATGGTATTCCTGTGTAGTATATACGACCATATTTTTAAAATAGTAAATTATATATATATATATATATATATATATATATATATATATATATATATATATATATATATAGTGTGTATATTTAGGCAGCAATTTTTCATTAATGCATATTTCATTAAATAATATAGACAAGTCTTGTCTATTTATTTTAAGTAAGTTCATTTCATATTGTCTGACAAGCTTAATAACAATAATTATCATTGAAAGACGAAAGGAAATCACCATATTGATATATGATTAAATCCAATCTAAGCTTTCCGCTTACATAAGCCATTATCAAAGATGACAATTACTGTTCAATATATCGAATAATACACGGAACAATAATGATAGACTGTTTTTGTTACATGAAAAATTTCAAAGCAACAACTAACTTGTGTATACAAGATGAGGAAACGAAAATTGCATCACAGCTAGTGATGTCACACATGGCCTCATACACAATTCTGAAAAATCCTTGTTGAAAATACAACTATACTTAAACATGAAAACAATAAACAAAAACTAAAAATTCTTGAAGCTATATACATAAAACAGTTGAAACCTGACCTGAACAAATTTATTCTTAAATGCCCATAATTGATAACAGAAGCCATCGGCTTCCCATACTTAATACTTCTCATTTTTGTTCTCGCACGGTCATGTGTAATGTCATGAGCTGTAATGCAATTTTCGCTTCCGCATCTCGTATACACAAGTTTGTCATTGCTTTGAAATTTTTCATACAACAAAAACAGACTATCATTATTGTTTCATCCATGTATTGGTTGATATATTGAAAAGTAATTGTCATCTTTGATAATGGCTTATGTAAGCCAAAAGCTTAGATTGGATTTAAACATGTATCAATATGGTTATTTCCTTTCGTCTTTCAATGATAATGTTATTAAGCTTATCAGACAATATGAAAAGAACTTAAAATAAATAGACAAAACTTGTCTATATTATTTAATGAAACATGCATTAATATATATATATATATATATATATATATATATATATATGTGTGTGTGTGTGTGCGTGTGGATATATATATTTAGGAAGTGAATTAAATCAGACATTTATTTTTAATTTATTTGTTTAAACATTATATTTTAAATGGTTGCTCATATTTGAGATGTTCTGTTTTTATTTATTTATTAAACAGTATATTTATTGGCCTGAATATTTGAGATATCTTGTTAGAAAAATATGCATCGTCCAACAGGATTCAAACCTGTGTCTCCCTATACAGCAGATTCAACGGTTACCATCCCCCTGGCCCCTTGCTCACCTCTAGCTACGCTACCAGCTTGATTCCCATTTGGTGGAGGTACGATGTTCTCATCCCAGAAATTCAGACAAAAAGATTTAAAAGCACTGAAAAATGTTCAAATATGAAATTAAGACAGTGTAGTGAGATCAAAGAAGAAAAAAGAGGATATTAATAAGAATATATTTTGAAATAGCGTTTCAATAAAAATGTGATTGTCAAAACAAAGAAGCAGAAATTTTTAAAAAAAGCTCAACTCAGTGGCGTAGCTAGAGTGTGTGCTGCCCAGAGCATAGTGTGCATGTGTTCTTCCAGCTCTCCTCCTACCCACTGACAAAAAAAAGCTATTACACAGTTCTCACATGTGTGTATATAACTATTAACAGGTCAAAAAGATGAAAAATAGAGCAACACATTCCCTTAAACAAACTTTTGTCAAGGAAAAATAACTGAAATTTATATGATAACAACCAAGGTTTGTCTCCCACACACACAGCAGTGCTGTTGCATTAAAAGAACACATCCTAGTTCTGTTCACAGGTTTCACATTGTCAACAATGATAAAATGGCTCCGATGACATTACTGGATAAAAATCAGTTGAATTCATCTGCCATAGTGTAAGTTTCTCAAAATTGAAAATGAACATCAATTGGGAATAGTGCCCAGACATTAAAACTACTTTCATTTCAATACAGACTTAGACATGCCACTCACATTAATGTGTATCCCAAGGTCAAACCCCTCACTGCCCACCTCTAGGTATGCTACTGGCTTGACTACCATTTGGTGACGGTAGACAATGATCTGAATAAAACAGTGGATTAAGCCCAATAAGCTTAATTGGCTAAAATAGTGATGCAATCTTGTCAAAATATTTTAACTAGTACACAACATGTTTCACTGAAAAGTCGGCCCTGGTTGTACAGAGTGAATATCATTGTAAAAAATAAACTCTCTTATTTTATGGTGGGTGGGGCGGCACATCTTGGTTGTCATCAGTTATTTTTCCTTGACAGAAGTTTCCTATATAGCAGTAGTTTCTGGGAAATATTGCCACAAAGAAGAAAAAAATATATATATATTTAAAGTGAATGAAATGGGGTTCTCCCAACAAATACTGTCTGGAAACTGTCGATAATTGCACAACCCACAAATCCCAAGTTATCATTATTTTTTATTAGCAGTAAATTTGTCATTAAGGAACAAGACTAAAAACACTAAAGGAAGCTGAAATAAAACAATGAATATTTTTTTTTTTTTAATAAAATCATCTTAATACTTACCAAGGTCTAAATTTTCTTTTGCTGGCCGGGTACTAAATGGAGCATTCTTGTAAATAGCATCCAAAATCTTCTCTTTGACATGAGTGATTGTGTCACAATCGAGGACTTTGACAGGTACGTATGGCTGGTTGTACTGTTCTCTGTCACAAACATTGATAGTCTGGAGGGAAAAAAATAATATTCAGCAAGGGTATCAGGTAGTAAAAGCTGTTCTCAGGCAGTAAATGAATGAAAGATATTTTATTATGCGTTAAAATACACTTGTCTTTCATCTTCATTCATTTTTTATTCATCCAAACAACCTGGAACATAACACCCAACAATGGAAAGAATTGTTTTTTAACATTAGACCAGTTTTTTATTCATTTAATATGATTCAATATTTGTGGGGTGATCTATTTATCCCGTATATTAAAGGGTTTCATTAGAGTTCCTGATTTGTTTTCTTGTTTATATATGGGGGTGGGCTCTCTTATCGTGAACAATAACTGAGGGTCAGCAGTGGAAGGTGCCTTTTGTTTTACACTGAGGCATGCTAGCAGGAGCTATTGTGGAGAAAATCAGGTAAGGGAAAGACAGATATAGATATATATATATATATATATATATATATATATATCAGTGCTATAGCATATGTAAATATACAAGTGGACATTGAAGCATAAAACAGACTGTCGGCATTGAATTTTGACTTCAATGTGCTTTTGTGTGTGTGTGTGTGTAAATATATTTATATATATATATATATATATATATATATAGATAGATAGATAGATAGATAGATAGATAGATAGATGTTGTATCAAATTCTCTCCACTATTATATATCCCTCACATACATACATATGCATATATATAAAATAATCAAACAAATCCTTTTTACCTAATATGGGGAATAGGCTATTTAGGCAGACAACAAAAATGGTTGTCTTTCTTTTCAATCCTAGTCAACACCAGGGTTGAAAAGACAGACAACACATGGCACAGTGGATAAAGGCATTGGTTAGATCCAGTGACAGGACCCAAAGAGTGTGAGTTCAATACCCGGTTAAGGCAGTGGAGAACTTTCAGAGGGAAATTAACAGGAGATAACTGATAGCTGACATCCATTAAACATGGCACGTGGAACTAGAACAGTCTACCCCAGCGAGCGAAATAAAGGGTTTAGTTCAACATTCCAACCACCTGAAGAAAGCCAAAGCATAGAACAGCCGAAATGTTGTAATAAATATGGCAACAAAGATGAGGACAATAGTTTGAGTAGTGTAATTAGTGTACATAATACCTTCTCTCGGAAATATAGACAGATACTAAAAAGGATTTGTTTGATTATTAGTTATATTGCTTTGTGTAAATTAAATAAAATACATCAAGCTCTTATTTGCGGATCAGTTCTAAAATTTTCATATTACTAGGATCCACTTGGATTATATACCAACGGATTTTTTACCTTACTATATATTTATATGTTTCATTAAAAATGACAGACAAGGTGCTACTTTTTATTTAATTTTTCTTGTTCGAATACTAGAAAAATTAAATAAAAAGCTCAATTATAGTACCTTTTCTGTTAGGTTTAATGAAATATGCATAAATGAAAGGTTGCTGCCTAAATAGATATACACAATATATATATATATATATATATATATATATATAGAGAGAGAGAGAGAGAGAAAGAGAGCTATATTAGTATGCAACTATCAATCAGTATAGATCCTCAAATAAATTGGAAAAATCTAGGTTTTGCGAACACCCCCAATAGTTTTAGGGGTAGGTGCAAGCTATGTTTAGAAGGAAAAAAAACAGGATAATAAATATAAAATGCAAACTATTAAATCAAGGGAGAAAACTAATCAAGTTGTGGAGAGTCATGTCTTCTCACATCTTTAAGAGACAGGGCAAATGGAAGAAGAATGAAAACCGGCCCTGTTGATGGAGGCAATATAGATAGTGACAATGAGGAATGTTGTTTTGAGTCTGTGCCCTGTGGCTGGGGTGCATTCTTTTAGTCAGCTGGGTTTTAAATGATACGGCTCAGGTTTTTATTTTTAGGGGTGCAGTTAGAAAACAAATAAAGATGGAAGTCTAGGCAAATGTGGCACTTGGAATGATGCTATCATCTCCTGTGTAAAAGAAAAAGTTGGGGTTGATCACGGGGATGCTTAGTGTCTTAATTAGTTGACCTGAAAAATCTCAGGGTAATGCTTGCTAATGTATAGGTCTTTTTTCGTCTTTGGTTTTGAACAATAAGTACTAACACACACACACACACACACAAAAACATGCTCAAAGGGAGCATATATAAACAAAAGCCTGTTTGATTATTAATTATATTGTTCTGTATAAATTAAATAAAATACATTGAGGTCTTTTTGTAGATCAGTTCAAATATTTTCATATTACAAGGATTTACTTGGATTATATACCAACGGATTTTTTTACCATATATATCTCAATAAAATATTATTAATACAATAATATTAAAACCCATGAAAATTTCATGTTTTTCATATTTGAATTTTCTCATGAATCTTATTTCTTCATGAACAAGCTCATTGCGAGTTCTCCGACAATAAAATATCCGTAGAATTTTCCCTATCACATCATTAAATATTTGAGCTTAACAACTTTAACAAAATATTGAAATAACAATCATAAATGTGAATGTGGTTCATTATTTTAAGGAAGTATGGGGGTACAAATGAAAAGATTTGAACTTGACAACTATTTTTCATTTCATGGAAACAGACTTTAAACACTTCTAGCTTCCCTTCTATCACTGAAACCAAGTAGTGTCTTTCCCCCTCTTTTCATGCGATCAAAATGAAATAGTGAATTATTTTTGTGGCATTGGCAGGACGTAACGGTCGTGCAAACTAACGCCGAGAGGGACAAGCACACTTATAATAGGATGGTAATGAAAATCTGGTACTCAAATTTTCATGCAGTTACACAATCCTCCATATTTTATCTGCCTGATGATTGTGTTACTGCATGAAACTGAGTAGTCAATATATATATATATATATATATATATATATGAAGAAAAATACATGGAAAAAACAAACAAAAATCCTTATATGCAATTATGCTGTTTTAATGTTAATATGTCAACGTCGGACGTTTTGGTCTAATAAACCATCTTCAGGACATATTCATAAAATATAATTAACATTATGAATTGAACAAAGTGAATTCAGGTTTGTATTTCCAGTAGACAGTATGTAAGCAAATATATGGATATAGATCCGACAGTATGAAGAAATGTTTGTTTTTTCCGTATATTATTCTTCATACTGTCGGATCTATATCCATATATTTACTTACAAATTGTCTACTGGAAATACAAACCTGAATTCACTTTGTTCAATTGATAATGTTAATTATATTTTATGAATATGTCCTGAAGATGGTTTATTAGACTGAAACGTCCGACGTTGACATATTAACATTAAAATAGCCTAATTGCATATAAGGATTTTTGTTTGTTTTTTCCGTATATTTTTCTTCATACTGTCGGATCTATATCCATATATTTGCTTATATATATATATATATATATATATATATATGAAATTTAACAGCAGGTATTTTTATATATAGTGTTCAAATATTAAAAAATATTAAAATAATATTAAAAATAGGGCATTAATGATATTATATGAAAAGATATCAATATGAATTAGATATCTATGTTGACATCTGTTATTACTATTAATAATATAACATAATAAACCAATTAAAATATTGATTCAAAATATTATAATTAATAAAAAAATTAGCAAATATTAGAATTTAATTAATATAGCATAACAACTTCAATATCAACCATAAAAAAAATTTAGTTTTGAAGAAAAAATTTATAACAGGAAAAAAGATCTACAGCTGAAAAATGAAAGACAAAAACAAGATTTCATGAATGTGTGCATGTGTAAAAGAATGTTAAATTCATGAATACACACGTGTACAAAAAAAAAGTGGATTGAAAAAGATGCGGAATAAATTGAAAAAAAATTGGAAGTACAATTTAAAATCACAACCCCTGAAGACTGGAAATTTTACCATGAAACATCAATGTCAGGCTAAAATTGATATTTAAAAGTTAAATCTTAATTATCATATATATATATATATATATATATATATATATATATATATATATATATATATATATATATATATATATTAAGTATGGTGAAATGATGTTTGCTGAGTTACTTGCAAGAACTTACCAATATCTTGAACTCAATTTGTTGCCGAATTAGTTTGTCTTCACTCAGTGAGTATTTGGCCTCACTTGAAATGGCATCAACAGGACCTTTCGATACCTGCTGCTTCATGGCTTGGAACAACAGGAAAAGAGGTTTACCTGCACAGTCCTGAAAAAAAACAAAAAAAAAACATTTTTATGATATCACAGATAGTTCAGGTAAGTAACCTCATTTTTATTGTTTTGTTCTGAAAAACACATTAGTTGAAATATTAGGATGAAATCTGAAATGAACAGACAGATTCCAGAGAATCACTTTTATGTATTTTTTATCAGTTAAGTGAAAAGAAATATTAATGCTAACAATGAAACTGTATGTTTATTGATCTTTAGAAATCCAATCATATCTTGTTGTCACCAAAGAGTTAATTTGTTTATCCATCTCCTCACCAAAATCAAAATATTTATCCGTGTCCCAACCAAAATTGATCCTTCTATCTGTGTCTCAACCAAAATCGATTCCTCCGTCTGCGTCCCCAACAAAATCGATTCCTCCGTCCGCGTCCCCAACAAAATCGATTCCTCCGTCCGCGTCCCCAACAAAATCGATTCCTCCGTCCGCGTCCCCAACAAAATCGATTCCTCCATCTGCGTCCAGACCCAAATCGATTCCTCCGTCTGCGTCCCGACCAAAATCGATTCCTCCGTCTGCGTCCCGACCAAAATCGATTCCTCCGTCTGCGTCCCGACCAAAATCGATTCCTCCGTCTGCGTCCCCACCAAAATCGATTCCTCCATCTGCGTCCCGACCAAAATCGATTCCTCTGTCTGCGTCCTGACCAAAATCGATCCCTCCGTCCACGTCCCCACCAAAATCAATTCCTCCATCCATGTTTCCAGGAATCAATAAACTCATAAGGTCATAATATTTTAAAACACTAAAGGTTATAAATAATAATGTAGAGTGTCAACAGTTTTTTTACAAGTACATCAGAAGAATTCAAACAAATGATGTCTCAAACCTTAAACCAGACATTTCACAGATGTAGACTAAACTGATTGTTGAGTCATACACTAATTTGTAATAAAGAAAATGTGCCTTCCAGCGAGGTTTGATCCTGTATCCCCTTTAAAGGGAAAAATACAGTCTGGTTGTGTGCTTTAGAATGGAAGGATTGTTGGAGGGACTGTCTACAACCTCTAGAGTTGAGATGCTGAAGGTAACATCAATCAGCTAAGTGAAAAATTTTATATTTGTATTATATATATATATATATATATATATATATTCGAAAATTATAACATAAGTATGTTATAAAATCACTACAAAAATAGCCATTTTGTTTCAAAACCTCTGGTGTCAACATCATCACTTGATAAGACACCAGAGGTGTTGAAACAAAATGGCTATTTTTGTAGTGATTTTATAACATATTTATGTTATAATTTTCGAATAAATAATTATATTTACTCTAATCTGTATTGAGCACTCTTTTAAGAATAGTAATTGTTGGTTATTGGAAATTATTCCGTATACACCTATCCTATACTTGTATGTGTGTGTGTGTGTATATATATATATATATACATACACACACCAGGTGTAACTTCAAAATTGTCCAATTGCTAGATTAAGTTTTGAAGTGTTGTATCTTAGAAATGGTTAAAGATATCTTACTCGAATTCTTCAAGTTTTTCCTAACACTGTTGGACTCTACTTTGAGCAAGAGGAATGTATAATTACTCTCCAAGATTAACTGATGATCATTAATTATTCATAGCTAATTTCTCATGTAGGAATGAAATTAAATTCATTAACTATAGATATAGATATCTATATTCCAGGATCATTTTCCAACTTATTCAAGATGATCTTCACTCTCTCTAATCTTCTAACTTTCTGTCCTGGAGTAACAAGGTGTCTCCAAGGTTCCATGTATGATTTCATTTTCAAGTCTTTTTTTCATTGCTCTTTGGACTGTCATAAGTGAAACTCCTCTCTCAAGTGCCAAATGTCTAATCTCCTTTTTTGGGTGTGCATTTTTTTTTTTTTTTTTTTAGTGATGTGTTTTACAGAGATAGGTTTAAAAAGATACACAGGTCATTAAAAAAATAAGAACAAAGACCCCCTTCTTTCCACCTTTCTCTGACCAAACCTAATTATTTTATTACCCTTTAAGCAGTGGAACATTTCTCCATCAATCCCAGAGGAGTTTGGATTACTACCACACATGAGAGACAATAGTTAAACATAGGAAACCAAAGAAAAAAACGAATTCCTTTAAATAATATGTGAAGATAAGGGAGAGATTAACATTGTCCCAAGAGAAAGGTGTATATTTTAAAGAGAAAAGAGAAATCGCAAATGTTTTGGTTATGACATGGATTTTTTTATTTATTTAATTAATTTTTTTAAATTATACTTTATTTTCCATTTTTTGCTACACGGGTTTCAGGTCTTGTGACTATCATCAGGCAAAGAATGGTTATTTTTTAATAACTCCTATATCTTTTCAAACCTTTCTCCGAGATGTTGCCATATCATCAACAAAGCCTGGTTGGATTAAATTTTAACAGATAAAACACTGTCACTAACAAAGCACACACATAATACACTAAAACAGAGATATGTTTAAAAAGATACAGAGGTGAATAAAAAATAAGAACAATGGCCTCCTTCTTTCCACCTTTCTCTAACCAATCTTGATTATTTTATTACCCTTTAAGCAAAGGAACATTTTTTCCGGCAATCCAAGAAGAATTTGGATTACTATCACAGACAAAATATTGAAATAACAATCATAAATGTGAATCCTGTTCATTATTTTAAGGAAGTATGGGGGTACAAATGAAAAGATTTGAACTTGACAACTATTTTTCATTTCATGGAAACAGACTTTAAACACTTCTAGCTTCCCTTCTTTCTTTCATGCATTGATTCTATCACTGAAACCAAGTAGTGTCTTCCCCCCTCTTTTCATGTGATCAAAATGATTAAACATAGGAAAACAAAATTATATATATATATATATATATATATATATATAATAAACATTTTTCTCTTTAACTTCCTTTTTTTTCTTATCCTTGTGTCTGATTGGTTTGCTTTGCTTTGGTTTACGGCATATCAACCTCAATGGTTTATTTAATGCTGACAAAATTTTTATTGCTGATAATATTTTTTTCCTTCAAAAATATATCACTGGTAATTTTTTTCTTTTTTCAAAAATGTATTGCTGGTAATATTTTTTTTTACAAAATATTTATGGTACTAAAACCTATTTTTACACTTTCATAGTGTTTTGACTCCACTTTGGGGGTTAACTATTTGCCCATAGCTGCAACCCTAACAGGTGCTACCACCCCAGGTCAGGGTGGACCTGGGAAAACAAGCAATTAAAAGGTGGTTTCACTCTTCTCAAAACCTCCTGATCAGTGGCCTTGCTGTTGGATGTAGTTTATCGTTTTACCCAGGATGGGTTAGTGTTTGATTGAGTTTGGGTACCATTACAAACTGGCAAGACATGATAGATTTCAGAGAAAATGTTTTATTTACAGCAGAAGTTGCTTAACCAACAAGAGTTCTGATATCATCAGGTGAGAAGTAAGATAAAATGGAAAAAAAAAATACATTTTTGGGGCCAATGATTCTTTTTAGAAAATTCACCATGCGTGTCTACAGTTGAAAGTTTGAAAATAATAATGATATTTAAAAGAAAGAAGGAAAATGATGCATTACAATTTCCCATTCAGGTGAGACGTTATGGTTTTGCAGTAGCTTCTACTTCTAAAATATGTCGGAATTGAGAGAAATATGGTGTAAAACTTCCAAAATAGAAATTGCATTAGTTTTGTTATGACAATCATGTATTCAAAGATAGATGAATAAAGGCTGGTCAGACAATGTCTGGCTCTGAATTGAGAGTAGGGTTGGAAACCAGACATGACCTCAGGGTCATCATCTAATGCAAAGTTTCTTGGAAGTACAACAGTAAAAATGCATTTAGGCTGTGTGTGTGAGTGTGCGCACACACATTTGTGTAAAAAGATGAATAGAAATCCTTATATACAATAAATGACAGGTCAAAATGAGAGGGGAAGAGAGAAAATCAGGGAGACTAAATTGAGAGAGAAAAAGTCTAAATTGAGAGACAAAAAAAAGGAAAGTCTAAATTGAGAGAGAGAGAGAAAAAATGGAAAGTCTAAATTGAGAGAGAGAGAGAGAAAAAAGGAAAGTCTAAATTGAGAGAGAGAGAAAAAAGGAAAGTCTAAAAAGAGAGTGAGAGAAAAAAAGGAAAGTCTAAATTGAGAGAGAGAGAGAAAAAATGGAAAGTCTAAATTGAGAGAGAGAGAGAGAAAAAAGGAAAGTCTAAATTGAGAGAGAGAGAAAAAAGGAAAGTCTAAATTGAGAGCGAGAGAAAAAAAGGAAAGTCTAAATTGAGAGAGAGAGAAAAAAATGGAAAGTCTAAATTGAGAGAGAGAGAGAGGGAGAAAAAAGGAAAGTCTAAATAGAGAGAGTGAGAGGGAGAAAAAAAGGAAAGTCTAAATAGAGAGAGAGAGAGAGGGAGGAAAAAAGGAAAGTCTAAATAGAGAGAGAGAGAGGGAGGAAAAAAGGAAAGTCTAAATTGAGAGAGAGAGAGGGAGAAAAAAGGAAAGTCTAAATAGAGAGAGAGAGAGGGAGAAAAAAAGGAAAGTCTAAATAGAGAGAGAGAGAGGGAGAAAAAAGGAAAGTCTAAATAGAGGGGGAGAAAAAAGGAAAGTCTAAACAGAGAGAGAGAGAAAAAAAGGAAAGTCTAAACAGAGAGAGAGAGAAAAAAAGGAAAGTCTAAACAGAGAGAGAGAGAAAAAAAGGAAAGTCTAAACAGAGAGAGAGAGAGAAAAAAAGGAAAGTCTAAACAGAGAGAGAGAGAAAAAAAGGAAAGTCTAAACAGAGAGAGAGAGAGAAAAAGGAAAGTCTAAACAGAGAGAGAGAGAAAAAGGAAAGTCTAAACAGAGAGAGAGAGAAAAAGGAAAGTCTAAACAGAGAGAGAGAGAGAAAAAAGGAAAGTCTAAATTGAGAGAGAGAAAAAAGGAAAGTCTAAATTGAGAGAGAGAAAAAAGGAAAGTCTAAATTGAGAGAGAGAAAAAAGGAAAGTCTAAATTGAGAGAGAGAAAAAAGGAAAGTCTAAATTGAGAGAGAGAAAAAAAGGAAAGTCTAAATTGAGAGAGAGAAAAAAAGGAAAGTCTAAATTGAGAGAGAGAAAAAAGGAAAGTCTAAATTGAGAGAGAGAAAAAAAGGAAAGTCTAAACAGAGAGAGAGAGAAAAAAAGGAAAGTCTAAATTGAGAGAGAGAGAGAAAAAAGGAAAGTCTAAATTGAGAGAGAGAGAAAAAAGGAAAGTCTAAATTGAGAGAGAGAGAGAAAAAAGGAAAGTCTAAATTGAGAGAGAGAGAAAAAAGGAAAGTCTAAATTGACAGAGAGAGAAAAAGGAAGGTCTAAATTGAGTGAGAAAAAAAGGAAAGTCTAAATTGAGAGAGAGAGAAAAGGAAAGTCTAAATTGAGAGAGAGAGAAAAGGAAAGTCTAAATTGAGAGAGAGAGAAAAGGAAAGTCTAAAGTGAGAGAGAGAGAGAAAAAAGGAAAGTCTAAAGTGAGAGAGAGAGAGAAAAAAGGAAAGTCTAAAGTGAGAGAGAGAGAAAAAAGGAAAGTCTAAATAGAGAGCGAGAGAAAAAAAGGAAAGTCTAAATTGAGAGCGAGAGAGAAAAAAGGAAAGTCTAAATTGAGAGCGAGAGAGAAAAAAGGAAAGTCTAAAGTGAGAGAGAGAGAAAAAAGGAAAGTCTAAAGTGAGAGAGAGAGAAAAAAGGAAAGTCTAAAGTGAGAGAGAGAGAAAAAAGGAAAGTCTAAAGTGAGAGAGAGAGAAAAAAGGAAAGTCTAAAGTGAGAGAGAGAGAAAAAAGGAAAGTCTAAAGTGAGAGAGAGAGAAAAAAAAGGAAAGTCTAAATTGAGAGTGAGAGAAAAAAAGGAAAGTCTAAATTGAGAGAGGGAGAAAAAAAGAATGTCTAAATTGAGAGAGGCAGAAAAAAAGAATGTCTAAATTGAGAGAGAGAGAGAAAAAAAAAGAATGTGTAAATTGAGAGAGAGAGAGAAAAAAAATGTCTAAATTGAGAGAGAGAGAGAGAGAGAAAGAGAAATCGGAGTGACTAAATTGAGGAAAAAAGGAGGAAAAAAATTGGTAAAGTGAGGAAAAAAAAAAAAAATGGGTGGGTGGGTGTGAAAGAAGAAATAGATCAATGTTTTTCTGTTTCCAAAAACAAAAATGAGTGAAAAACCCTATGGAAAATTGTGAAGAAACTATATTTGCAGCTGAAGAGACAGCTGCAAGCTTGTGTCAAGCTCCCCACAGGTATTGCTAGTTTGTCATGTGAAGTGGACATGTTTCTCTTTGATTATTCCATGACTAATTAATAGATGCTTAATTAATTAATAACAAATAGAAGGTATCAGCAGTAACAAGTGCACGTCATATTGTCACTCAAAAAAGCCAGCAAAATAGGCCAAGTTCAGCTCGGAGACTGCAAGAAAATTCTTGGCTTTTTTTTATTTCACTTTTAAATGTCTCAACATGTTGGCGACATTTTCCTAAAATTATATTTTACTAACTATACGAACAGCACAAATCAACCATTTTTGTTCCGTTTGTTTATTTCTAAGTCTTAATTTTATTTCGGTGATGCAAACAGGGAACTTGTGGGGGAGGAATAGATAGGAATATGATTTTACCCACATCTCAATTTTGCCGTTCTCTGTATTATGATAAACTACATTGCATCCTAGGTAAGATAATAAACTATGTCCAATATCAGGGATAGAAAATATGTAAATATAAAAGTGGGCATTGACATCCACACCCAGTGGAGGCAGTCTGTTTCATGCTTAAACGCAATCTTCAGGCCATGTCCTGCATAGACTGGTCCTGAATATTGTATTTAAGCATGAAACAGACTGTCACTGCTGGGTGTTGATGTCATTGTCCACTTTTATATATACATACATACACTGTATCCCTGATATTGAGCACTTTAATGATAAATATAGCATATGTGTGCATCTCTCTCTCATATATATATATATATATATATATATATATATATATATATATATATATATATATATATTTAAGTAATTCATTGAGTCTGATAGAAATCTCAACAGAATGCAGAAAGCACTGGACGGCCGTTTCGTCCTATATTTGGGACTCATCAGCAGTGCGCATCCACTACCGAGAATTGAAACCCTGACAGTACTTTCTGCATTCTGTTGAGATTTCTATAGAACCCAGTCTGTCCTGCTATTTACACGTATGGAGGTAGAAGAAGAGGATTCACCCCTTTCCCAAGGGTATTAGCATGTAAGTGAATGTAATGGATTCGACTGGAATTCGAACTCGGCTCTCCTGTTCCTCAATCCAAGCTGCTATCCATTACTCCACCGTGACTCCTCATATATATATATATAAAATAGAGAGAGAGAGAGACACACTGATTGAGAAAAATCATCAAAGGTATGATTCAGTCATTGTTAACCAAATGCTTCTTTGTGACTGAATAGTTAACAGCACACCAGATCAAATGACGGTTCACATTAGGGTTGCAGGTTCAATTCCTGTCAGAGAAGCAAATATTTTCTCAAAATTTCTCGAACATTCAGGCTGGTAAATGTAATTAATACTGTTTCATTACAAAAACACAACATTTACTTAAATAAATTATATCTATAAAAATAATGTATAAACGGAAAATATAATAAGATAATTGTCTGACTTAATCCATTTCATTATATATATATATATATATATATATATAATGTGTGTTTTGGCAGCATGTTTTCATTAAGGCATGTTTCAATGAATAATTTAGACAAGTTTTGTCTGCTTATTTTCCAGAGGATCCATCCATATTCTGGGATGAGCTTTTTGGATGGATATTGGATTTAGCGGCATGTCAACTCCTATTTGGGTCATTTTATGCCGAAGCCTTATTTATTTATGAATTTAAGATGGTTATATTGTATAAAAGGTTGGGAGGCTGTTGGATTTCATAATCTACTGTATTTTTGGGGATTGCTTTTTCTTGTGATTGTTTCTGATTATATATTTTTATATCTACATCCATGCATGCATATATATATGTCTATGCATACATATACACTATTTGAAACATCAAGTTGTTTATTTCTATTGTATTTATTGGTTCCTGAGGGGGTATATAAATGAAAAGAGTTGTGATGGTTTTATCTAGTGTCACTTGTGTTGCTATTGCTTGTAATTTAGTTTTAATGTGTACTTTACTCTGCGATATGTCATTTCTAATCAATATTGACACTCCTCCATTAGCTCTATGTCCTGTATTGTGGTTATAGGGGTATTGTTTATAATTTTTAAGTTGGCATTTTCTTGTAAAAAAGTTTCCTGTAAGCAGATGACGGCTGGATACAGTAGTGACATAAGTATGAGTAGGTCATTGTAATTAGATTTTATTCCACGACAGTTCCATTGCAGGATCTTATGTGCCATAGTTATATTTTCATTTTTTGGGGGTAAAGCTACCTATTAGGTTTATATCATTTGTCCTCTCCAGTTTTTTTTCCATCTCTTGAGTTTTTAAAAGCTTTGTCTTCAACTGCTTGTGGTGTCCTTTGGTCAGAATTTTTTTGATTCTTTTTCTTCTATTTCCATATATTCCATTGGTTCAAATTTATTTTCATTTGATATATTGATTCTTGATTTTGAGTTAGATCTTGATCGAGTGTTTTCTTGTTCTGTTGTCACTTTTTTGTCTTTTTATTTTTAATTTTCTTGGTTCGGGTTTGGGAAGAGGGTTCGCTGGGGTTTTTTGCCTTCTTCTGGGTTAATTCTATTTGATTTAGGTTGTTGAGTTTTATTTTTATTTTGATCCGATTTAAGTTCAATTAAAAAGGTTTGTAATTCTTCAAGGAAAGCTTTTAATTCCTTACATAAATTTGTTATTTCAGTTGTACCTTTTATTTTATATTCATTGTTTATTTTATTTGCTTTTTGTACCATGGAGGCGTAGGTGTTTTCTTTTATGTTATTCTTAACTTCCTTTCGTGCCTCTGAGAAAGATATATTTTTTTTGTATTTTATTATGATTATTTCTTTTTCCTGTTTGTAGATACTACATTGTTTTGAGAGGGCAGAGTGGTTTCCCAAACAATTTGAGCATAGGCTCTAATTTGGACAGTTCTCTTCTTTATGTTCTGCTTCTTTCTCACTACATTTTCCACATGTTTTTTTGTTTTGACAGGAATCTCTGTAATGCCCAAATTTGTGGCATCTATAACATTGAAGAGGGTTTGGTATTGTATTGTTCTACTTTTATAATTTCATATCCAATTTTAATTGTTGTCGGAATTTGGGGGGAGTTGAAGGTTAGAATGTAGGTATTAGTTTGTATCTCTGCTTCATTTTTCTTTATTGTGATTCTTTTGACATTTGTAACACCTTGAGTTTGGAGTGCTATTTTTATCTCCTCTAGAGTGCACAGGGAGAGCTCCTTGCTTTTTACTACACCCTTTGAGAAATTTAGGGTTTGGTGTGGGTAGGATTTTATTTCTATTTCTTGTAGTTTTTTTTGTCCTATTAGTGTATCCGCATATATCTTTTTTTCCACTTCCACTAGTAATGTTCCATTTTGTAGTTTTTTTTACATTTTTTGGTATGATTATATTTGATATAGCTTTTTGGATTTTAAATGGAGATATTTCTGTTAGTGCTTTGTTGCTTATTGCTTTGAGAACAATAAATCGTGGAAAGTTTTCACTATCATTTTCTGATTCAGAGTCATTATCCACATGTGGTCTCTTAGAAGATTTCTTTTTTTCCATTGTTTTTATTTTTGTTCATCATCCACGCTCCCTACCCACCGCGGAGTCCAGTATTGGGACATGACAAGGGGAAACCCATTCGCCTTGCCATGTTGGGGCTACATGAATGGTATACTCTCTTTGGGAGGAGTCTTTGAGCACACGTTTCCGTTATCCAAGTTTTACGGCTGTGAAGGTTTAGCAGGTGTGCCAGATCCTTTTTTTCTTCCAAATTGATTGACCCTCAGCCACCGCCTTCCATCACATATTTAGGGTTAAGTGTTAGTTTTGGTTGGGAAGAGGAGTGTAAGTTATAGGTTTGGGGTGGATTATATATGATGGGGCTTGACATGACCAGCCGACTGATCGGATTGGGCCCCTCCGACCGCCTGTCTAGCCCGGGTAAGGGCCAAAGTGGTGTGTTACAGGATTGTGACCGCTTTACACCTGGGTTACAACCTGCTCAACCACCAGGATCAAGTCCCCAGACATTACGGGTCGCGACCCACAGTCAACAGGTGGCCACATTGAGAGACTTTTATACTCTGCAGGGGGGCAGTCAGCGTATTCTGATGCCCCAACGACCAGGCAGAGCTTTTCGGTGTCAGTATTAAAAGGAAAGAGAAAATAACTGTGTTGATACATATTTTATTCTGGGTTTGGTTTGTTTTATGGCATATCAACCTCAATGGGTTATTTAATGCTGACAAAATTTTCAATTTTTCTATTTCTGGTAATATATTCTCCTTCAAAAATTTATTTCTGATAATAATTTTCTTTCGTTGGTAATTTTTTTCCAAAAATGTATAGCTGGTAATGTTTTTTTTTTCACAAATTATTTCTGGTATTAAAACCTATTTTTACACTTTCATAGTGTTTGATCCCAGTTTGGGGGTTAACTATTTACCTAACAGGTGCTACCACCCCAGGTCAGGGTGGATCTGGGAACACCAGCAATTAAGAGGTGGTTCCCTGCTCCACAAAACCTCCTGATTAGGGCCTGTTGAATGTAGTTTATCGTCTTCCCCACATTGGGTTATTTAATGCCAACAATTTTTATTACTGGTTATTTTTTTTCTTTTCAAAAATGTATTGCCGTTAATAATTTTTCTTCAAAAATTTAGTGCCGATGATAATTTTTTGCATAGTATTTCTGGTATTAAACCTATTTTTACATATTCATAGTGTTTTGACCCAGGTTTGGGGGTTAACTATTTGGCCATAGCTGGGATCCTATCAGATGCTCCTCAAAACCTCCTGATCAGAGGCCTTGCTGTTGGATGTAGTTTATCATCTTGCCCAGGATTCTGATGTATTTTATCGTCATACCCAGGACAGGTTTTATTCTGGGTACTTTCGACATTAACTCAATGTCATCTTCAGGATGTGTTTTTAAGACAAAAATGTAGTGTTCATTATTTCCAAAAGAGAAAATTGCTATGTTTATCGGAAAGTTGTAATTTTACATGTGGAATGAGGATTGCTAATTTTTGTGCTATTCAGTGTATGCTACATACTAAGGGAGGTAACTAATTATGACATGTGAAGAGTTTTTTGGAAAAAAAGAAAATAGTATGGGAATCTCTTAATATAGACCATAATATTTTAGTCTATCTATTGTAAACATTTTAGAGCATTTGTGCTGTATTCATAAACCACAACTATCTACCTTAACCTTTCATCTTTTTGTTTCATAATGTCATTCTTAAAAGCTTCCTCATGTCTGCGAATTACCAAAACTTTCCCTTGCGACGCCATTTGTGATAAGTTTTGTGATGACGTTCTTCGATCGTCTGTCATTCACTGCACCAGTGATGAGATCTAAGGTTGATTGTATTTGCATATACAACTTGCTAAGTGCACAGGGTTGTCTTCTCGGCTGTGATTTTTTTTGTTCAACAGAAAATGAAGACAATAACTTACTTAACCCTGGGATCCTTCCTTCACTTTTAAGAAGTGGACTGCTATCTTACTAAACTTTTGTCCATGGAAAAGAGACCGTTACATTCACTGCCTGTTGCTTCAGTCGCTGCTGATTCCTCACTCATGGCTGCTGGGCAGCTACTAACTCACTGATCATCTACTGAATTCTCTTATAGCTAGACCTCTTTCTCCTTGACTTCCTGCCTCCCTCTGATTATATGGATAATGGCTGGGATCCCACACACTCCATCCACTTGTGTTCATGTGTGATCCAATCTTTAAAGGACTACTTTTATGACTATAATCATTGATGAAATTTTTTATGTTTCATTATTCAAAGGCAGCTGTAGACATAAATCCCCAAAACCACTGACACTTAAATCCAGTTACATTTGCTACATTATCAAAGACTCTGACACTAAACAATATGGACAACTCTATGTGAAAATGGTTCTGAGTTTCTCACCAGTGAGAATTTTGACCAATGTGTTAAATTTATAAAAGCTTATTATGAAAATAGACATTCAAACAGTAATGTATTTTGCACACTTTGCAAATTATTTTTCGTCAACATAGTGGACCAACCAAGAGTGCAATTGGAAATGATGTAACATTGTTGTGGAGAGGTTCAATTCCTGCATGCAATGACGAATAGAGGGGTCTGGATTTTCAGCCACATTCTTGTGCACTGCAGTAATGTTTTCAGCTGAACAGAGTAAATGAGCATGCAATAGTGTTTTCAGATCTGCCACTGATCCAGTTTGTTTGAATTTATGAACAATTTTTTCCAATTGCATTCTTGAAACTTTAACCGGTTGTTTGATTGTTAATCTTTCCATGGTTGGAATTGCCAAAGACTTAAGTTGTTAAGTCTGAAAGTAAAAAGAAAAAATCATTAGACGCTTAACCTTAATTCACATTTAAGGTCGGTTCAAGGGAATAGAACACCCTTTATATATTGTTAATCTTTCCGTGGTTGAAAGTTTCAACTGACTGCAAGTCAAATCTGAAAATAGCATATCTAGGGCAGTGATAATACAGTACAGTCCTGGGTATAATGATAAACTACATCTGGCAGCAAGACCTTTGATTGGGCGATTGGAGGTTTTGAGGAGAGTGAAACAAACTCTTAATTATCATCCTGGGTATGATGATAAACTACATCTGGCTGCAATGTCTTTGATCGGGAAATTGGAGATTTTGATGAGCATGGAACCACCATTTAATCGCTGTTGTTCCCAGGTCTACCCTGACCCCAGGTGGTAGCACCTGTTAGGGTCCCAGCTAGGGGCAAATATTGAACAAAGAAAGTAAATAATAGTACAAAGACTAGCAATATATTTTTATGTAAAATTAACAACAATACCTATTTATAGTAGAATTAGCAACAATACATTTAAAAAAAAAAAGATCAACAATACCTATTTATAGTAGAATTAGCAACAATACATTTAAAAAAAAAAAAAGATCAACAATACCTATTTATAGTAGAATTAGCAACAATACATTTAAAAAAAAAAAAAGATCAACAATACCTATTTATAGCAGAATTAGCAACAATACATTTAAAAAAAAAAAAGATCAACAATACCTATTTATAGTAGAATTAGCAACAATACATTTAAAAAAAAAAAAAGATCAACAATACCTATTTATAGTAGAATTAGCAACAATACATTTAAAAAAAAAAAAGATCAACAATACCTATTTATAGTAGAATTAGCAACAATACATTTAAAAAAAAAAAAAGATCAACAATACCTATTTATAGCAGAATTAGCAACAATACATTTAAAAAAAAAAAAGATCAACAATACCTATTTATAGCAGAATTAGCAACAATACATTTAAAAAAAAAAAAGATCAACAATACCTATTTATAGTAGAATTAGCAACAATACATTTAAAAAAAAAAAAGATCAACAATACCTATTTATAGTAGAATTAGCAACAATACATTTTTAAAGTAATCTGACTAGCAATACATTTTATCTGTAGTTGAAGGCATGCAATTTTGTTCAAATGTTCCAAATCTATTTCCTTTATGCATAAAGTTGTTTTTCAAATTATTTACATTCTGGCATTAAATAACCCATGGAGGTTGATATGCCGCTAACCAAAATTAACCAAACAACCAACATGAAAGAATTCTTTCCTTACATTAGTCCATATAATATCCAAAAATTTCTTAAAGAAATCAAACTTCAACAAAACTACAACATAAAACACACATATCACCACCTCAAGTAATCATGTCTGCACAAACTTGTATATACACAAAAGCTGAGTATCATCTACCATGGATTCAATTGTGAAAGCAAAATGACATATAATATTTTTATTACTTCAAAACTCTCAAGAAAATTAAATTTCAGCATTAAATGACCCATAAAAGTGTTGATATGCTGTTAAACAAACAAACAAAAGAAAAGCTATAACAGCATCTCTGGGAAGCAGGCTTCCTCGTCTAACATCAGTGGACAGTGAAAAGGGTTCGCTTTGAATCAACACTCATGTCTGTGAGCAAAATGAACCTTCAAGTCCGAGGGCATTGGATGTGGTCTGACCTGGAGAGAGGTGCTGCTGGTGTATTGGAAATCAGCTCAGAATGAGAAATCAGAGAGTGTGAAAATACCCTCTAGAAAGGTATGAATCCATCTCTTCTCCCTCTCATCTATGGGTTAAGTAGGGCATGTATATGGAGAAATCATTGCTATCTCCCTAAAATTGCTAATGCAATATTCACTGTCCAAACAAACAAAAAAAAAGAATCCATCTCTTCTCCCTCCCATCTATGGGTTAAATAGTAGGACTTGTATATGGAAAAATCATTATCTTTCCAAAATTGCTAATGCAATATTCACTGTCAAAAAAGATTTTCTGTGCATTTAGGGAGGTGCTGCCACACGGTTGGAACCCCTAAGATGAGGCATCACTCATTTATTTGTTGGGCTGTGTCTGAAGAAAGAAACATAGTGGAAGGATAAAGTGTAGTTTGCCCAAAGGCAGATGCTAGATTTAGGATTAACTTGTTACCTCAACAGACAGGATGTGACACAAGGTCAGTCACATGTGGGGAGCCTGTGCATATGCACCAAGGCCAGGTACAAAAAATATCCTAGCCCCAGAAACAATCAGTTGTGCTTGCATCAGTATTAATACCTATCCCCACTCTTTAGTACAATGAAAGAGTTTGTTGCTGTGGGTAGCTGCTTGCCGAGACGAGGCATCACTCAGTAATATTTTCAGTTGCACTGTGTCGAAAGAAACACATCTGAGGGATAAAATCTAGTAGGACAGATACTACACTTTGATTCTAGTCCTACGGTCAAGAAATTAAAGAAAAGTGTAATTCAAGTAACATTGTCTTCTTGGTGAATTAATGCCAAATATTTCTTTATAAGGAAACAACTAATAAAGTATGTTCCATTAACTTGGACCGATTTTAAATGTGAATTAAGTTTAAGCATCTACTGATTTTTTTTCTTTTTCTTTCAAATTTGACGGACATTTGGGTGATATTATTTTTTGCACATGATTGTCAAGACTTAAAAAACATGATCCAATAGAGAAATAAATAAATTTTCACCAATAACACTAATTTATTTACTGCTGACTTTGATCCGTCTTAATGAAACATCCTAGGCTGTTCCATTAACTTGGCCCGATTTTAAATGTGAATTAAGTTGGGAATCAGGCTGGGATCAAAGTGTAGTGTCTGTTCCCTACATCTCTAATGGCAATATAGGGTGTTCCAATAACTAGGACCAATTTTAAATGTGAATTAAGTTTAAGCATCTAATGTGTTTTTTTTCTTTTTTCTTTCAGATTTAACAACTTAAGTCTTTGGCAATTCCAACCATGGAAAGATTAACAATCAAACAACGTGTTAAAGTTATCGAAGCCTATTACTATGGGCATTCAAACAGAATTTGAATAAAAAGTTCCCAGTTAACATCATCTATCGAAACAATGAAATAAGATGACCACCATAATGATGTGACTTGACACCTTTAGATTTCTTCCTTTGGGATCATCTCAAAAGGAAGGTCTATGCCAACAAGCCAACAACAATTCAACAGCTGAAGGATAAGATAAAAAGGCATATTGGTGAGATCGAGGAGCAACTATGCAAAGACGACATCACAAATTTTGACCATCAAGTGGCGGTGTGCCGCCGAAGTCTTAGTGGACATTTGGACGATATTATTTTTCACACATAATTGTCAAGACTTAAAAAACATGATCCAATAGAGAAATAAATAAATTTTCACCAATAACACTGATTTATTTACTGCTGACTTTCATCCATCTTAATGAAACATCCTAGGCTGTTCCATTAACTTGGCCCGATTTTAAATGTGAATTAAGTTTAAATGTCTAATGATTTTTTTTTCTTTTTACTTTCAGACTTAACAACTTAAGTCTTTGGCAATTCCAACCATGGAAAGATTAACAATATATAAAGGGTGTTCTATTCCCTTGAACCGACCTTAAATGTGAATTAAGGTTAAGCGTCTAATGATTTTTTCTTTTTCTTTCAGATTTAACAACTTAAGTCTTTGGCAATTCCAACCATGGAACGATTAACAATCAAACAACCGGTTAAAGTTTTAAGAATGCAATTGGAAAAAATTGTTCATAAATTCAAACAAACTGGATCAATGGCAGATGTGAAAACACCATTGCATGCTCATTTACTCTGTTCAGCTGAAAACATTACTGCAGTGCACAAGAATGTGGCTGAAAATCCAGACCCCTCTATTCATCATTGCATGCAGGAATTGAACCTCTCCACAACAATGTTACATCATTTCCAATTGCACTCTTGGTTGGTCCACTATGTTGACCAAAAATAATTTGCAAAGTGTGCAAAATACATTACTGTTTGAATGTCTATTTTCATAATAAGCTTTTATAAATTTAACACATTGCTTGTTAATCTTTCCATGGTTAAAATTGCCAAAGACTTAAGTTGTTCAATCTGAAAGAAAAAAAAAATAATTAGACGCTTAAACTTAATTTATATTTGAAATTGGTCCAAGTTATTGGAACACCCTATATTGCCATTAGAGATGTAGAGAACAGACACTACACTTTGATCTCAGCCTGATGCCCAAAGAGTGAAGAAAAGCATGATTCAAGTAGCACTGGCTGGTCAGTCAATGATTGCTGAATGTTTCCTTAAGTAAATGCTCTGTTTACAATAAACAGTATTAAATAACATTTACTGGCCTGAATTCCACCTTGCTAACCGATCGATCCACTGTGGCAAAATTGGTAAAAGCATGTCAGTCTATATGACGGTTCTGTATAGGATACAGGTTTGAATCCTGTCGGATGACGCATATTTTCTATGAAAATTTGTCGGACATTCAGGCCGCTAAATGTTGTTAATACTGTTTATTATAAACAGAGCCTTTACTTAAATATTTGTATCTATAAAAAGAATGTATGAACATAAAAATGTCTGTCCATTTCATAATGTGTGACGTCATTTGTTTATATTTGATACGCCATGAGCAGATATGAATGTATGTGAGAGATTCATAGAAGATTGAAGTAAATTCGACCTTGCTAACCGAATGCTCCTCTGTGGCCAAATCGGTTAAAGGCACGTCAAGCTAAATGACAGTTCCGTATAGGATACAGGTTCAAATCCTGTCGGAGGACGAATATTTTCTGGGAAAATTTTTCGGACATTCAGGCCGATAAATGTTATTTAATACTGTTTATTATAAACAGAGAATTTACTTAAATATTTGTACCTATAAAAAGAATAACTCCAGGATCATACTTAGCAATACACAAGCTGAAGGTTACAATCAAAGCAACCTCAGCTTTAATAGCATCCCCACTGTGCCAAAGGCTAAACTTCTCCATACCATGCAACATTGATGCAGTAATTTGTGCAAAAAGAACCCGCAACTAAGTACTGAGTGCACAAGTAAACGTCTTTTTTTGTTTTATTATTGTAAATCCATTTATTTTTGTATTGATCATTTGAAATATTCTAATATTCTCAGATAGAGGAAAGTTTTTTGTATTTTTCTGAGAAGTAGGACGTAATAATCAAAATTAGAGCAAAAAAAAAGATGATTCAATTTATGCATGAAAGTTTCACTTTTTTAATAACATTACAAAAAAAGGAAAAAAAGAATTTTTTCAGTGATACACTAATTTTTTGAAAGGCACCTGTATACATATATAGATAGAAAGATATATATATATATATATATATATATATATATATATATATATATATATTATATTAAGAAATGGACAAAGTCCGACAATTTATTTATTAAAGACATTTTTTATGTTTAACATTCTTTTTATAGATACAAATATTTAAGTAAATGCTCTGTTTATAATAAACAGTATTAAACAACATTTACCGGTCTGAATGTTTGAGAAATTTTCATAGAAAATAAATGTGTCTAAGGAGGACTGTTGAGTTGAGATCAAACTCTTGATCTTAACGAAATAAATATCACCATGGTCTTTTAAGAGTTCATTTTCTTTATAATAGTAATTATATATATATATATATACCTCTTCTTCTCTCCCCAGCTGTGGGTAAATAGCAGAAAAGACTGGGTTCTATAGCCTTGGATGGCAACTGGTCTAGGACATTCCAACCACCTGAAGAAGGCCGGAGCATACAACGGCCAAAACGTTGTAATAAATATGGTGACAAAGATGAGGACAATAGTCTGAATAATATATATATAAAGACAATTTTTATGTTTAACATTCTTTTTATAGATACAAATATTTAAGTAAATGCTCTGTTTATAATAAACAGTATTAAATAACATTTACCGGCCTGAATGTCTGAGAAATTTTCATAGAAAATATTCGTCCTCCAACAGGATTCGAACCTGTATCCTATACAGAACCGTCATATAGCCTGACGTGCTTTTACTGATTTGGTCACAGAGGAGTGATCGGTTAGTAAGGTCAAACTCAGGCCAGTAAATGTTGTCTAATACTGTTTATTATAAACAGAGCATTTACTCAAATATTTGTATCTATAAAAAGAATGTTAAACGTAAAAATCTCTTAAAATAATTGTCGGACTTTGTCCATTTCATTATATATATATATATATATATATATATATATATATATAAATTATGATAATATTTGGTAATCTATATGGATAATTCCAAGAGAATATAAATTCAGGGAGAGCTCACTGTCAAAGACAGAACAATAATAATTATTATTATAAAGAAAATGAACTCTTCAAAGACCATGGTGATATTTATTTCGTTAAGATCAAGAGTTCAATCTCAACTCATCAAAACTCCTTACAGACACAAAAAAAAAAAAAAAAAGCATGTGTTGAGAATAAACTCTCTATCTTAACAAAATAAATATCACCATGCTCTTTTAAGAGTTCATTTTCTTTAATAGTAATAATTATATATATATATATATATATATATATATATATATATATATATGCACATTTAAAAATATATATAAGTATATTTTATAAGTATATTTTATACATACTAAATATATATAATACATATGTATTATACATAGATGTATATATTTATATATTGAATATATTAATGCATATAACACATAAATTACACAATATATAATTTATATATATCTATAAAAGCATATGCACATCTTATGCATAAATAGAAATAAATAGAAATAAACAAAATAATTTATATATATATTTTATAGATACACATATTTGATATGATATATATTTATATAAAACATGCAATATTTTATATATATATATATATATATATATATATATATATGTGTGTGTGTGTGTGTAGATAATATGTCAGTTGATATATTGGAACATAAAAAGAATGTTTTCCATTTTTAATAAGTTTCACAGAACAGTGACTTCAGAATCACATTACAGATCATGATACAGTACATATTTTTAAACATTGATTATATGGGTGGGCATGAGTTTATTTTAAATCTGATTTTGAAAGTGTTGAAGATCATATGTCATAGTTAATGTTTTTTTTTTAAATCATGACCTTAAAAAGAAATAGAATCACATTAATAAAATTTAATACGATTCCTTGAATAATACACACACACACACATATATATATATATATATATATATATATATATATATATAAATTGAATACATATATGTATAGGCTGAGGCTTCAATCTAATAAGCATTCACAGTTTCAAATAGTCAAGACACATCATTTTACCTATTAGTCTGATGTTTTTTTGCAAGAAAATCTCTGTCAAACTGAGAGTCCAAATGTCAGAAACAATCCTTATATATATATATATATATATATATATATATATATATATAAATAAAGAAATATAGTCTTAAGGTGTGCTATATTTATGGAATAAAGTGCTCAATATCAGAGATAGAGCGTGTGTAAATATAAAAGTGAACATAGAAGTCAACACTTAGAGGCGACAGTCTGTTTCATGCTATATGCAATCGTCAGGCCACATATGCTGTTATTTTTCTTGGCTATTTATATATATACGGGTCACTGGTGCATTGTGGGTATTCTATTATGGTGCTTATTTTACCGGAAGTCATTTATTTATTTATTTGGGTTAAATTATTTTGCTTGTTTTTATTTTTTATTTTTTTGTTTCTTATTTTATTATATATATATATATATATATATATATATATATTATAAATTAATTGATTTAAAATGTTTTTTCGCTACACAGTTCTAACCATGTTTCAAAAACGGAAGCTGAAAGCTCCGAATTTAACTTTGTAATTAAATTAAAGACATTAGTTCCAAAATTTTTGTGAAAATAAAAATATCTATAAGAACACCGGATTATATATCTTACTGTTCTTTCTTCATATATATATATATATATATATATATATATATAGTCATCCCTCAACCAATGTGCATTTGCTTAATGTGCTTTCAATTAGTTCACTAAAATTTTTATATACCAAAATTGGATTAGTGCATACATAATACTTAATTACCGTGGTAAAACATTCTTCAATTTAACCATATTAACTGAAAAGGCTTTACTTTGTTTGGTTTGTTTTGTTTTACAGCATATCAACCTCAATGGGTCACTTAATGCCGATAACTTTTTTTTTTGCCTGCTAATATTTTTGTTTTGCCAAAAATCTATTTTTGTTAATATTTTTTTTCTCAAAAATGTATAGCTGGTAATATTATTTGTTCAAAAACGTACTGCTGGTAATATTTTTTTTTCTTCAAAAATTTATTTCTGGTAATAATTTTTTACAAAGTATTTCTGGTATTAAAACCCATTTTTACACTTTTATAATGCTTTTTACCTCATTTTCAGGGTTTACTCATATGCCCATAGCTGGAACCCCAACAGGTGCTACCACCCGAGTCAGGGTGAACCCGGGAACACCAGCAGTTCAGAGATGATTCCACACTCCTCAAAACCTCCTGATCAGAGGCCTTGCTGTTGGACGTAGTTTATCGTCTTACCCTGGACATGGATGTAGTTTATCATCATACCCAGGACGCAATTGAAAATGAATTTTTTTTTTTTACAGTTACAGATGTAGACTTTAGCCACACCAATTGAGAGATTCCTGTGTGTGTTTGTGTGTGTGTACATATATATGAAAAAAAATAATTTTAAAACATGTTATGTTTATGGAATAAAGTGCTCAATATAAGACACAGAGCATATGTAAATATAAAAGCAGACATTGCAGTCAACACCCCACAGCAACAGTCTGATACAGGCTTATATGCAATCGTCAGGCCATTATTGGCACATGAGTATGAAACAGACTATTGCCCCTGGGTGTTGACTTCAATGTCCACTTATATATGTGTGTGTGTGTGTGTGTGTGTGTGTGTGTGTGTATATATGCATGTGTGTGTGTGTGTGTGTATATATATATATATATATATATATATATATATATGTATGTATATATAATTTTCAGATTGAGTGTGACTGTAAAGGAACAAAATGAATTAAAAAAAGTCAAAAGGAAAAACTATTCTTTGTTGATGTTTTTCGTCCTCTGAAGGACTTTATCAAGGCAAAAAGAAAATATTTATAGAAAAGACAGAGGGATGCCACATTATGTTGGTGAGAAAGTGACTGGAGTTGAGATCCCAAGTCAGAACAGATGACATTGCATATTTGTCTTTGGATTTTGGTGAGAAACTCAAGATAAACAGTCAGGACACCAGACCATATATGGCAACAGTATTCAATGCAAGGACGAATGGTAGATTTGAAGGATGGACTCAAATGAGAAAAACCTTCTTGTGCGACACAGAGAACCAAATTTCCTTGTGGTAGATGAAGCTATTGATTCAATGTAGTTGCTCCAAATCAGGTCAGTGGAAAACATGAGACCAAGAAGGTGCAATGAGGCACTCTCGTGGAGTTGAGCATCAACCATGCTAATAGGAGACAACAAAGTTTCTCTATGGTGAGTAAATATTTATTTTGTTGAAACTGTTTATACAAATGCAAGGATGTCCTTGGTTTATCAAATCTTTTAAATGGCATTCATGAACATTCTCAAATTTAAAAGCCTTGATAGACCAATGACATCCTTACCTTTATATATAAATATGTCTAACAAAAAAAAATCTTACACTTGCTTTGATAAAGTCATTCAGAGTATGATTTTGAGGTTGATTGTTGTAGTTTGTTCCAACTATTATTTTGGCAGGAACAGTTTTTAATTTGTGTTTATTTTGGTTGATTATATATATATATATATATATATATATATATATATATATATATAAAATAGTAAATATGGGCACATGGTGGATTGGATAGAATGTTCACTTTCTGGTCATGAGACCTGGGTACAAATCTCACCACGGCTGACTTGCCAGGAAGTAGACTTCCTGATGTTATCAATCTGGAGGGGGCAATCCCCAGTGGGCGGCACTTTCGAAAAGCATTTCATGGGTTGAACCAATCCTTGTAAGTGAAATTGGGTAGCCGGTACCCTTGGACACCGTTGATCACAAATGACGAAGGGTTTGAGTATATTAGCCTTGTTCATTTTATTGATGATGCTCTCTCCCGGAAACTGTAACTAATGTCTGCTCAGCCTAGTTGTAGTATAAAACCACAGGTTGGCTCTGTGGGTTTTTAACAAACACAAAAGTGCCTGAGCTAGCGTCTGCAATAGGGATTGGCTAGCCACCCTAATAGACAGGTATCCTCAAATACTAGTGGCCAGCTATTAAAAAAATTATTATAGTAGTAAATATACATATACCTACATTTGAAGTGTAAGTTTCGTTGTTCTACCAACTCATCAGGCATGAATTAATGCTTTTGATTTAAAAAAAATATACTGGGTCTCATGAGAGGAATGCTAAATTAAACACAGATTCAAAGCTCAAATTTAATATATACGTAAATATGGTATGTAGAGTGTAGGTGCTACAGAATCACAAAGAACTGTACCGAATAACAGAAACTGCGTCACTTGAGGACTACCAACATCAGCAACAACTAAAATGGATAGCATATGTAATTCGAAGAGAAAATCTAATGATATAATCAAGATGTAGACGTTCTATACCACACTAGATAGGAAGCTGGGAAGGAAATCCTTATCAATACTGGAAAGACTGATAACAGCTACCTGACTTAAGAAACCTGTTTTTCTTAAAAATTGTTTTGAGAAAAAGGTTTTACGAAATTTCAACTGAAAGCAGCACTGGTAGCTCAGTCAATGAATCCCAAATGTTTCCTTATACAGAAACGGTTAATTTTAGAATTAAGTATTGACCAAATAATGACTCAGTTATCCGACAACAGATGCTTTGACACGCATCAAGTCACACCATTCTGGGCTTTTAGTTTTTGACCCTCACCATGGCCCATGTAGCTGTCATCACTTAAAATCAACTTACAATCACTTTTGGCAACAATGTATACACAGGTCAAAAGTTCCAAGAGAAAATATTAAGAGAAAGGTGATGAGGAAGAATAATTCTTTTGACGACGAAAACAGATCAAAGGACAGAGATAATAAAAATATAGGGAGAGACGAGAGGTACTGAAAAGATAATTATACAATCTTTTTCTCCAGAAGAGTTAAATATTAGAAGTCAAGATGTTATTGTTTATCCATTGTATTCTCAGAATCTCTCAGTAGAACCACATTTCTGTTGCTTCAAGTTTCATCTTCATTAGTGAGGAAATTGTCCTGCATTTACTGCCATCTAATATGACTAATATTACACATCAGTTCAGTGAATGCCAAATGATTCCAGCACAAAAATGGTTAATTTCAGAATTAACATCTGGCCAAAGAACTGACCAAATATCCAACAAAAGATGCTTTGACATGTGTCAAGCTGTTCTGGGTTTTCTTGGAGTCTCACCACGGCTGTTGTAGCTGTCATTGGTAAATGTCAAAGGAACTTCATTACAATCACTTTTCGCTACAATGTAAGCACAGGTCAAAGGTTTCGAGTGAAAATATTAACTGAAAAGTGATGAGAAAGAATAATTCTTTTGATAATAAAAACATGATCGAAGAAGAGAGAGATAAAAAAAAAAGTTCAGGGGAAAAAAAAGGGAGATACTAAAAAATTAATGCCACGGCAGGCACTTAGATGTTATGAATTATTCAAAAGCTTTAAAAAAACCCTTGTTTTTGAACAAGAGTCATGAAACAAAAAAGCAATATGTCAAAAATATTCCCATTGCCGAATAAAACAAACAGAGGATAGGCCAATCAAACATTTCCAATTGCAATAACTTTATTTTTTCACCTTTTTCTATTAATCATTTCACCCCAAGCAAGGCAATAAAGCCACTAAGATACAAGGGGTTAATGAATGTTAGAGAATATAGAAAGAATAAAACACTATTAAGGAAAGAGGACAATAAAAGAACAAGAATTAAGAAGACAGAAGATAACGATTGACATTGCATTTAAATTTTTGAAGATCAAATTGAGAATATGAGAAAAAGAAAACACTATTAAGGAGAGAGGACAATAAAAGAACAAGAATTAAAAAGACAGAAGATAACAATTGACATTGCATTTAAATTTTTAAAGATCAAAGTTGACAGGCATACATGGAAACTAACAACCAGCCATTAATGCTATATCTGTGCAACTGCACAAGGACACATTCATTGAGCACTTTACAAAGAAGCAACGGTGAAATACGAAAGTGCCATTGAGATAGCAAAAGATGCCTTCTAAAAGCTAAGCAAAATATTAAGAAAATGAAATAATGAGAGAGCAATAGATATGGTGAATTAAGAAGACAGAAGATAATGATTGACATTGCATTTGAATTTTTAAACATGAAAGTTGACAAGCAAGCAAGTTAGAAGAGACTTCTACAGGCAAGAAGTGCATGTGAAGAAACTATTGGTTCCATTGAATCATTTCAACTGTAAAATGACGAGACCTAGCTGCCAATCTAGTACTGCGTTTAAATTCATAAAGTCTATGTGCCAAAGTGGTCATCTTATCAGAACAATTATTAGGTTGGTGCAAAAATAATGTCGTTTTCTCACATAGTAACATATGTGAGAAAACGACATTATTTTTGCACCAACCTAATATCATGAAAGTATTTCCAGAAAAGGTACTGAGAAGCTACGTTCCTGAGGTGGGTAAATGATTGAAGCCAAGATGCCAGATCAGGACCAATGACATTGCAGATTCTCTTTAGGATTTCAAATATATTGATAGAAATGGGGAAATTTGCTGTATCCATACAGGAAACATTTGTTGCTCATAGACTGAACTGCTGCAAAGGATAGAAAGCTGTGGAGAGCCACCTATTGGGACAGAATCTCAACCAAAACTACATGTGGAACTCATATATATGATCCATCAGTTAAGAGGCTCTAAGAATCAAACTCACTACATTAGCAATAGTCTCAGCATCATGGTTGCTAACTATAGCATAATTATTTACTAAGTGTGGCACATGGACACTAATTTAGAGCACTTAATGAAATTTAAACTCATTACAGTAGTATTGATCTTAGCGTTAAGGTTGCTAACCATTGCACCATTGTTTACTAAACTTACTGGGGCACAAAGACATGAATTTAGAGCACTCAGATTCAAACTCACTACAATAATAATAATGCTTGAGATAAGGATGTTAACCATTGCTCCATGGCAAGGATGGTGAGCATATTCAAAGAAGATTTTAGTCTCGAAAAAGAAATCAAATTTCTTTCAGAGTTTTTTGTCTGCCGTGTCGTAGAAATGTGTCTCTTAATTAAAACTAGCAATGAAAACTGTTTCCGAGATTTTCGTCATGGAACAATAAGCAAAAAGCAATAACAATATGGAGTGGCGGGTGGGGAAATCCACAGAGAAAAATGGCATGAAGATTCTGAAAATCCCAAAGGAGTCATTTCTCTTGCCATAAACAAGATTGCTTTTCCGAATTAACCAATGCCAACATTCTACTTTTTCGGCTTTATTAATGTTATCAAGCATTTCAACCAGGCTGATGTTAGCCAGGTTCCAGGGACTTCTTCTTGCTTATTTTTATATAAATAAAAAAAAATATATTTTTGGTAATAATGAAAAAAAAAAAACAGTTAAACAACAATATTGGCATATTTTCGGGGTGAACAAAAATTTTGGTACTTGTTTAATGAAAATAAGGTAAAAAGAATTCTCAGTGCTCAGGAATTCATTTAAGTGTTACTGCGAGAATATGGCTATTAATGCATGATATAAATGCACTGCTAATGATTTTACTATAGGAATGCATTGAAAATCAGGAAGAGAGCGATTGTCAGTGGTCAGGAATGAAGGCAAGCATTACTGATAGAATAGGGCTATTATATGTATAATGGAAATGCATTGCTAATGATTTTACTATAAGAATGCATCAAAAATAAGGAAGAAAGGGATTGTCCGTGGTCAGGAATGAAGGCAAGCATTACTGATAGAATAGGGCTATT
>OZ010611.1:9727871-9735371 GCA_963932145.1 Acanthosepion lycidas
AATGTATTAAAAGAAGTCAATGAATGTGTAAAAAGCTTATTGTTAATTTTAATGATTTTTTTTTCTTCTGCATCATTTGTTCATCTGCTTTTTCAACTTGCCTCATTAGTTCTCCATCTTCAGCTGAAACCAAATGTGTAGAAGAAAAAAAAATTAAGCATGAAAATAAATTGATTATGAAAAAAACAACTTTAATCCCACTGGTTTCTGTATCAACAGAACGCTTAAATGTAATTATCTTGAGAGCAGCAAGCCATAGAACACGTGTGTAATGGTAATATTAGCCACTTACCTACAATGAAACATTTATTAAAAATTTTGAGCCATTATCCATTACACAACCAGCACATCCATGCTTACAGCACCTAATATCCCCCAGTGGTCATCCATCTTGATACTGACCAGGCTTGATGTTGCTTAACTTTGTACGATCGGATGAGAACTGGTATTTCAATATTATATGGCTGTAAGCCCATATAATGCTCATTTGCAGATGCAAATCCAAGCCTACAACACTTGATATTCCTAAGTGGTCACCCATCTAGGAATGGACCAGGCTTGATGTTGCTTAACTTTGCTGATCATACAGAAATCATCATTTCAATGTGATGTTGCTGTAAGTCCCTTAATACCACCTGTACATCAAAGCTTTCAACACCTGGTATTACCAAGCGTTCACCCATCTACATTTGGACCAGACCTAACGCTGCTTAACCTTGGTGATCAGATGAGAACTTGTGTTTCAACATGATATGACTGTAAGCCTATTAAACCAGATGCAAATCCAAGCCTACAGCACTTGATATTCCTAAGTGGTCACCCATCTAGGTACTGACCAGGTTTGACGTTGCTTCATTTTTGTTATCATACAGGAACCCATGTTTCAACTTAATGCTATCTTATGCCCGTTACACAACTGCACATCCAAGATTACAGCAGCTTGTGTTCCTAAGTGGTCACCCATCTAGGTATTGACCAGTGTTGACATTACTTAACTTCAATGATTGTACAAGAACCAGTGTTTCAACATGATGTGGCCATAAGCCCATTATACCAGCTGAAAATCCAACCCTACAGCACTTGATATTCCTAAGTGGACACCCATCTAGGAATGGACCAAGCTTGATATTGCTTAACCTCACTGATTATACAGGAATTGGTGTTTCAACATGATGTTTCCATAAGCCACTTGTACCACCCTCACATCCAAGCTTACAACACTTCGTATTACCAACCGTGCACCATCTAGGTATGGATGAGGCCTGATGTTGCTTAACTTCATTATAAGCCTATTATACTAGCTGCAAATCCAAGCCTACATCCTCTGATAAGTGGACACCCATCTAGGAATGGACCAGGCTTAATGTTGCTTAACTTCACTGATTGTACAGGAATTGGTGTTTCAAAGTTATGTTACTGTAAGCCCTTTGAATCACCCTCACATCCAAGCTTACAACATCTGGTATTACCAAGTGGTCACCCATCAAGGTATGGACCAGGCCTGACATTGCTTAACTTTGTTGATCGGATGAAAACTGGTTCTTCAGCAGGATATGAGCATAAGCCCATTATACCAGCTGCAAATCCAAGCCTACAGCACCTGATATTCCTAAGTGATCACCCATTTAGGTATTAACCAGGCTTGATGTTGCTTAACTTTGATGTGATATCATTCTGCATTAAGATTTGATTGAATGAATGAAGACAAGGATTTTGGATCACGTAATCTATAGATTAAGAAATTCAGATATTGCAATAAATTTATTTGAAAATATTTTCCAGCCAACGTTTCCCTTATTTGCAGCTATACAATCTTGGTCTTGATTTAAGCAAAATACTTTAATCGTTGGTTTCAAACACAGAACAGATTCAAAGATTTTTTGCCATAGACTCGCTTTTCAAATGATACTGATTTCCCCAGGGTAAAGAATTTTTGCTGGAGGAATGAATCAATTCAATGTAAGGTAATGTCAACTACACAAGAACCAATGTCGTAGTCAGGCATAACCATTTTCTCCAAAGAATTCTCTTTGAAATGGAAATCCCCAAAATTATACTTAATGACCAGATGACATGCATACATCGAATACTGGTTTGTTTGAGAACAAAATTCAAGATTTATTCTTGTGGCTGATGTGGGAGGAATGAAAAGTATAAAGAGAAACGAACGACAGCGACATCTGGTGATGAATTATCAATTTTCACCCCAGAAATGTAAATTTTATACAAGAAAGGAATCTGAATTAGTTTTGGAAAGAAACCATCAACAAAATAAACACAAGTGTAAATATGCAAGTATATTTGCATATATAAATATATATATATTCACACACAGGTACATCATGTTTGTATATCCCAATATACAAATACATATATAAATGTATATATAGTCATATATCCATAAATACACACAAAATATCGATAACTTTATATTATATAAACCTTTACATATACGCACAAAGTGTGTGTGTGTGTATATATATATATATATATATATATATATATATATATATATGTGTGTGTGTGTGTATATATATATATATATATATATATATAATAATGGGGTTAGGTAAATGAAATAAGTAGATATTCGCAACTGTATAAGCACATGCTGGCATGCATACACGGATAAGCAAATAAATAATTACCAAATCTTGCCAAGAGGTGTAAACATAATAGTGCTCATATAGTTAGGTGGAGCTAAGAAATATATATTAATAAATAAACATATACCTACTTTTGGGGTGCAACTTAAGTTTTGTTGGTTACCCATCTCATCAGGCACAAGATATAGCTCAGTGTTTTTAAAAAAAAAAAAAAATTTAAAAACAATAAGCTATATCTGGTGACCAACAAAACTTATGCCAAACATAGGTATATATATATATATATATATATATATATATATACACACACACACACACTGGATGTCTAGCCACACTGATGAGCTGTGATACAGCGAAACTGTCTGTGGATGAACAATATGTATGCTCCTGAAAAATTTATTTCAGTTGAACTCTCTGGAGAGGAAGTGTGGGTTTGTAAACAGTGACTATTATGGCTAATAATGCAAGACTCTTTGGTAAAGCGAATCAAGTTCTCTCAGTCACTGTGTGTTTATCCAAAAATAAATATGCTTAAATTCACCTTCATCCCTGCCATGTGCCAATGGCATAAGGGTAGAATCTCCGACTGATGCCAATTCAGCCAGTTTCAGTTCTAGCTAGAAACAACCAGATGTCTAGCCACACTGATGAACTGCGATACAGAGAAACAGCCTGTCTGTGGATGATATATATATATATATATATATATATATGGGTGCATGGCCAAGTGGTTAGGATGCTTGCTTTCTGACAATAAGACCCAGGTTTGAATCTCACCATGCTCGATTTGTCAGGAAGGAGACTACCTGATGTTATTGGTCTGGAGGGGGGAAAATCCCAGTGTGCAGCACCTTGAAAGTGAAATTGGGTAGACAGAACATTTGGGGCTGTCGACAGCTGTGCTAGCATGAAGTCACAAGTCATCGTGACCGAGGGTTTGAGTGTGCTGGTGTTGTTCAGATCATTGATCATTCTAGATAACACGCTCTCTTCCAGAAACTCTAAGGTCTGCTCAATATAGATGCAGTCTAAACCACATTAGAAGTACAGAGTTGAAGTACGTTTTAGAACAGAGATCAGCAACCTTTTGGAGAGAGTGGGTCAAAAAGCTATGCAATGTCATGCCGAAGGACAATGATAGCAAATGTATTATAAGAAATTGTCTTGATCGCAGACTGTTCCATCTAAAAGTTTACTTTGGTCTGGAGGTTTAAAAAAAAAAAACAACAAAGTTCTTTATTTTACTGCAGGAATAATATTAGGTTGGTGCAAAAATAATGACGTAATAATGTCGTTTTTTGACGTATTAAAAAATACGTCAAAAAAAAAAAAACGACATTATTACGTCATTATTTTTGCACCAACCTAATATAATAACACAAACAACAAAAAATGCAAATTCCTTACTACAAACGAAGTACAGTTAATAGTGGCTAATTATTTAATGAGACATTTATTTCTGCTTATTGTTTGATAACTTCTCTGCATTAGGTGAAATATTTGTCGATAACAGGAGCAAAACCTTGTCGAGGTGGTCATCAGCCACCGTTGTTCTTAAATGACTGATTCTAAGAAAAGTAGATTGTGTTTGTTAATTATTAATTGGATCTAAACTACCATCTGTATACATCCATTTCCTTGTTTCAAGGATTAAAAATGGAGTCAAATGAATGGATCTTTTAGGTCAAGGCTCACAACATTTTAGAGAGAGAAAGCCATGTTGCGGGAGGGCTATGAAATTAAATTATTTAATGAGACATTCATTAATGCTTATGATTCGATAACTTCGCATCAGGTGAAATATTTGTCAATAACAGAAGCAAAACTTTGTCCAGGTGGTCATCACACACCCTTGTTCTTAAATGACTTTTAGCATATTTCATTTTCGGAAGAAATTGTTCACAAGCATATGTACTTCCAAATGCCATAATATTCACATTATTTAATTTTTATTTTATATTTTTTTATTTTATATTTTCTGCTTGGCAAAACATTTCTTGTAGAAGTCAGTAGTGGATTCAGAATGAAATTTTAATGTAAAACACAAACAACAAAAAAAAAAGCAAATTCCTTACATTTCTTGTAGAGGTCAGCAGTTGATTTGGAATTAAATTTCGACTTCAAAAATTAATCACGTTCTAAATTGATTAACTTCAACTGATATATAAACCATTAATGTGCCAGAGCAGGTGTCTTTTAAAGGAACTGGCAAGCCAGCATTGCAGACAGGTGTGTTTGGAAAACAAGAGTAGCCAGCAATTACACATACGCTGTCCAGAAATTCATACAGAGATGTCCTCAAGGACACATGGCACGGTGGATAAAGGTGTTAGTTAGATCCAGTAACAGGTCCCAAAGAGTGTGAGTTCAATACCCAGTTGAGGTAGTGGAGAACATTCAGAGGGAAAATTAACAGGAGATAACTGACATCCATTAAACATGGCACATGGAACTAGAACAGTTTACCCCAGTGAGCGAAATAAAGGGTTCAGTACAACATTCCAACCACCTGAAGAAGGCCAGAGCATATAATGACCGAAATATTGTAATAAATATGCCGACAAAGATGAGGACATTAGTCTGAATAATGTAAATAGTGTACATAATAGCTCATCTCAGAAATATAGACAGATACTGAAAGGCCGAAACATTGTAATAAATATGGCGACAAAGATGAGGACAATAGTCCGAATAATGTAAATAGTGTACATAATACCTCATCTCAGAAATATAGAGAGATACTGAATGGCTGAAACGTTGTAATAAATATGTCGACAAAGATGAGGACAATAGTCCAAATAATGTAAATAGTGTACATAATACCTCATCTCAGAAATATAGAGAGATACTGAATGGCCGAAACGTTGTAATAAATATGGCGACAAAGATGAGGACAATAGTCCGAATAATGTAAATAGTGTACATAATACCTCATCTCAGAAATATAGAGAGATACTGAATGGCCGAAACGTTGTAATAAATATGTCGACAAAGATGAGGACAATAGTCCGAATAATGTAAATAGTGTACATAATACCTCATCTCAGAAATATAGAGAGATACTGAATGGCCGAAACGTTGTAATAAATATGTCGACAAAGATGAGGACAATAGTCCGAATAATGTAAATAGTGTACATAATACCTCATCTCAGAAATATAGAGAGATACTGAATGGCCGAAACGTTGTAATAAATATGTCGACAAAGATGAGGACAATAGTCCGAATAATGTAAATAGTGTACATAATACATCATCTCAGAAATATAGAGAGATACATTTTTGTAATTTAAAATAGTTTACTGTTAATGTTAATAATTGAACGTGTACAATTTATAAACACCTCAGGAAAGATATCCATATTTTATCCTCATTGTGTGTGTACATGTATGTGCACACACACACACATATAGCTTTTGTACACACGCTTTTGTGACACACCTTGGGTGTTCATGAGAGTCAAATTTGCTGAGAAATTGCAACATCATTGCTAGTAATAGTCAATCCCCAAATCTCAAGACACCTCAAAGAAAAGTAACTTTATATGAAGTTTAATTCAAGCTGAAATAAAATATAAGCCTCGGCCAAGTTTTGTCTGGCATATATTAACCTCCTCTCTCTTCTATCTCTTTCCCCCTTTTCTCTTTCTTTCTTTCTTTCTTTGCAGCTGTGTATCTGTTTCTTTTCGTGGTTACTTTCCATCACTTATTTCGCTTTGATTGGAGTTCACAGAGAGAGGGAAAGAAAGGGGTTACTTTGTAGTTTGTCAGTGTAGTAGCTTTTTGCATGTGGACAAGAATTGGCCTTATCTCAAAAATTTTGCACACTGCTCTGCAATTGTTTTGCACACACACAAAGCTTAAATATGTATGGCATATTGTATTTAAGGATGTGTATGTTATATATATATATATTCATCCTTTGAGGGACTTTATCAAGGTAAATGCAAGGATTTTGTTTTGTAACAAGTATTTATATACAAATGCAAAAATGTCATTGGTTTTTCAAAAATTTTAACTTTTACATTTGTCTTACTAAACTTAAAAATTTTTGAAAGATTGTATTTAACAGACGGTAAAAGGTTTTTTTGTTTCACTGAAATTTATAGTATGCACCTTGTGGGAAAATTTGTAGTCTTTTCCTAAATAATAAGTACATATATTTATTAATCATTAGTTAAGAATAAGTAAAAAAAAATTACCAGTTAAAAAAAAAAACAAATGAAAAAACATTTCATGCAAATATATCCTGATTTAAAGCTTAACAATAAATCATTTTAACAATCCAATAGATATATGCTTTATTTCTTTACATTAAAAGAGAAATGTTTTCGCTAAAATGTACTTTGAATACAAAATTAATAATTAATACTAAAGAGGGTGAGAGAAGGTTTATTGTTCCACTGGGTTTTATAGTTAACACACTGCATGAAAATTTGGAGTGATAGCTTAAAACAGGTGTAGATGTTTTCAAATTAATATGTATATTTTTTTATTATACATACTTGTTGCTGACATTCATTTCAAAATAGGTAACTACAGCAAATCAGCGTACATCTATTCATTTATTTATTTATTTACCATCAGATCATGCGTTACAAATATATATGTTGTGTTATGTATATTTAAATTTATTTAATAATGTTGATATAATTTATTATGATTGCATATTATTTTTCACATACACAATACGCAAATGTTTGGTTATATAAACGGATTGATACAACTGAATTTCCTATTTAAAATGCTGTAAAATCAGGAAAAACAGCCCTAATTCAAAAATACCCTGGTTAATTTTAATGAAATTTGGCTCTGCACTTGGCTGGAGTTCAAGATACGATATGATCCTAAATTCTGGATCTCTGGAACATACAAGTTTAGTGTTTGTGTATTAGA
>OZ010611.1:9745371-9753315 GCA_963932145.1 Acanthosepion lycidas
TTTAAAATACTGTATAATGAATGTTGGTGGTAATATTTTATTATTTTTATATTTTATTTTGCCCAGACACACACACATATATATATATATATATATATATATATATATATATATATATATATATATATATAACCATCATAAAATTAAATTAATAAACTCAAAGTTAATTAATAAATTTCAAGAGTAGATTCTATAATCTGCAGTCAGAATCTGGATTGTTAGGGCAAGAGGTCAAATGTCACCTTCTGGCACAAAGGCTTGTGAAAAACAGCTGGCATCTTTATATGGCAGCCCCCAATTAACAGGAGGGTGTCAGATTGAGACAGGATAGGGTTGCAGGGGAAAGGAAATATGTCTCTACTCAACTCAAATATGCAATGCAATATCTGTGGCCCTAGATGGCCTGTCTTTGCTACTGATTTATTAATCTAGTCTTAGAAATTCCCCCACCCATCACCTGGTGACTGAGTAAAGCATCATTTACCATCCCATCACAAGTTTTGATTAATTAGTTACCAATCTTTCAAAATTGCAACAGTCACACTATTTTTTTTTTTTTTTTTTTTTTTGATACCTGGGTGGGAGAGGGCTTGAGTAGTAGTGACTTTTTGTTTTTCGTGTCGAGAAAGAAAAATAATATTGAACCTAGAGAAGACAGTAATAAAAGTTTAAACAAACAAATGAACACTCTTTTGTTATTTATCTTTTAAAGGCGATCCCTTCCTGAAGCGAGCATCTTCACATTCATGACTCAGAGCGAACGAAAGGCAGTGGCACTAGATAGGAAGTGACCTTCCCCACCTTTACAGAGATAAACTGCAAGTTGCATGAAAGCAAACTGCAGTTAGTGACCAGATCCATACGTCAGATTTGGTTGGAAATGGGAGCCAGGAACGGTGATGAGAGGAGGAAGTGTGATTGGAGCGGGAAGCGGAAAAGATGGAATCTCTCTTGTTATTTCGAGCACAAACCTACCCATCATCCTTTTGCTCATTTTCAAATCCTGAAATGGTGACAGCTTGCGGCTGTCAAGAGCAGTAGCCAACGAGTCCCTAGGAACAAATTGAGTTCTGTAAATGTATGGGGTGCCTCCTGGTGTCTCAGTCAGGCGAGTGATGGGGTTTACTCTGCAGAGGATCATTCACAGAGAAGCCATCTTTATTTTGTAGTCGGAGAAAAGCACCAGTTTCAGAGAAGATAAATAAGAAAATGCAACTTAGTGGATTGCTCCAGCCTTTCATTTATGTTTTATTTTATTGCTTCTATTTATGAGGAGGCAGAATACTTTTAAGCAAACCAGACAGTCTTTTTTTAACCTCAAAGATTAACAAAACACTTCCCCCTTTCCAAAAAAAAAAAAAAAAAAAAAAAAATCAATCAATATTTGATTCACAAATTGTTTTTTTCTTTTTTTAATCATTTCACTCTAAGCAAGGCAATAAAGCCACTAAGACACAAGAATGCAAAGACTATTAATGAGAAGTGATGTGAAAGAATAATAAAAGAGCAGGTTTCAAAAAGACAGAAGATGGTGACAATAACACTAAGACACAAGGGGTTACTGGGAGTGAAAGAGAATGAGAAGACTTTAGGGAGGAGAAAGGACAATAAAAGAACGGCTTTCCAGGAAGACAGAAGATGGCGATGATGCCACTAAGACGCAAGGGGTTACTGGGAGTGAAAGAGAATGAAGAGACATTAGGGAGGAGAGAGGACAATAAAAGAACTGGTTTCAAGAAGACAGAAGATGGTGATTAGCATCATTTAGGAATATGAATCATGTTCAATTTAAAACATCAGGACTTGTTACATAGATCAATAAGGAACATTTACTTTCAATTGATGGCTATCACGATTTGGAGTAAACTTGAAAATACAAGAGCAACAAGTGAGAGAAAGCGACAGAAAGAAGATTAATTACTTTTTTTTTTTAGTTGAAGATGATTTGACAAAGTAAACTGGTATCTATAAAACTGACCATCCCATGAAAAAGAAAACAAACAATACGTGGTCTATTAGAAGCGGGATAAAATTTTGAGATTTATGTCTTGGGGTGAGGGAATATGGTAATAATGTCTCATCACATAAAAAACAAAGGTGAAAGGAAAAACTAGTGAAACATTTAATAACTGATATTGCTTCATCAAATTAAAAATGAAGATGAAAATAAAAAAAAAATAATAATAATATTTCATTAGAAAAAAGGAAAACAAAGGGAAGCCATGTCAAAAGCGTTGAGCCAGTGATGTAAGCTGAGGTGCCAGGTCAGGATCAATTACATCAATTACGGACCTTTTTTTGAATTTGTCAAGAATCTCAAGATATATAGTAGAAGAACCAGACGAGATATGTCAGCAGTTTTCAATGTATGGACGAATGATAGATTTATAAATGTTCAAGATGGATTCTGGTGAGAAAAATTGTTTGGCACGACACAGAAATGTTGAATAATAATTTTGTCAGGCAGGAGATAAGTTGACATTTAAAACTGTTGGTTACTTTTGGGATAGATATCTTCTCCACGTCAGCCAAACTGAAGTGGCAGGAGTTGATTTGGCATTTAAAACTGTTGGTTAATTTTTAGATAGATATCTCTTCCACCTCAGCCAAACTGAAGTGGCAGGAGTTGAGTTGACATCACAATAACAATGCAAATAGTAATCATTCAACTATTCAATATCATTGTGTTGTATTATGCCACACAATTTATCTTGTTTGACATCCCTAATTTGTAGCTCACCTCTTAGATCGCCCCTTTTGCTAACAACCATTCATTTAATTTCTTTAGCATCAAATAAAGTAGGCTTACCTTGTAGCGTACACCATGTCCCCTTGAAGAGTTACAGATATTAAAGATGCAACGTTGACTCTATCCCGCATTGTAAATGACTGGTGAGCTTCCAATGTCCGGATGAAAGTCAACAGAAACGTTTCATTTTTAATGAGATTCATAAATGCCTGTAATGGTTTATTGCTGACAGTGTTTGCATTTGGCTGATACTGCAAAGAAAGAAAAAAGATTAATTAGTTTAATTGAAATTAATTAAAAATTTCATCTTTTCAGAATATATACAAGTTGTAATGGCCAAAGTTTGGTTTGGTTTTTGTTTTACGGCATATCAACCTCAATGGGTTATTAAATGCTGACAGCATTTTTTATTGCCGGTAATTTTTTTTTTTCAAAAATCTATTTCTGGGAATATTTTCCTTCAAAAATTTATCACTGGAAAATTTATTTTCGAAAGAGGTATAGCTGGTAATATTTTTTTGTTTTTTTTAAAAAAAAACTGTACAGTTGGTATTTTTTTTTTTTTTTTTCAAAAATTTATTGCTGGTAATAATTTTTTACAAAGTATTTCTGGTATTAAAACCTATTTTTACACTTTCATAGTGTTTTGACCCCAGTTTGGGGGGTTAAGTATTTGCCCATAGCTGGGACCCTAACAGGTGCTACCACCCCCGGTCAGGGTAGACCTGGGAACACCAGCAACTAAGAGGTGGTTCCACACTCCTCAAAACCTCCCAATCAGAGTTCTTGCTGTTAGACATAGCTAATTGTCTTACCCAGGATGCAGATGTTGTTTACCGTCATACCCAGGATGGTGTGAGGCCTACATGAAGTGTCTTAAGGAGGTACTGCTTCTCTGAGTTAAGGGGGTGGCCACTGGAAGACCATATGTCTAGAAACAGGACCTTGCACCATGCCTCACAAGCCAGTCACAGCTGTTAGACAATTTCTGCAATCACATCACCCCTTACATCTGACCACCTAAGTCCACTGACTGCAACCTCCTTGATTATTTTGTGTGGGGTGCAGTTGAGTGAGAGACCAAGAAAACTATAATGACGTAATAATGTCATTTTTGACGTATTTTTTAACGTCAAAAAACGAAATTATTACGTCATTATTTTTGCACCAACCTAATAACACCATAGATGAACTGAAGGCAAGGATTATGGCAGCATTCAGCTACTTAAACAAGAAGACAGTCCAGAAGAGTTATAGAAGAGTCGTTGAAGCCAATGATGATTTTATTAAATAAATTTACTCTTTAGTATTTAAAGATATTTTTGTGTAATTTTGGTAAATATATCTGAGATGCCAGTTTTATCTTCATTTTGGTGTCATTTAGACGACAATTTATCCATCGCAACCTGTATACCTGTTCAAGTGAGATGCCAGTGTTATTTTTCATTTTGCCGTCATTTAGACGACAATTTATCTATCGCAACCTGTATACCTGTTCAAGTGAGATGCCAGTGTTATTTTTCATTTTGGTGTCATTTAGACGACAATTTATCCATCGCAACCTGTATGTCTGTTCAAATGAGATGCCAACATTATTTTTCATTTTTGCGGCATTCAAACGACAATTTACCCCTCGCACCCTGTATCTCTATTAAAATGAGATGTCAGTGTTATTTTCACCTTAGCCTCATTTAGACGACAATTTATCCATCGCACCCTGTATATCTGTTAAAATGAGAGATGCCAGTGTTATTTTCATTTTGGCCTCATTTAGACGACAATTTACCTGTCGCACCCTGTAATGAGAAGAAAAAAAAAAAAAAAACAATGTTTCATGATTTGAACATCTATTTGGTCTCAAGATCACACCAGATCTCAAGTGGAACTCAGAAATGCTGGAAATAGGGTTAACAGTTTCTATTGCTTCAAGAAATACCAGTCACCTTTTACAAGAATGTGATTATACCAAAAAAGAACAGAATATTGTCAATCCTCACCTTCCAGCATTAAACAGAGTTCAAAATCATTTACATGGCCCTATGGATATACCAGCTTCCTCTGTGGGTGTGAGAGTTGGGCACTCCTGGTTGAGGCAGGAAAAAGGACCCAGGTATTTGAGAACAAATGCTTGAGAAGGCGCCTTTGCATCTCTTGTCGAGAGTACAAAACCAATGACTATATAAGGAACAAAATGTCTCATAGGCCAACAGGAATCTCTCCTAACCATGATGGTGTAAAATATTTGGGATAATCTGCTGATGACGTAAAATAGTCAGGATAATCTGCTGACAGGGTGAAATATTTGGCTAATATAAAGTGCAGTTATATATTGGGGATAATCTGCTAAGAGGTTAAATAAATGAGGTAATCTGCTGTTGCAGTTATGCATGTTTGGGATAACCTGCTGATAGGATTAAATATTTGGAATAATCTACTAAGGGCTTAAATAAATAGGATAATCTGATACGGTTATATATTTTGGATAATCTGTTGAGAGGGTTAAATATTTGGGATAATCTGCTAAGGGGTTAAATAAATGGAATAATTTGTTGATGGGATTAGATACTTGGAATAATCTGCTGATGTGGTTATATATTTAGGATAATCTGTTGAGGTTTAAATATCTGAGATAATCTGGTAAGGGTTAAATAAATGGAGTAATATTCTGTTGCAGTTAGATATATTTGGGATAATCTGCTGATGGGATTAAATATTTGGAATAATCAATTAAGGGCTTAACTAAATGGGATAATCTGTTGATGCAGTTATATACTTAGGATAATCTGCTAAAGGGTTAAATAAATGGGATAATCTGCTGATGAGGTTATATATTTGGGATAATCCACTGATGTAGTTAAATATTTGCGATAATCTGTTGAGGGGTTAAATATTTGGGGTAATCTTCTTATGGGGTTAACTACTTTGGTTGATCTTTCTGCAAATTATCCTAATGTTGGCCAATATAAGCTCTGGTAAAACATGTAATGATAACAGCAAAAATTGCAATACGAGCACTGGAAAAATATCGTTGCTGAAGACATTAGGTTTATAATACCCAGAAATTCATAAACAGATGTCCTCAAGGACACATGGCACAGTGGATAAAGGCATAGTTAGATTCAGTGACAGGATCCAAAGAGTGTGAGTTCAATACCTGGTTAATGCGATGGAGGGGAATAAACAGGAGATAACTGATATCCATTAGACATGGCATGTGGAACTAGAACAGTCTACCTCAATGAGCAAAATAAAGGGTTGCAGTTTGACAGTCCAGTCACCTGAAGAAGGAAGAAATATGATGACAAAGATGAGGACAATAGTCCAAATAATGTAAATAATGTGCATAACACCTCATCTCAGAAATATAGACTGATACTGAAGGGCCGGAACGTTGTAATAAATATGGCAACAAAGATGAGTACAATAGTCTGAATAATGTAAATAGTGTACATAATTACCTCATCTCATCTCAGAAATATAGACAGATACTGAAAGGCTGAAATATTGTAATAAATATGGCGACAAAGATGAAGACAATAGTCTGAATAATGTAAATAGTGTACATAATACCTCATCTCCGAAATATAGACAGATACTGAAAGGCCGAAACGTTGTAATAAATATGGTGACAAAGATGAGGAGAATAGTCAAAATAATGTAAATAATGTACATAATACCTCATCTCAGAAATATAGACAGATACTGAAAAGCAGAAATGTTGTAATAAATATGGCAACAAAGATGAGGACAATAGTCTGAATAATGTAAATAGTGTACATAATACCTCATCTCATCTCAGAAATATAGACAGATACTGAAAGGCCGAATTGATGTAATAAATATGGTGACAAAGATGAGGACAATAGTCCGAATAATGTCATTAGTGTACATAATACCTCATCTCAGAAATATAGACAGATACTGATGCAAAGTTGATTTGGCAGAATACTTCATCATCAAAATATCCTCCAACCCAACGTCAATATTTAACCAGTTTAACCCCAGTTAAACCAATGATATAAATCATTGCTAATAATGAACTAAACTGCAACAATACTGAAAAAAACAAAAAGTCCTTTTCTTCCGTCTGGAGTTAAATGCATTTGAATACTGAATTTACCCATGGTGCATTGCTTTGTACATGCGAACTCTGAAATTCAAATTTGGCAACATTCTTTGTGCAAAATACTTTTTCCCCGTCCGATTCACTCTACCAAGTAAACCATCCTCAATCTTTCTTGCTTTCCTTCATCTTAGTCATCAACTGATTAAAGTTCATTTCAGAAGTTGGTGGACACAAAACACCCAATACAGACAGACAGACTTCGCAACCGAGAAGGCGGGAAATTCTGTAAGATAACTTGATTCCATAATGTGTATTTTTCTTGGAATATTTTTTTTGTTTTGTTGCCAGAGTTCATTTGAATGCAGACAGAGGCGGACTGAAAATTTTATAAGGCTGATTTGCTTTTACAATGTATGAAGGAAATGAGGAGAGGTGCTGGGGTTGGGGGGATGCACATTTGAAGAAATGTTCCTGTTTACAAGGTTTGAGGAAAAAAAAATGGATGGAAAAATGAAGCCGGGGCACAAAACTGGTGAGCAAAGAAAGGTTCAGGTAAAGAGAGAAGGGGAGCGTTAACTCAAGTTTAAGGAGAAGGAGAGATGAAAAGATAGAAAAAGACGGGAAACAAATAAAGTTTAAAAAACATAGAAAGGAGAGCGAGTCAAAGAGCGAAGACCAAAGAGAGTCAAGGAAGAGAGAGAGAGAGAGAGAGAAAGAAATAAAACAAAGAAGAGAGAGAAAGAGAAAGAACAAATCAGTGGAAGAGAGATAACGAAAGAAAAAGTGGAAGTGCGAGAGAGAAAGAAAAAAAGGAAACGAGAGAGAGAAGGAAAACGAGGAAGAGAGAGAAAGAGAAGAAAAACAAGGGAGAGAGAGAGAGAGAAGGAAAACAAGGGAGAGAGAGAGAAGGAAAACAAGGGAGAGAGAGAGAAGGAAAACAAGGGAGAGAGAGAGAGAGAGAAGGAAAACAAGGGAGAGAGAGAGAAGGAAAAAAAGGAGGAGAGTGAGAGAGAGAAGGAAAACAAGGGAGAGAGAGAGAAGGAAAACAAGGAAGAGAGTGAGAGAGAAGGAAAAAGGAAGAGAGAGAGGGAGAAGGAAAACAAGAAAGAGAGAGAGGGAGAAGGAAAAC
>OZ010611.1:9763515-9796015 GCA_963932145.1 Acanthosepion lycidas
GAGAAAAGCTACTTGAGTGGAACGTACATCTCACCAGGGAAATGGAAAGGGAATGAGGGTGGTTTGCTACAATGGGCATGGAATAGCAGGTCCTAGCCATGACGGTTAGTACTGGTGGAAATAAGTAGTGTAGTTCATGTAAAACTCTCCATGGAAATAACGAGAGGTTTGCGATGTGTCATCTGTGAGAAAGGGTTTGCAGAGCAGAAAATAATTTGTCACCTACAAGGACGCAGAGACACTTTTGGATTCTATGAAAAGGGGAAAGTAAAGACTGCATGGCTCCTGCTCATATATGGCAGCACTACCCTATTTTCGGCCTGATCTGGCTCTTGTAAAGGTAGATAGCTGGAGGAGTCAGGCACTTACTGGAACAGTACAAGCAACCGACCATTTTTCCAGAATCTATAGTGATTGATCATATGTACAAGTTCCACTTGAGATCTGGGTCGAGTTTAAGTCCCAATAGATTTTCAAGGCACAGGGCCTTCCGGAGGGAAGACGAACATCCATCCATCAAGACTGGTGGAAATTTTGGGTCTGATCAACGGTAGTTGAATGTCACTATTTTGTTTTTTTGAGGCATTGAATGTGACCAGCCAGTTTCTTCCCCATTGAGCTGTTAGAGCTTAGACAGAAGAGAGATCAGCTGCCAAACTCTGATCGGCAAACATGGACAAACATGCCTGCAAAAAGTATGAATTTTCCCATGACACCATTATTATTTTAACTACCTTCACTCCTCGGAATTGTTTATTGTTTTAAAAAGCGATGACTAGAATTGGAATAAAACCTAAACATATGATGAAAGTGAATTTATACATGTATAATTCATCCATCTTCACTCTTCAGCAATGTTTATAGTTTTAAAAAGCGATGATTAGAATTGGAATAAAACCTAAACATATGATGAAAGTGAATTAATTACATGTATAATTCATCTACCTTCACTCTTTAGCAATGTTCATTGTTTTAAAAAGCAATGATTAGAATTGGAATAAAACCTAAACATATGATGAAAGTGAATTTATACATGTATAATTCATCTACCTTCTCTCTTCGGCAATGTTTATTGTTTTAAAAAGCGATGATTAGAATTGGAATAAAACCTAAACATATGATGAAAGTGAATTTATACATGTATAATTCATCTATCTTCACTCTTTGGCAATGTTTATTGTTTTAAAAAGCAATGATTAGAATTGGAATAAAACCTAAACATATGATGAAAGTGAATTTATACATGTATAATTCATCTACCTTCACTCTTCGGCAATGTTTATAGTTTTAAAAAGCGATGATTAGAATTGAAATAAAACCTAAACATATGATGAAAGTGAATTTATACACGTATAATTCATCTACCTTCACTCTTCAGCAATGTTCATTGTTTTAAAAAGTGATGATTAGAACTGAAATAAAACCTAAATATTTGATGAAAGTGAATTTATACAATTTTTAGTTCTGTCTTGAGAATTTGCAGCAGAAAATATTAAACACTATTCATTCATTAGAATAATGGATGTGGCATGATAGGTCTTAACCGTGGAAGTTAGAACTGGTGGAACTAAAGAATATAGCCTGTCTGAGCATTTTCCATAGAAATATCAATAGCGCAGTGGATTTTTCCGATGTTTTGTCTGTGGAGAATAGGGGATTGTATGGTGGAAAATAATTCATCACTTACAAGAATGCAGAGACACTTTTGGACTCTATCAAAAGTGGAAAGTAAAGACTGTGTAGCTCCTTCCAATATATGGCAGCATTGCTCCATTTCTAAACAGATCTGGTTCTTGTAAAGGTAGAGCATAGCAGGAGGAGTGAGATACTTGCTGGAGTATTACAGAGAATTGGCCATTTTACCAGCATCTTTAGTGAATAACCATATGTACAAGCTCTACTTGAGGGATCTGGGTTGAGTTCCCAAAAGGTGCTTGAGGCACGGGGTTTCCGTTTGTTATTTCAGGAAACTTCTTTATTATTTTCCTTTTTTTTTCAAATTTCATGATTAATTTTTCCTTATTAAAATTTAAGACGCACCCCAGAGTTTTAGTTATTCTACAAGTGTGCCCTGAAGTAAAAAAGTGTCGAGAATCACTTGGCTATTCCATTTATATTTAATATTATCGAAGTAACATTTTTTTGTCTTTTTCTTTTTTTTTTCTTTGTAAATAGCACCCATAATATATGTTTTTGCACTTGTATGGAAAGTGGAACTGAATTTCTGGTATGAGGAGTTATCATTATTTACACTATTTACATTTGTAGGATACCTGAGTTGATATGATGAAGGCCATTTGTTTTATTATTATTATTATTATTATTATTATTAATATTATTTACTCATTCTCCTCCTTCTAATTATTTATTATTAATATTATTACTACTACTACTACTACTACTAATAATAATAATAATTATTATTTATTATCAACATCACTCCTCATTATCCGTTCTCTTTATTATTTCTTCTTTTTATTATTGTCATTCCTTATTACTATTTTTTTTTTTTAAAGTGTTTCACTCCAAGCAAGGTGGGAAGCCACGAGCACGCAAGGGGTTATAGAGAGTTGGAGCAAGAGCAAAGACGAGTGATAGAAGAAAGGATAAAAGAGAAGGATAGGGGATAGAACAAGGCATCTGGAGACGTCGATTGACATTACATTTGAATAGTTGGAGATTATAACTATCAGGGAAACAAGAAAAGGGGAGGGAGTTCCACAGGCAACAAGTGCAAGACATGAAGCTATTGGAGTAGAAGAGACAGCTATATTTAAAAGTTTCGACGGTGAAAGGGTGAGAGCGAGATGCCAGCCTCGTAGGATGCTTAAATTCATGAAGTCTGGGAACCAATGAATGCAGCTCCTCGGAGCAGTTACCATGAAAGTATTTGTCAAAAAAACAGGAGGTGACGCCATGTCTGTGAGAGAGTGACTACAGATGAGATGCCAGATCAGAGCCAATTACATTGCATATCCATCTCTGGATTTTATCAAGAACCTTGAGACAAACAGAAGGGGCTCCAGGCCATATATGGCAGCAATACTCCATGCAAGGGCGAATGGTTGATATTACTTATTATTATCATTCTTCTTCTTATTATTATTATTCCTTCTCATTATTATCATTGTTTATTATTATTAATATTCCTTCTTATTATCATTCACTATTATCATCATTCATTTCTTCTTATTATTATTCCTTATCATTATTATTCATTCTCATTATTATCATTCTTTTATTCCTTATTATTATTATTATTCATTCTATTATTATTATTATTATTCATTCTATTATCATTCTTTTATTCCTTATTATTATTCCTTATTATTATTAATTCTCATTATTATCATTCTTTTATTCCTTATTATTATTCCCTATTATTATTATTCATTCTCATTATTATCATTCTTTTATTCCTTATTATTATTATTCATTCTCATTATTATCATTCTTTTATTCCTTATTATTATTATTCATTCTCATTATTATCATTCTTTTATTCCTTATTATTATTATTCATTCTCATTATTATCATTCTTTTATTCCTTATTATTATTATTCATTCTCATTATTATCATTCTTTTATTCCTTAATATTATTATTCATTCTCATTATTATCATTCTTTTATTCCTTAATATTATTATTCATTCTCATTATTATCATTCTTTTATTCCTTATTATTATTATTCATTCTCATTATTATCATTCTTTTATTCCTTATTATTATTATTCATTCTCATTATTATCATTCTTTTATTCCTTATTATTATTATTCATTCTCATTATTATCATTCTTTTATTCCTTATTATTATTATTCATTCTCATTATTATCATTCTTTTATTCCTTATTATTATTATTCATTCTCATTATTATCATTCTTTTATTCCTTATTATTATTATTCATTCTCATTATTATCATTCTTTTATTCCTTATTATTATTATTCATTCTCATTATTATCATTCTTTTATTCCTTATTATTATTATTCATTCTCATTATTATCATTCTTTTATTCCTTATTATTATTATTCATTCTCATTATTATCATTCTTTTATTCCTTATTATTATTATTCATTCTCATTATTATCATTCTTTTATTCCTTATTATTATTATTCATTCTCATTATTATCATTCTTTTATTCCTTATTATTATTATTCATTCTCATTATTATCATTCTTTTATTCCTTATTATTATTATTCATTCTCATTATTATCATTCTTTTATTCCTTATTATTATTATTCATTCTCATTATTATCATTCTTTTATTCCTTATTATTATTCCTTATTATCATTATTATTCCTTCTCATTATTGTCATTGTTCATTATTAGTAATATTCCTTCTTATTATCATTCATTCCTTATTATTATTATTATCATCATTTCTTTTTATTATTATTTTTCTTTTTCATTTCCTTTCCTTCATTTATTGCTTTTCATAGGGGGCCTCAATTTTAAATGGATTTACATATAACTAACTCAAATCCCCAAGGCCCTCTTCAAAATTTAGGGAAATACCAAAAAAATTCAAATGCATATATATTCATGATCTGGGGAGCATTTGAAAAAAACAAAACAAAAAGAATTATTTCTTGGAGAGGTGTGTTTCTGTAGAAATGCCAACTGTTCGTATACATAATCACATCACTGAACATGTACAAGATCAGTAAAAATATAAATCTAAAAATACTCTTTGACAACAAATGGCAGGAAAAGATTTCTTATTACATATGTTCCCCCCATCCCCCAAAAAAAACTACCCAGAAATCCACTAATTATTGGTACATGTGTATCAGAGATGTGTAATATCATTTTCTTGGTGATATCATGGCACAAACGAGAGTCAAGGGTCTGTGGAAAGGACGCCAATGCTATGGTCCTTGGCCAAGAATTATTTGATCACCAGCCAAGTTCTCAGCAGGTGTTTTTAAGTGTGACCAAAGTCCAGAGATAAGAATTTTAAAGCAGAAGAAAAAGAATATTCAACAATGTGACAAGTATAATTAAGGACTCTAGTCATTTTGATCATTTCACCCCAATCAAGGTGATAATACCATGAAGATGCAAGGGGTTACTGGGGGTGAAAGAGAATGAGAAGACTTTAGTGAGGAGAAAAGGCAATAGAAGAACAGGTTTCAGGAAGGCAGAAGATATCAATTGACATTGCATTTAAATTTTTAAAGGTTATAGGTGACAGAGAATCAAGAAACCAGAATAGTTCCACAGGTGAGAAGTGCGAGAAAAGAAGCTATTAGAATTGTATTTACAGTTACATCTCACTATTTCAACAGTAAAACAATGAGGCCTAGTTACCAATCTAGTACTATGTTTAAATTCATGTGATCAAGGTACCGAGGAAGAAAGCTTATTAGAATAACTCTCTTTCACTCTCTCCCACCTTAATAATGTTTTCTTTTTCTCATATTTTTTCACACATTATAACCCTTTACATCTTAGTGGCTTTATTGCCTTCTTTGGAATGAACAATTTTGATTGATTCATTTTCTCCAAATTTTTTAGATTGTAAGAATTTGTTTTGTGATTATAATGGTTTAGTGATACAAGTTTTACTAATTAACCCATAGGTAAGGGGATAAGATACATACATTTCCCAAGGGTATTTGCATGTAAGAAACCCAATGGGAATTGGAACTCGACAATAGTTCCGACTCATTATCCATTACAACACCTACACACCCAAGCTTATAACACCTGGTATTTTCAAACGGTCACCTATCTAGATACTGACCAGGTTTGACGTTGCTGAACTTTGGTGATTGTAGGGGAACCGGTATTTCAACATGATGTGGCAATAAGAGAAAATAAAAATGTGATAGAGGAAAACGATTTCTTTTTCTCACATTATTTCACAATCAATAACTCTTTGCGTCTTAGTGGCTTTATTTCCTTGTTTGGAGTGAACAAAAGGAAAGTCAGAGAGAGGAAAGTAGCAAGTAACAAAAGCTATGTAAATGAATGACATGGGAAGATGTGGAGGACCATGATCATCCATGTCCTGTATGGGTAAAACACATAAAAAAAGAACTTCATCAGTGGCTAGTATATAGAACAAGAATGGTCTTATGAATCAGTCTTGTACTCGAATGTAATTTCAATTAGATACAATCTAGAATCAAAACCGGATGGAATGCTGTCAACACATTACAATATTTATTTGTCTTTTGATTATACAATATCTTCAATGAACTCATTAGGATTAACCTTCCAAAATTAAAACTTGCTTTTCCTTCCGATAAATGTTTACAAGCACTGGAATGAAAATTCATTATTAACGCAAAAAAAGCCAATCATATTTTCGTTCACTTGAAACATTTTCCTTGAAGAGAAAACAAAACAAATGAAGAATCTGTTTTGTTAATCTATCTCTTTTGAACTAATCCTTGAATATGAGAAATGCATTGTTTTCTTAACTCTTCCATTTGGAGAGTTCCAATTCATATCCTCCATTAGATATATTGAAAAGCAGTTTTACCAGCAACAAACAAGAATAAACTAACATGGAGAAGGATTAATCCTTGTCGTGCCATCAGAAATCAAGATCAACTCAACAGATATTCAATAATATTAAACTTTAATCTATCTTCTGCAATTTGACTGTGGGAAAATAATCCTGTGAAATCAAAACATATTCAATGTTTTTCTTTTTTTAACTTACACAATTGGAGAGTTCTACACCGAGCAGATTGGAAAATATATTTATCACTTTGGAATAAAGATGTTGTTTAAGAACAAAAATATGTTTATAAATTATGAAGAAAGTAAGGAATTCTTTATTGAAGAAGTGGAATGAAAAACAAGGAGAGAAAATATGAAGAGAATAAAAGGAAAAGTCGCAGATTTCTCTGAAGAAGGAAATGGACGTATAAAATTCCAGGAAATGTTTTTCTCAAAAGTGACAGAATTTTCTTCTTATACACTTTGCATTCTTTTTGTTGATGGTTTTTAAATTTCCATTCACTTTTGCTTTCATTCTTTATTTTTCATTCTATTTTCATTCTTTATTTTTCATTCTATTTTCATTTTTTTTTTTTTTCATTCCTTTATCATTTTTTATTCTTTGGTTTCATTTTTTAATTCCTTTTTTATTCTGCTTTCAATTTTTTTTTTGTTAAAGGTTTTAAAATTTTCATTCACTTTCATTTGATTTTACATTTCTTTGTTTTTCATTTGTTTTCATTTTTTTTTCCATTCTTTTTTTCATTAAAAGTTTCAAATTTCTATTTAACTTTACTTTCGTTCTTTTTTATTCTTTATTTTTCATTCTTTTATTCATTTTCTGTTTTCATTTTTTTTCATTCCTTTTGTTAACAATTTTAAAATTTCGTTCACATTCAATTTTTCATTCATTATTTTTCATTTTTTCATTCATTTTTTTCTATTCTTTTTTCATTTGTTTGTTTTCTTTATTTTGTTATAAAATTTTAAAAATTTCCATTTATTTTTATTTTCCTTCTTTGTTTTCAATCTTTTTAATAAAAATCACTTCAGGAATTTTATTTTTTATTTTTTACTCTATTTTTTTTAACCGTTATTTATTTTTCATTCTTTTTTCAGTCAAATATATTTTTGCATTTGATAAACTGTTCTCATTCCACTACCCATGAGAACAGTCTGGCCCCATTAATTAAATAAAGGGTTCCGTTTGGAATTGACTATAGGTTACCTGGATTTATATGAAGTCTGGAGGACACAACGGCTGAAACTTTGTAATAACAACAAAGATGAAGAAAATAGTCTGAATGCAAATAGTGTAAAAAAAAAAAAAAATGATAACTCCTCATCGCAGAAATTCAAACAATAAATCCTTGGGATACTGGTTATGTAGGCCTGGAAAAGTGAATAGAAAAGATGACGGCCAAGTTTGAATTTCAGTCAATTTTCTTACATTCATTTATGTGCAAATACCCTTGAAAAAAGGTATGAATCCATCTCTCCTCACCAGCTATGGGATAAATAGTAGCACTGGAATCTGGAAGGAGGAGGCAGGGTGGATAGCAGCTCGAACAGAAGAATCAAAGAGCCGAGTTTGAATTCTAGTCAAATCCATTACATTCACTTACATGCTGATGCCATTGGGGAAGGTATAAATCCTTTTCTCTCCTCAGCTATGGGTAAATAGCAAGACAGAATGGGTTCTATAGCCTTGGATGGCAACTGGTCTGCCGCAGAAGACTGAAGGAAGAAAATCTGCATTGTCAGTCATGTATCAAAAGACTACATGATCGTCTAAGTGTGTATCACGCATGACGCATAACTAACTGACTATATCTGTAAAAAAATAATTTCCAATGCCATATTCATTTGCAAAAAAAATTATTCTTAGAATCCAAAGTAGGTTCCAACTTTAAATAACATGCAAAGGTTTGATAAGCTGTAAAAATCAAGCCCATTGTTTGGTCTATATGTATACATTTTTGTTCTTTCTTTAATGTATTGATTTACGAGCATAAAAAAGGATCAATGTGAAATTGTTTTTATTGTGTTGGGAGTGTTAAGGATATTTTTAAAAAATAAAATGTAGCAGTATTTTTTTTAATCATTTCACCCCAAGCAAAGTGATAATACCACTAAGATGCAAATGGAAAATGCTTGAAAATCTCTTCCCTGGAAAATGGACACATTGTTATATTCTTGGGCATGACAGCCTGATGGAACCTAATCCACGCCTAGCTGGCTTGAATTTAGTTTTCCTTCTCCTAGACTAGTTGCCAGCCAAGGCCATAGGACCCAGTTTGTTTTGCTATTCAACCCATAGCTGGAAGGAAAAGTGGATTCATACCTTTCCCAAGTGTAATTAAATGTAAATGAATGTAACAATCTTTACTGGAATTTGAACTCGGATCTCTGATTAACAATTCCGAGCCATTATCCATTATACAACCCTGAAATCAACACCTTGGAACACTTGAAGAGTGAAGACTTTTCTACAGAAATTAGAAAGAGTTGATAATTAAATTGGTTGGGGAGTCTATGATCTTGGCTGAGGTCAAATACAAAAAACAAATCACATGATGCACGATAATGGTGATAGAAAGTATGGCAAGAACTGGCATAAACAAATGCAACAAAAATAAGATCTGATGAAATACGCGATGATAAGCCGAGGAATATCATACATGTATAATTTTATCATACTAACATACCCAATCAAGTGAAACAAGCATCGACAGTAAGAGAATGCAGACACAGCAAGACAGATATTAATGGGAACCAATTCATGAAACGTAATTGGGGTTGTTGTATCCTGCAAAACACGTGTTCAACTTGATGAGGAAAGCAAAAAAAGAAATAATGACAAAACAATGTAACGCTTGAGTAATCTTGCAAATGTACGAGTTATTTGCTACAGGAGTAGGCTTATGACCCTATCCTGCTGAAACACACACAGTTAATGTCGAGCCTGGTCAGTACCTAGATGGGTGACCACATTGGAATACAGGGTACTCTAAGACTGGATGTACAAATAATTTAATGGGCTTGAGGCTGAATCACATAGAAACACCAATTCCCATACAATCACTAGAGTCAAGCAATGTCGAGCCTGGTCAGTACCTAGATGGGTGACCACATTGGAATACAGGGTACTCTAAGACTGGATGTACAAATAATTTAATGGGCTTGTGGCTGAATCACATTGAAACACCAATTCCCATACAATCACTAGAGTCAAGCAATGTCGAGCCTGGTCAGTATCTAGATGGGTGACCACTTTGGAATACAGGGTACTCTAAGACTGGATGTACAAATAATTTAATGGGCTTGTGGCTGAATCACATTGAAACACCAATTCCCATACAATCACTAGAGTCAAGCAATGTCGAGCCTGGTCAGTACCTAGATGGGTGACCACTTTGGAATACAGGGTACTCTAAGACTGGATGTACAAATAATTTAATGGGCTTGTGGCTGAATCACATTGAAACACCAATTCCCATACAATCACTAGAGTTAAGCAATGTCGAGCCTGGTCAGTACCTAGATGGGTAACCAATTGGGAATATTGGGTACTCTAAGATTGGATGTGCAAGTGATTTAATGGGTTTCAGCAGAATCATGTTGAAACACCAGTTTTACTATTGCTTTTTCTCTTTGTTCTTCCATCCATTCATTTCTTTAATGTGAGCATGTCCCTTCAGGATGTATATAGTCGTAGCTCTCCACATCTTCCTGACTTTTGTTGCTCTAAATAACATCGGACTTTTTACCATCCCATTTGGTCCTTGTTCTTCCATCCATTCACTTTTATGTATATCACTTTAGGATGAGTGTGATCATAGCTCTCCACATCTTCCTGTCTTTTGTTGCTCTATGACTTTTTACAATCCTTATCTGTCCTTGTTCTTACATCCATTACATTTCTCTTCTCTGTGCCATATCACTTCATGGCATGTTTGTTTATGGCTCTCCACATCTTCATGTCTTTTGTTGGTCCAGATCTTTTTACAGTCCTTATTACACCATGTCACTTCAGAGCAAATTCATCCATGGCCCTCCACATCTTCCTGTTTTTTGTTGCTGTATAACTTTTTACAATCCTTATTTATCCTTCTTTTGTCATCCATTCACTCCTCCATATCACCCCAGGATGTCTGTGACTAAGGCTCTCCACAACTTCCTCCATTTTGTAGGTCTAAATAACTACTTACCCTTTGCCAGCCATCTTTGTTCTGTCATCCATTCCTTTTATGTGCCAGGTAACTTTAGGATGTGGAAGATCATGGCTCTCCACAACTTCCTGACGTTTGGTGTACTAAATAACATTAACTCATGAAGGAATGGTTTTTCTTGCTATTACCATTTCAATAAAATTGAAACTGATATATTAGGTTGGTGCAAAAATAATGACGTAATAATGTTTTTTGTCGTTAAAAAATACGTCAAAAAACGACATTATTACGTCATTATTTTTGCACCAACCTAATAGTATGAGAGAGAATGTACTGGTCTTTGAAACTAGAATGGTAGTATTAATATTAGCATTTCCTTATAAAGAAACATTCCACATTCATTGACCCAGTGGCTAGTGTGACTAGAGTTTTGCTTTTCTTCAGTCTCTGGATATCGAGCTGGGATCAAGGTGTACATCTACAATGGTAATCATGATATTAGCCATTTTCTTATAAGGAAACATTTCTTAACAATTTTTCTTGTATCCACGGGAGATTCCTTCTTCATTTTTTGTTCAAAGTAGTGTGGAATGTCAACATCTTGATTATATCATTTTCTTCTTTTTTTTTTTTTTTTAAAGTGTTTCACTCCAAGCAAGGCGGGAAGCCACTAGCACGTAAGGGGTTACAGAGAGTTGGAGTGAAAGCAAATAGAAGTGATAGAGCAATGGATGAAGAGAAGGATATGAGATAGATCAAGGCATCAGGACACGTCGATTGACATTACATTTGAATAGTTGGAGATTATAGCTATCAGGGAAACAAGAAAAGAGGAGGGACTTCCACAGGCGAGAAGTGTGAGATGAATCTATTGGAGTAGAAGAGACGGCTACATTTAACAGTTTTGACAGTGAAAGGGTGAGAGCAAGATGCCAGCCAAGTTGAATGCTTAAATTTATGTAGTCTGGGAACCAGAGAAAGCAGCTCATCGGAGCAGTTACCATGAAAGTATTTGTAAAAAAGACAGAGAGAGGCGACGGCACATCTGTGAGAGAGTGATCACAGACTAGATACCAGATCAGGGCCAATTACATTGCATATCCATCTCTGGATTTTATCAAGGACCTTGAGACAAACAGAAGGGGATCCAGACTATATATGGCAGCAATAGTCCATGCAAGGGTAAATGGTTGATTTGTAGATTTGAACGATCGACTCTGGCGATAAAAATTTCCTGGCATGGCACAGGGAGCCAACTTTCCTTGCAATGGACAAAGCTATTGACTCAGTGTATTTGTTCCGAGTTACGTATGCTATCCATTTTTAGTTGTTGCTGCTGTTGGAAGTCCTCAAGTTATGAGGTTTCTGAGGGTCGTTAAAATAATGATGGTGTCAAGGGAAAAGCAGTTTTTTTTATGGCCACAAAGGTTAAAGGTTGCCATAAGCTAAATAGAAAGAATATAAATGTTATGCTCATTTGAAAAAATGCCACAAAAATATTTCTAGAAAAGGCATAGGTTAGCTGCATGGGGAAGTGGTGAAGCCAAGATGACGGGTCAGGTCCAATAACATTGCAGATTCTTCTTTGGATTCTGTCAGGAATCTCTAAATACATAGCAGAAGCACCAGACCAGATTTGGCAACAATATTCAATGCACAGAGGAATGGTAAATGTATAGAGGTGCAAGAAAGATTCTGGTAAGAAAAAAATGTCTAGCATGACACAGTGAACCAACTTTCCTCAAAGGAGATGTAGGAATTGATTTGATATAATCATTTCAATTCATATATCAATTTCTGTCAGTGATGGACATGACCACCTACTGGTTGGCAGTCCTCTATATGTAAATGCAATTTGTTCAACATTTATGGGATGCAGGCTCATCGGGAATGAATTTGGTTGAATGGTTCTTGTTAACGTTACCACCTAATATGCGTCACGCTGCTGGGGTGGGGGTTGTTCTAAGTGAGAAAAAAAAAATGAAAAAAACAAGAACAGTAAACTCATGAATAAACCAGACATTGTAGTTATTCCATAATTCTATATTATAAATTGTTTAAAGTGAATATATATATATATATATATATATGAATAAAGACAAAAGGAAAACTTATCTTAGCTGATGCATTTTGTCTTCTGCAGCATTTGCCTTGATAATTGTCTTTCAGAAGACAAAATATATCAGCTAAGATAAGTTTACTTTTGTCTTTATTCTTATATTACATTAAAAATGACAGACAAGGTTCTGTGATTAAGATTTTTATCTAATTTCGAACAAGTGTTATCTTTTCTGGATACAGAGTGTGTAGAAACTGTCAAAATGTTCTATAATTCCGAATGCTTTCAGCTATACTTTTAGCCATTATTAAACATGATATTTTTATTTTTTTTTTTAAACACACACAAAAACCCATACATCCAGTTAAAAAAAAAGGAAAGAAAGAGGGATTGCTGCCTAAACACACACACACATATACTATTTTAAGACATTTTTATATTTATACATTCTTTTTTATAGATACAAATATTTAAGTAAATGCTCTGTTTATAATAAACAGTATTAACAACATTTACTGGCCTGAATGTCCGAGAAATTTTCATAGAAAATATGCATCCTCCAACAGGAATCAAACCTTGCTAACCGAAACAATCCTCTGTGGCATAATCTGTAAAAGCACGTCAGACTATGACAGTTTTATATAGGATACAGGTTTGATTCCTGTCAAAGGATGTATATTTTCTATGAAAATTTCTCAGACATTCAGGCCAGTAAATGTTGTTAATACTGTTTATTATAAAACAGAACATTTACTTAAATATTTGTATCTATAAAAAAGAATGTATAAACATAAAAATGTCTTAAAACAATTGTCAGACTTTGTCCATTTCATAATGTGTAACACACACACATATATAACAGCATCTCTCTTTGCCTATATATCCCTCTATTCTTGATGAAATAGAAAAAAAAATGTATTTTTTATTTTATACTCACTAAGAACTCTACATTGGCACTTTTGCCAGTGCATATCTATATATATATATATATATATATATATATATATATATATATATTCCCCCTTGTTTTTATTAATAAATTTGTAATTTAGTCAGGGTTTCTTTTTTCTCGTTATATTTTTTTCTTGCAGCCTGCATGTGTGGAAATATGGGATCTGCTCATTCACATTATTTATATATATATATATATATATATATATATATATATATATATATATATGTATGTATGTATGTATGTATGTATGTATGTGTGTGTGTAGGAGATGGCGCATATTTTCTGTGAAAAGTTTCTTGGACATTCAGGCCAGTAAATGTTGTTAAACTGTTTATTATAAAAAGAGCATTTACTTAAAAATTTGCATCTATAAAAATAACATATAAACAATATATATATATATATATAGATTACATGTTATTTTTATAGTGGCCTCATGATTGCGTCTAACATGAAACAGCCTGGCACCCCTAAGTGTTGACTTCAATGTTCACTTTTATATTTACACATGCTCTATCTCTGATATTGAGCACTTTATCCCATAAATATACCACACCTTAAGAGTATATTCCTTCATATATATATATATATATATATATATATATATATATATATATATATAAATAAAAGGCAGGATGCACGGCCACAATTTTCGACAGATTTGCACGAAAATTTACATGCACAAAGTTAGCGGGAAGGCCAAGACCGTCTTTACATTTTCCAACTCCCATCGATAGTGTAAATAATGACTTTTCATGCTTCTACAGCAGTTTTCATGTAGTTTGTGGCCATTTTGTACTGGCCAGAGTGAGAGCTAATAGCTGGCTGCCAGGAATAGGCAGAAAGATTCTATTGGCCAACAGCTGACTGACACGAATGTTAACTAGCATGCAAAAATAAAAAAATCGATAGCTGTATTCGTCACAAGTGGGAAAAATTTAAATCTGCATGGCACTTTACTTCAATTGGCTCATTCACTTGCTTAAACTGAACGTTGATTCTGATTCCGCAGAACTGGGTTGGGTGTGAAAAAGTATTTGTTGTTAACATTCTTTTTTCATTCGGTTTTTCCAGTTACGAGTCCTTTTTTTAAAGCTGATCGTTTTGCGTTCATTTTGTTTAGTTCTTTTTTCGTAACAGATTTAATGTTTAGTATAGAGCTTAGAAAAAATTAGCAGTGTGAGATAGGCAAGAAGTAAGGCATGTAGCAACATCAGCACGGCAAAGGGCACTCCTTTAAAGGCAAGGAAGGGCAAAAATATTTTAAGTCAAGTGATAGCGATTGCTGTACGAGTCGTACGATTTTTGAATCAAGCACCGGCAATGCCAGGCCAGGCTGCTAGTATATATATATATATATTGATAAAGCAAGTATTTGACAGTAAAGTAAATTTAGATGTGCTTACCTTAGTGACAGGGTGATCCTTATCCCCAGGAAATAATACTTTCATACAGTAAGTCCTGTAATCCCAGAATGGAATAGAAATTTGGCCACTCATATCACTTGTTAATTCAGTCATATCCGTCTGTAGTTCAGCGAAAGCTGAAGAAAAAGAAAAGAAAAAAATTAATAATGCATATAAAAATAGTCTATAATCTATATCAGCATTTCTCAACCAATGCACCTAGGTGAACTAAAGCACACTCAATGATAACCAGCTGTGCCCCGGGTCAACTGAAGTGTAATTTATTAATTACTAGCTTAAAAGCTGCACCCTGGTGCAGTTTAGGAAACAACAATGATATTTTTAAAGAAATAACTTTGAATTCCTCAGTTCACTCCATAGAACTCTAAAAACCTCACTTCAACTCTGATTTGGTCAATTTTGTCTGAAAATCCAATCTGGGCTGAAATTCCAATTCAGGCTGAAATGTGAGTTCTTCAAATGTGGAACTTAAAAACCTCACATTATGAAACCTCTAACTAACTCCAATTCCTTGACATTTTGAAAAAATAAAATTGATTTCCTTGATTCACAAAGTTTTGGAGATATTTTAAACTGAATTTAAAACAAACATTTTTAAATTTTCATGTTACTTTAAACTCAATATAAATTAAAAACTTTTAACATCACTAATTTTTTTGAGTTATTTTAAAATTTGAATTTTTAATCATTCACTCCTCATCCAGACACAAGTCCCAATGTTGGATGTTTAAGCACCAGATGAAGGGCAGATTTTCAATCCCTGGATCATCCTAATTCCAGAAAGGTATAATATGTCTATATAGAGCAATTGTGGACCGAGTTAGTCACACAGATGGACAAACAGAATTTACTATTTATTTATTTAGATTTTCATATCTAAAATAACTTTATTTTTAAAAACCTAAATACACCAAGCACTTGGCTTCCATATCCAAGTCAAATCTTTGTCATTTGATATTTTGAACTTGATGCTAAATTCCTTAATCTTTAAGGAGTGGATAATCCTTTCTCTGTTGCCTTCCCCAAGGAATTTAAATCAGCCATTACAAATCAAGCATAAAAAGGTGTCCGTTAATCAATTTGAAATATTCTTTTAAACAAGAATATCCTCCAAGAGCTTGTAAAGAAGTGAATATTTTATGGCAATTTTCCATATCATACCTCTTTGAATTAGCATTTTCTATACTTACTGACATTAAATGCAAAAATAGATCAAATATTAAATGCTTTGATGATGAAATGTTTATCACATACAAGGTTTAACGTTAAAAAAAACACATCAAACACAGGTTTCACACAAACAGACTTTGCTATACAGGGTGAGGCAAAAGTCAAGCACCGCAGGGGAATAATTTATTAAAAGTATTTCACATGAAACTTTTATTTACTAATCATATATATATATATATATATATATATATAAAATATCAATTGCTAATTAGTAGGGATAATTCCAAGGAGGACGTTAATCCAAAGAGAGATCAATGTAAGTAACAGAGCAATATAATGAGTCCAGATGATCCATAAAAATCCATTCGGTTATAATTTATTTCATGAATATACAAATATTCATCTCTTTAGACCGAAGTTTTTTTTTAATAAAAATAAATGGAGTTTTTCCTCTCCTTTTTACTTTCATCTGGATGAATTGACTCCATTTATTAAAAAAAAACTTTGGTCTGAAGAGATGAATATTTGTATATTCATGAAATAAATTCTAACTGAATGGATTTTTAAAGATCATCTGTACTTATTTAGATATATATATATGTGTGTGTGTGTGCTTTTCACAATGTCATTCTTCAAGTTTTAGTTCAATATTATTTTGTTTTCTATAGAGCCTTTTTTTGATTTGGTTGTATTTGTTTAGCGGCATATCAACGTCTTTATGGGTTATTTCATGCTGAAATCTAAATATCGAGATTCAAACCTTATGATTAATTCATGAGAATGACATTATTTCCTGATTAAATTATTATTACTTAGCTGCATATTTTTTACCAAATAATCTTGCAAAATCAAACCAGGAGTGACAACTTGCTTATCCTTACAAGAAACAAACAAGATTAATCATAGCAAAAAGTTTTATTTTGCAACAATGTGCTTTATGTTTTCAATTTTACTATTAAGAATATTGATTATCATTTTGCTATAAAAATCTAATAGTGGTAATTTTAGTAAAAAATGAATTGTTGGTAATTTTACTAAAAAAATGTATTGTTTGTAATTTTTAATAAAAATGTATTGTTGCTAATTTTTAATAAAAATGTATTGTTGCTAATTTTTAATAAAAATGTATTGTCGCCAATTTTTAATAAAAATGTATTGTCGCCAATTTTTAATAAAAATGTATTGTCGCCAATTTTTAATAAAAATGTATTGTCGCCAATTTTTAATAAAAATGTATTGTCGCTAATTTTTAGTAAAAATGTATTGTCGCTAATTTTTAATAAAAATGTATTGTCGCTAATTTTTAATAAAAATGTATTGTCGCTAATTTTTAACAAAAATGTATTCTTGCCAATTTTTAATAAAAATGTATTGTCGCTAATTTTTAATAAAAATGTATTGTCGCTAATTTAAGTAAAAAAAGTATTGTTGCTAATTGTAGTAAAAAAAAGTATTGTTGCTAATTTTAGTGAAAAACATATTGTTGCTATTTTACTAAGAAATGTATTATCAGTAATTTTAATAAAAATTATATTGTTGGTAATTTTAGTAAATGTTGTTAATTTTAATAGAAATGTTTTGTTAATTTTAATAAAAATGTATTGTTGGTAATTTTACCATAAAAATGTATTTTCATACATTTTTAGTGTTTTGATTTTTGTTTGGTGGTGGGTTGACTGCTTGCCCATAGCGTGGACCCTACCAGGTGCTACCACCCGAGGTCAGGGTGGACTGGAAACAACAGTAATTAAAAGGTGGTTTAACACAATTCAAAACCTCTAGTCTTACAATCATAGGCCTTGCTGCCAGATGTAGTTTATCATCATACCATGGACTATTTTCTTGTTTTAAAAGTAGTTATAATAATTTTATGTTAAACTTAGATGAATTCTTTTCAATTGTAGTTATGATATAGTTGGTAGATAGAATAATATATTTTGATTTGGTGGTTTTGTCAGCAAAGTCCACTTTTCTATTTTGAAATATTTTACAAGTATTTCGTTTAGCTATTGTTTATAGATATATCCCTAACATAGACATGTACAGAATTCAGACATTATGTAAAAATCAGAAATGGGAAAAATAATACGGAATCAGATTAAAGAACTTGAACAGAAGAATATCAAGAAGAATCCAATGCAAGGAAAAACATGAAAACAACAAAATTCCCTTCTTCCACACTTTTCCATTTTTTCCCCCCATTTTTAAAACTCTTCTTCGCTTCCTTTTCTGACATATGACATGGCCTGAAGGTAGAAATTCTGACAAGATATTAAAAATGGCCGCGCAAGAGAAAGTGTCAGCCAGAATCATCCTACAAAGTGTGGAGAATGGTGAATGGCTGGGAGCTGGATGGACAGATTGCGGATAAAATGAAGAGACCTAGCTAATAATTTTACTTGCAGCTATAATGTCATGTGGGGAGCAGGGTGGCCTGACTTGGAAGGTATTTTAAGAATGAAATCTGATCGGTGACTCAAATTTATGGTGCTATCTGAAAAGTTTCTATTTTTAGCAGAACAAGGTGCGGCTGAAATACCTCCCAGAAATAACTCCCACATAATATTGAGATATTAGTGGCAATGGTGTCTTCATTTTACTAATGACTTTCCATTATTTTTATTTCTCTAAACAAAAAACTTGTTAAATATTTCAAAATAAAAGAGTGGACATTCTTAATTTCAATAGCTTTTCATCACAACTACTCAGACCATCATTCGAAAGCCATTAGTAGTAATATTATCTTGAATTTTATTATTAGATCAATCATTGTCAGCTATTATTATTTTTTCACTAGTATTTCTTTCATCTTAATTTCAATTGCTTTTCATCACAACTACTCAGACCATCATTCTACAGCCATTAGTAGTAATATTATCTTGAATTTTATTATTAGATCAAGCATTGTCAGCCATTATTAATTTTTCACTAGTATTTCTTTCATCTTAATTTCAATTTCTTTTCATCACAACTACTCAGACCATCATTTGAAAGCCATTAGTAGTAATATTATCTTGAATTTTATTATTAGATCAAGCATTGTCAGCCATTATTAATTTTTCACTAGTATTTCTTTCATCTTAATTTCAATTGCTTTTCATCACAACTACTCAGACCATCAGTCTACAGCCATTAGTAGTAATATTATCATGAATTTTATTATTAGATCAAGCATTGTCAGCCATTATTAATTTTTCACTAGTATTTCTTTCATCTTAATTTCAATTTCTTTTCATCACAACTACTCAGACCATCATTTGAAAGCCATTAGTAGTAATATTATCTTGAATTTTATTATTAGATCAAGCATTGTCAGCCATTATTAATTTTTCACTAGTATTTCTTTCATCTTAATTTCAATTTCTTTTCATCACAACTACCCAGACCATCATTCGAAAGCCATTAGTAGTAATATTATCTTGAATTTTATTATTAGATCAAGCATTGTCAGCCATTATTAATTTTTCACTAGTATTTCTTTCATCTTAATTTCAATTGCTTTTCATCATCTTTGCTCAGATCATTATTCTATACAAGTACAAATCAATGACATCAATCCAGAAAGAAATGAAAAGTGAACATTACCTTCCTTGCATTCTTGTGCGACTTTCAATTCTAACTGATCCATCTGATCATGAAGTTGTTTCTTCATTGTATTACTCTGTTTTGACTTCACCCGATAGGCAATCACAACAATAATGACAATCATTAAGAGGACAGCCCCTCCAACGGCCAAACCAATGACCATGTGTAAAGAAGTCCCTTCTGGTTCCTCATAGCGCAAAAAACCAATGTGGTATGTTAGATTACGTCCCACTCGCACCTGAAAAAAGAAAAAAAAAAAACACTCTCTTTAAAAACTGGCAATATTTATTAACCTTCATCATGCTGTATGTGACTTCATTTGTTGTACAGAAAATTTATGCTGCCACTAAATGTGACTCTGATCTCTGTATTTGAATTTCATAGTTGTGTTGTCATATTCTGCTATGGCAACAGAAAACACCTTTGAGTGAAATTAACAATAAGCTTACTGCAACTGAGGAGCATTGAAAAAGAATTCAGTGAAAAGGGAAGTAATATTCATAATGCAGAGTGCTAAAGGTTAAGACAAAATTAAACTTCGACCCTTATTAAAAAAATTTTTTATTGTTCTAATTAAGTTCAACTTGACAACAGTTTCACAAAATTTGAGACAGTGAAAGAGATGTAAAAAAAACAAATTATTCTTGCAAATAATTTCATAAAACTTATATTTGTGGATGTATAAAACTGGAATATTAGCATTTAAAAAGAATTATATAAATTGCCAATATTGTATCTCTGATTTCACCCTACTCAAACTTGAAAAGACGAAGCCTTCCTTTTAAAAAAAGGTGGGATCGTTTGACAACAGGGGAAAAATTAAACTCTGACCTTAAGTAAAAACCTTTCATTTCTGAAGATAAGTTCAAACTAACGGTGCAATAAAATTGAAGACATGCATAAAGACAAATATATTTATTAAAATTTTCTTTGTCTCTAATTAAATTTTTCTGCCACAGTGGTATTTTAAAATGGGTTAAATTTGTCACTGAAATATTCCATTTAATTTTGAATTTATTATATTATTTACAGGCAATGGAAAAAAATAAATACAATATATGAAATATTTGGTTGATTGATGTGAGTTTGTGACCCTGGGTTTCACGCTTTTGCGATCGTCAGACAAACTGATTAATTTTTATGAAATATTTTTCACATTTTTTTGTCTATAGATCTTATGAAATTTGATTAAAGCATTACATATGTTCATCAAGAGGAGTCCAATTTTGGGAAAATATTACAAGTTCAGTTCCTAAAACAATTTATCAAAGGAGAGATGCACTTCTTACAGGAGCAAATGGGCTAAATTTATGTGTGTGTATATATATATATATATATATATATATATATATATATAAAGGTGAACATTTAAGTCAACACTCAGAGGCGACAGGCTGTTTCATGCTAGATGCAGGCCTGACGAATACATCTAGCATGAAAGAGCCTGTTACCACTGAGTGTTGACTTCAATGTTCACTTTTATACATATATTTATACATGCTCTATCTCTGATATCGAGCACATTATAGCGAACCTTAAAACTATATTTCTTCATATGTATATAAATATATATATATATATATATATATATATATATATATTTATATATATATTCCTTTTCTTCACCTTCTTTTCTTTGTCTTTTTTCTTTTCCTTTTCCTGGCAAAGGGCTTATCAAATCGGTCAAATATCTGGCACTTTATCCCATCACACTTACTCTTAAGTATCTTCATAAAAATACATTTAAATTTATTCCTATCTCTCCCTTCCCTCTCTAATTGCAATCATACCTGTAGTCCTCCTCCTCCTCTCCTGACCATGTTACATCAACTTAAAACTACTCCCCAAAGACTAGTATGAAAACAATAATATATAAATTTTTAAACCATTTTTGTTTTTGCTTGGAAACATGATCTGAGGAACCAGGAAAAAATCACTTTCCAGGGAAAATAAAATATAATCAATGGACCGTTAAAGTTGTCTGGTTTTTTTTTAATTTAAAGTCATATATATATATATATATATATATATATATATATATATATATATATATAGATAGATAGAGTGAGAGAGAGAGAGATAGAGGAAAAATATATATATATCTATATATAGGGAAAAAAAAAAAAAATATATATATATATATATATATATATACACCACCATAACAACTTCCTTGTGCTTTGGAGTTTCATTTTTATTTCCCACTCCTCACCAATAAATTGTACATATGGGAACTAGTTAGTGCAACAGAGACTTGAGGTATTACGGTGACTGTATTAAAAATGATAAATAAGAACGTGTTGTTTTGGTGTAAGGAATACTGTGGTATATTTGGGTTGGTAATTGTGGTTCACTAAATTTAAGATAAGATGGATTGAAGACTGGCCTTCCCCTATCCCCCACTTTTCCCTTATGCCAGATTTTTGTATTACATTAAAATAAATATTAATTTACTCTATGGTACCTGGACTTTATGAATTAAAGTGCGGTACTAGATTGACAGCAAGGTCTCATCATTTTATTGTTGAAATGGCTAGATGCAACCGTAAGTTCTATGGTAACAGTTTCTTCTTTTATAATTCTTGCCTGTGTAAATCTCTTCTGGTTTCTGGCTTCCAAGTCAACTCTGATCTTCTAAAATTTATATTCAGTGTCAATCGTTATCTTCTGTCTTCTTAATTCTTGTTCTTTTATTGTCCTCTCTCCTTAATAGTGTTTTCTTTTTCTCATATTCTCAATTTGATCTTCAAAAATTTAAATGCAATGTCAATCATTATCTTTTGTCTTCTTAATTCCTATTCTTTGATAGTTCTCTATCCGTAACAATTTTTTTCTCTCATATTCTCTCACACTGAATAACCCTTTGTGTCTTAGTGGCTTTATTTCCTTGTTCATGTTGACTTACAATGACTTCTGGATAGTCGCTATCAGACATGGCTTCTGGCTGTACTTTAGGTGGTTGGCAGGTCAGCTGTGAAGAGGCAATTGAGGTCACATTGCAATAACCCATGCCGATGCGAACTGAGACGTGTTCTTCATCTACAGCCTTGTTCAAGTTTCGGCCCTGGAATAAAAAAAGATAAAAATAAATTTAAAAAAAATTCAAACAATGAAGAAATTTTCAAATTCTCAATGGATTGTTTCCACAAAAAAAAAAAGAAAAAAAAAAGAAAAAAAGTGAGTAGCCTTTTTGAAATAACAAATGGTAATTACACAGCCCATAATAGTCAAAAGATACATAATGGTTGTAGAATGTAAAAACGATCTGTTGCAACAAAAAGAAAGAAAAATAAGATGAAAATAAACTAGTCAAGAATTAATAATAATGAAAATGATTCATCTAAAACATTTGGACAACCTAAGGCTATGATGTCGTCTATATGCAGTGTATTTTTATTTCTGCATCCATTGAATAAGCAGAATGGATTAGAAATAAAGCAACTCGAATGTTGTGATAAAAAGCAACAAAAATAAGATGAAAGGACAACTAGTCAAAAATAATAATGACAATGCTTCATCTAAAACATTTGGATGACTTAAGACTTACATCTATTTACAATACTTTTCTATTTCTGCGGCCATTAAATGAACAGAAAAGATCAGAAATAAACCACCCTGAATGTTGTGATAAATAGCAACTAAAAACAAGATGAAAGAAAAACGAGCCAAAAATTAATAATAATGACAATGGTTCATAGAAGACATTCGAACAACTGAAGACCATTACGTCCATTTACAATGCATTTCTATTTCTACTTTCTATGAGCAGTATGGATCGGAAATAAAAAGGCATGGATGTGACAGTAAAAGCAACAAAAATAAGATGTAAAAAAACCCAGTAGAATATTAACAATAATGACAAGGCTTCATCTAAGAAATTCGGACAACTGAAGACCATTACGTCCGTTTACAATGCATTTCTATTTCTACGATCATTAAATAAGCAGCATGGATCGGAAATAAAAAGCCATAAAAGCAACAAAAATAACATGTAAGAAAAACCAGTAGAATATTAATAATAATGACAAGGCTTCATCTTAGAAATTCGGACAACTGAAGACCATTACATCCATTTACAATGCATTTCTATTTCTACTTTCTATGAGCAGCATGGATCGGAAATAAAAAGGCATGGATGTTACAGTAAAAGCAACAAAAATAACATGTAAGAAAAACCAGTAGAATATTAATAATAATGATAAGGCTTCCTCTTCGAAATTTGGACTACTTAAGACCATTACGTCCGTTTACAATGCATTTCTATTTCTACGACCATTACATGAGCAGAATGGATCGGAAAAAAAAGGCGTGGATGTTACAGTAAAAGCAACAAAAATAACATGTAAGAAAAACCAGTAGAATATTAATAATAATGACAAGGCTTCCTCTTTGAAATTTGGACGACTTAAGACCATTACATCCCTTTACAATGCATTTCTATTTCTACGATCGGTAAATAAGCAGAATGGATTGGAAATAAAATTACATTAACATTGCAATAAAAAGCAACAAAAAGTAAAAAATTGTAAAAATTAATAATATTGATTTGTTGATTCGTTTTCTACAGCTGGTCAACTCTTTGCAGCTTATTTAAAGCCAGAAAAAATTTTTAGATTGTAAGATTATTTTTTTTGAGATGGTAATTATTTAGTGATACAAGTTTTACTAATTAACCCATAGCTGGGGGAGAAGAGGTGGATTCATAACTACTCAGAATTTGATAAACAAACAAGAAACTACGTGAACATAAAGTGGTGGATCTATTCTGTATTACAATCAATATATAAACTGGTCCCTCAATTTATATTCCATAGTATATAAATAAATCTAAAAGATATGTCTGTGTAGTTAATCAGTATTTCATTGATTGATTCGTTTTTTATGGTTTATCAACCCTTTGCAGGTAATTAAACACTAGAAAATATTTTTCCTAACTAATTAACCCATACCTGGGGAGAGATGACAAGGATTAATACCTACTCAGAATTTGATAAACAAACAAGAAATTATAATCTGGATATAAAATGGGGGACCAATTTTATATTACGATCAATATATAAACTGATCCCTCACTTTGTTGCTATGGTAGTTTCTACACATTCATATTCTAAAGACTGTAAATAAATCTAAAAGACATGCCTGTGTAGCTAATCAGTATTTCATTGATTGATCGGTTCGTTTTCTACGGCTTATCAACAAACAAGAAATTATAATGTGGATATAAAATAGGGGATCAATTCAATATTATATTCAATATATAAACTGATCCCTCATTTTGCGGCCACAGGAATTTCTATAGATTTATATTCCAGAGACTGTAAATAAATCTAAAAGACTTGCATGTGTAGCTAATCACTATTTCATTGAGTGATTGGTTCTTTTTCTACGGCTTATCAACAAATAAGAAATTATAATATGGATATAAAATAGGGGATCAATTCTACCTTAAATTCAATATATAAACGGATCCCCCACTTTACGGCCACCATAGTTCCTATACATTCATATTCCAGAGATTGTAAATAAATCAAAAAGACATGCCTTTGTAGCTAATCAGTATTTCATTGTTTGATGCATTTTCTACGGCTTATCAATCTTTTGCAGGTTATTTAAAGCCAGAAATTATTTTTAGATTCTAAGAATTTTTTTTTTGAGATGATCATGAAGATACTGATAAAAGTCTTACTAATTAACCCATAGCTATGGGGAGAAGAAGTGGATTCATACTTTTCCCAAGGCTATTTGCACCCAAATGAATAAAACAAACCTAACTGGAATCAAAACTCGGATCTCTGATTAACAATTTCCAGGCATTATCCATTATACCACCCGTAGATCCAAACTTGAAGTACCTGGTACTCTCAATCCGTCACCCATGTAGGTACTGACTGGGATTGACATTGCTTAACCTCAACCAGTGTTTCTACTTGATATGGCCATAAGCCATTACACCATCCTCACATTTTAGCTTACAACACCTGGTGTGCCCAAGTGGTAACCCATCTTGGTACTGACTGTGCTCAATGTTGCTTAACTTTGGTGATTGTAGAAAGACCTGTGTTTCAATTTGATATGGCCATAAGCCATTGCACCATCCTCACATCCAAGCTTACAACACCTTGTATTACCAGATGGTCACCCATCTAGGTACTGACCGGTTTGACATTGCTTAACTTTGGTGATCATACATAATCTCTGTTTCAACTTCATATGGCCAAAAGCTATTACACCATCCTCCCATCCGAGCTTACAACACCTGGTAATCTCAAACGGTCACCCATCTAGGTACTAACCAAGCTTGACATTGCTTAACTCAAATGTAAGTCAATCATAATTCTTCAGAGGAACTTTGAACAAATGTCATAAAGAAAAAATGATATCTCTACACATACATATTCATTCATTTCTTTTGTATTCTTTTAATCTTTTTTCTATTTAGTTTGCTAAGGCAATAAAATATGTTAACTGTACATAATTGTTTGCATATTAATTTGGGTAAACTCTCATTCATTTAAAATTTCTGTCAACTAAATTTTTCTGTTTTGTATTATCCAATAGTATAGGACAAAACTATCCCTGTCAGTTTGTTTGTTTGAGTTTTATGGCATATCAACCACTGTGGGTTATTTAATGCCAAATCCAGTTTATATGAATTTTAAATGCCTATTTTGTATGGAATAAAAAATGTATAGCTGGCAACATTATTGTTTAAAAAAAAAAAACAAAAAAAAAAAAACAAAAAAAAAAACAAAAAAAAAAAACAAAAAAAAACGTATAGCTGGCAACATTCTTTTACAAAAAACGTATAGCTGGCAACATTACTTTTTTACAAAAAAATGTATAGCTGGCAACATTATTGTTTCAAAAACTTAGAGCTGGCAACATTATTTTTCTGAAAACATTATCTGAGACCTTGCTGTTGGATGCAGTTTATCATCATACCCAGGACGCGGATGTAGTTTACCGTCATACCCAGGACGTGAGTAAGACTTGGAAAACTAGGAGTTCACTATTTGCCCATAGCTGGGACCCTAACAGGTGCTACCACCCCGGGTCAAGGTGGACCTGGGAACACCAGCAATTAAGAGGTGGTTCCACGCTCCTCAAAACCTCCTGATCAGATGCCTTGCTGTTGGATGCAGTTTAACGTCATACCCAGGACGTATCCCTGTCAGTTGAAATTGATGAACTATTTCCCTTAAATCTGTTTTTCAGGCAATTAGACTTTTCGAGTGGGCTGTTATCAAGCTTTCTAATACTGATTGAAGTTTCCTTCCTAACCTTTTGTTTAAGGTAGTATGAAAAGCCAATACCTGGATCATATCATCTGATGCTAACAAAGTTTAGGAGAGAGCTCAAAAATGAGCTTGAGTAAATGGATGGTGGAACAACGTTTAGGAGAGATAACAAAAAGAGAATATTTATTAAGAGCTACAAAGGACAAGAAATTGTGGAGGGCCATGACCACCAATGTCCTGAAGGGACACGGCACATAGAAGAAGAAGAATGAGCTTGAGTAAATGGATGGCGGAACAACGTTTAGGAGAGATAACAAAAAGACAAAATTTATTAAGAACTACAAAGGACAGGAAATTGTGGAGAGCCATGACCACCAACGTCCTGAAGGGACACGGCACATAGAAGAAGAAGAATGATCTTGAGTAAATGGATGGCGGAACAACGTTTAGGAGAGATAACAAAAAGACAAAATTTATTAAGAGCTACAAAGGACAGGAAATTGTGGAGAGCCATGATCACCAACACCCTGAAGGGACACGGCACATAAAAGAACAATGAACTTGAGTAAATGGATGGTAGAACAAGGTTTACGAGAGATAACAAAGAGACAAAATTTATTAAGCACGACAGAGGATAGGAAAAAGTGGAGAGCCATGATCACCTGAATCTCCATGGCACTTAGAAGACTTGGCAATTAGTTGAATGACAATGAAACTTGTATTTTATTTCAAGTCTATCAGATTATCTAACTTATATCAAACCAATATATTTCTTTTTTCTATGTACTTTAGTTGATATGAAAGGAAAACATATAATTGTTGTCTAATTTTTATTTACTCGACGAATCAAAAAGATTTTCTGGAAAGTGGATCATGATTTTATTTGTCCCCTTGTAATTACTGTTTTAAGATGGCTACACTTTATACTTTTTTTTTTTTTAAAGAAATAATATTTCGAAAACATCCAGACTGTATCACTGTAACAATTTTTCTTCTTTTTTTATGGTCGCAAATTAAATGTAGTTTTCTTCTGTTGCAGTAGAGCACTCCTTGAGTAATACAATTTTGTAAAGAAAAGAGATAAAAATAAAAAAGAACCAAAAAAAAAAAAAAAATGTTGTTTATTTTCTTGGACAAAGCCGTTTTCTGTTTTTCGGTTCGCAAGTAGTATACACTCATTGATTTACTCTTTATCACAGAAGCCCACACGAACTGAACGGAGGTGTGTAGCATCATAAAACGTGAGAGAGACAAGCAGAGCTGAGAATAAAGAAAAAACTAAGATGTTGTAATGAAATTTTAGTTAAAAAAAAAAGCCTCAATTCTGGTAACCTAATGGGATGGTTTATTATGAAAAAAAAAAAACAAACCCCAGAACAGATAGAAATAATAAAGAAAAAATACGACAACAAAATGGAAACCATGTCTACCCATAATTCCTCAGTGCAGAAAACTGAACAAAGGCAACAATGTCGCAAATGTGTTCAAAGAAAGAAAAAAAAAAAGCAGTAAGCCACAAAGAGAAAACAGACAAAGAGGACAGGTTTAATGACAGACAAACCAATATTTACTGATGGGGAAGCAGTTTAGTAGATATGCTTGTAAATGCGACAATCAGAAATGCATATACAAATCCACGAATAGAAGAAAAGCCTAAATTTGTGACTGCAATAGATACTTAAGTAACTTATGTAAATCAATGGGAACTTTGACATAGTGTAACGGTTAACAAGTATATCTTGCAAGATCAATTGTGACATGGTAGTGAGTTCAATCTTCATTGAGTGCTCCATACTTTACATCTTGAGTCACATTTAACCTATGCTTAGAATATTGCTTTAGGGCACTTCGATAGTGTAATGGTTAGTAGGCTTGTCTCAGTAGATCAATTACGACTGAGTAGAGGGTCTGATCCTCACCATGGTACTCCATACTTGTGGCCTTGTGCCACATCTAAGCTATGCTTACAAAATCCCTTTAGAGCACTTCAACATGGTATATGATTGAATTGTGAGTTCGGTCCTCACTTACTTTTGGCCTTATGGCACAACTAAGTTTGACTTAGTAAATTACTACACTGTTGTGCCAATTAATTGAAGGAACTGCTTTAGTTTCCTTTTCTTCACCAATCAGTTTTAGATCCACTGGAGTGACAAGGTGTAATCTATTTCTATTTTGTCCTCAGATTAGGTTATTTGCAGTGGTGTGCAGTAAGATGAATCACTTTTTGGTGATGTATGATGCAATATGATTGGCCTTGAAAAATGTAGCGTCATCCGTGATTGCATCAGATTTTTATCATACCCAGACACTATTGTCTTGACTGTTGATTAGTTGTCCCACGGCAATTGTCTGCGATGGATGTTACTCCAAGGAGGTGTACAAAAATTGTAACGCTGCACGGACACAATGGCAAGCCTTACCAGTAAGTAAATCAAAGTACTACAGACTGGCCCGGAAATTCTCCTGATTTAAATTTTGATCCATCTTTTATTTATATATATATATATATATATAAAATTTACTTTAAACTGTTATGTTTTACACCAGAAAAGCATCATCTAGAAATATATCTTTTGTTTTTTTATTTTTTAATAGACACAATGTGGTGGGGATGAACATAAGTAATGAAAAGAACCCCCAAATTCTATTAGGCCAGGAGACTCATAAGACCTAAATCTTGTTTTCTCTTGACAGGTAATTTTACATTTTTTTTCTTGTTTTTGCTTTGCTTGTTAGCAAGAGGGACAAACCAGAAAATTTGATATAAGATAGTAAAGGAATTGATTTGTCTTTTATGGCTTGTCAACTTTTGCAGGTTATTTAAAATCAGAAAATATTTGAGATTGTAAGTGTTTTGGGAGGAGATAATGTCGATTTACAGATGCATGTTCAGTGATGTGCAGAGATTTGGTGATGAGTTAACAGAGACAATTTCAAATTTCAAAAACTAAATTTTTATTTCACTCTTTGATTGGATGCATCCCTGATATGGGTACCTGGGGCTGTTGCACCCTCTGCCCCACTTCTGCATGCTACTGTGAAAGTTCTATTAATTAACATATTCCAAGGTCAATAACATCAACTTCTTGACCAAACAGCCATGGTGAGATCTGAACCCTGGTCACATAATTGGAAAGTGAATGTTCTAACTTTTCAGCTTTGAACCCATTCAACAAAAATGTTGATAAGCTGTAAAAAAAACAAATCAATCTGTACTTCTATTCTTCACTTTCCTCAATAATGTCTTTTTTTTCTCATATTTTTTAAAACTCACTAAATCCTTGCATCTTAGGGGCTTTATTGCCTTGCTTTATTAAAAACTGTGAATAGGTCAGAAAGAATAGAATGGTTTTAAATTTTTACTTACATTGATCGTCAAGTATTCATTTGTGTAAAGGTGTGATTTGACTTTTTCGTTGAATGGTATAAAGATTGGATTCTCTTGAACTTCAACTGTCCCAAGGTCATTTGTTAAATTTAACAGGGATCTGACCTTATCCATTTTAAAACCGTAAGAGAGATGCTGAGGCAATTTGAGGTTCGACGAACTGAGAGGTTCAGTAATGTTTGGAAAATAACAGATGAGATGCGAGTCTCTTTTTCGTTTACAATCCTGTAAAAAGACAGAAAACAAAATGTGAACTATTTTGAAAAATGTGAAAAGTGCAAAAAGCATGAAGAATTGGAAAAACACAAAAATTGGAAAAAAACATGGAAAAATGTGAAAAATTGGGAAAACATGAAAATGTAAAAAAAAAAAAAAGAAAATGTGAAAAAAAAAAAAAATTACCGTTGAAGATTAAATAAAATGTGCAGATAAAAAAAAAAAAACATTGAAAAAAAAAAAATGTGAAAAACGTGAAAAAATTGGAAAAATGTAAATATTAGGTTGGTGCAAAAATAATGACGTAATAATGTCGTTTTTTGACGTATTTTTTAACGTCAAAAAAACAACATTATTACGTCATTATTTTTGCACCAACCTAATAACTGGAAAAATGTGAAAAAAGAAAAGAAAATGTGAATTTAAAAAATTACCGTTGGAGATTAAATAAAATGTGCAGATTAAAAAAAAAAAAATGTTGAAAATGTGAAAAATCCAAAAGACGTGAATAAATGGAAAAACAGAAAAAAATGTGAAAAACGTGAAAAAATGTGAAAAATCGGTAAAATATAAATAACTGGAAAAAATGGGACAAATTGGGAAAACAAAAATGTGAAAAAAAAAAAAAAATTTACCCTTGGAGATTAAATAAAAGATTCAGATCAAAAAACGTGAAAAATGTGAAAACTGGAAAAATGGGGAAAACATGAAAAAAAATAACCTTGGAGATTAAATGAAAGATGCAGTGCAAAATTCCTTGAAAGTTAAAAGATCAGCAAACACCTGATGAAGAAGTGTCGGGTTGAACAGCTGAAAAATTATAATATCAACAACAAAGATGAGGACATTAGTTCAACTCTAAATAATAACTCCTTATTACAGAAATTCTTATTTTCACTGGGTTCATCAGAATTGAGGATTTCTTGGCTTATCATAAATTGAAAATTGCCATTGATTTAAAAATGCCTTTGCTAATATCAAGACAGTCCGCTTGCTTTTGAACTTTAGGAGAAATTTACTTTCTTCCAATTCTAATGCTTTACTTCTGTCTGAATAGTAAGTCTGTTCAGTCCGATAACATCAAAAATCTCTTACAATCTGCTGTTAGCTGAGCGAAGGAATGGGGTGTTAATTTTAACGCTTCTAGGATGAAACTGATCTCTATCAATCATCTGAGAGACCACTTTTCTGCTTTCCACCAGTAGGAGAGTAATTCATTATGCCTTCTCGGGCTAACATTTTTCCATTGACACAAAGTGGAAAGATTGTAGTGCATCAGTTGCTAGGAAAGTTGACGGTGTCATGGTAGACAGTTTTTCACACCAGAATCTATCTTACATATTTATAAATCTACCATTCGTCATGCATTGAATATTGCTGCCACATCTGATCTGGTGCTTCTATTATGTATTTAGAGATTCTTGTATAAATCCAAAGACGAATCAGCAATATTATTGGACATGACCTGGCATTTCTGCTTCACTTTTTTATTTCACTGCCATAATGTATCTTCCCTTTGCTTTATCCATAAGGTCTCCTCATTTTATAGTTTAAATGCCTAGATGTAACCAAAAGTTCTATGCTAACAGTTTCCTCTTTCAGGTTCTTGCTTCCAAGTCAACTTTGATCTTCAAAAACTTAAATGCAATATCAATTGTTATCTTGTGTCTTCAGAAATATTGTTTTTTTATTGTCATCTCTAGGATTAGTATTTTAATTGGGTTTTACATACTCTCCAACATTCAGTATTTCCCAACTTGCATCTTAGGGGCTTTATCGCCTTGCTTAGGATGAAATGATTAAAAAAAAAAGAATAGAAAAA
>OZ010611.1:9801015-9853515 GCA_963932145.1 Acanthosepion lycidas
TTAATGCCACTAAGACACAAGGTGTTACTGAGTGTGAAAGAATAAGGAAAAAGAGAAACATTATTAAGGAGTGAGAACAATAGAAGAGTAATCAAGAAGACAGTAGATAAAATTTGGCATTGCATTTAAATTTGGTATTATCATTTCACCCCTAGCATGGCAGTAAAGCCACTAAGTCCCAAGGTGTTACTGAGTGTGAAAGAATAAGGAAAAAGAGAGAAACATTATTCAGGAGCAAGAACAATAGAAAGTAATCAAGAATACAGTAGATAATGATTGACATTGCATTTAATTTTTTGACGATCAAATTTTCTCTTTCCACAAGCAAAACGTGTGGAGGAAGAAACTATTAATATAGAACTTATGGTTACATCTAACATACTCAACTAAAATAATGGGACCTTGCTGAAAATCTAGTACTGTGCTTAAATTCATAAAGTCTGGGTACCATAGTTAGAAGTTCATCTGAACAATTACCATGAAATTACATATAGAAAAGGCACAAGGAAGTTACATTATGAGTAAGTGAATCAATCGAAGATGTGAAGTCAGGACCAATAATATTCCTGATAAAAATGTTCAATCCATAGACAAATGCATCTTACACAAGAATCGGCACAACACAATTATAAACCGCTTTTCTTATAGAAAAATATTTCTACTTGTTTTCTCAAAGACCTGACTGAAGAACGGTTAATGAGATGACTGAACAGCAAGAAATCTCAAGACAATTGCTTGGTGTGAGAATTTCTTTGGCCACAAGCAGAGAAACAAACTTTATGTTGTATTTGACCATAAATTATAATAAGCTTTCTCAAAGCCAAACACACGTTTTCATATGTCTTCAGTTACACATCCAGACAGATGATGACACCAATCAATTATTCAATCAATCATTTCTTGTAATGTTTACTGACACAATAGGCCATTGATAATTTATCTATGGCTATCTCTTGTGTTCTGTTCTCTTTACTTCACATTTTCCATCATGGAAAATAAAAACCAGAAGAAATGTGTAGCCTAGAAACAATTTATCGCCTGATCTAAGATCATCACCAGATCTACAGGATAGCATAAATGGTCTTTATGTTTTTTTAAATTATTTCACCCCATGCAATGCAACTATGACACAAAGGGTTACTGAGTGTGAAAGAATAAGGAAAAGAGGGAAACATTATTAAGGAGTGAGAACAATAGAAGAGGAATAATCAAGAAGAAGTTTCTAATCATTTCACCCCATACAAGGCAGTAAAGCCATTAAGACGCGAGGGGTTACTGAGTGTGAAGGAATAAGGAAAAGAGAGAAACATTATTAAGGAGCGAGAACAATAAAAGAGGAGTAATCAAGAAGAAGTTTCTAATCATTTCACCCCATTCAAGGCAGTAAAGCCACTAAGATAAGAGGGGTTACTGAGTGTGAATGAATAAGGAAAAAGAGAGAAACATTATTAAGGAGCGAGAACAATAGAAGAGGAGTAATCAAGAAGAAGTTTCTAATCATTTCACCCCATACAAGGCAGTAAAGCCACTAAGATAAGAGGGGTTACTGAGTGTGAACGAATAAGGAAAAAGAGAGAAACATTATTAAGGAGCGAGAACAATAGAAGAGGAGTAATCAAGAAGAAGTTTCTAATCATTTCACCCCATACAAGGCAGTAAAGCCACTAAGACGCGTGGGGTTACTGAGTGTGAATGAATAAGGAAAAGAGAGAAACATTATTAAGGAGCGAGAACAATAGAAGAGGAGTAATCAAGATGAAGTTTCTAATCATTTCACCCCATACAAGGCAGTTAAGCCACTAAGACACGAGGGGTTACTGAGTGTGAATGAATAAGGAAAGGAGAGAAACATTATTAAGGAGTGAGAACAATAGAAGAGGAGTAATCAAGAAGAAGTTTCTAATCATTTCACCCCATACAAGGCAGTAAAGCCACTAAGATAAGAGGGGTTACTGAGTGTGAACGAATAAGGAAAAAGAGAGAAACATTATTAAGGAGCGAGAACAATAGAAGAGGAGTAATCAAGAAGAAAATAGATAACATTTGGCATTGCATTTAAATTTGGTTTCTAATCATTTCACCCCATGCTAGGCAGTAAAGCCACTAACACGCAAAGGGTTACTGAGTGTGAAAGAATAAGAAAAAAAGAGAAATATTATTAATGAGTGAGAACAATAGAAGAGTAATCAAGAAGACAGTAGATGATAATTGACATTGCATTTAAATAATCTGCAAAGTGTTGATAAGCCATAAAAAAAAAAAAATCGGTCAATCGACTAGGTACATACAGATGTAATGCACAGATACTACACAAACACAGATTTAATGCAGGTGAAAGCTCCCAATTTCTGAAAATAACAGACTTTGAATTTGAACTTGTCTCGTCGTTTTCATTTTCCATTCACCAAATAATCAAGATAGAGTTGGAAAAGATATTGATAAAGAAAGTGAAAAATCTAAAGAGAAAAAAATATAAACTATCTAATGCTGCCTGAGATGATAATTCCAAGAGAAATTGGGGGGGTGGAAGGCGGAGGCGGGGGTTGTCAAAAAATATATATAACACCAAAATAATTCATAATGAAAAGCGTCTGAGATGAGAATAAAAAAAAAAAAATCTACGAGACAAAAATAAAACCCAAATATTTTAGCTTCAGTCGAAGATTAAAAAAAAAAATCAAGCAAAACACATCTTAATCGACTGTACGCATCTATTGACAAAAATACAACACGCTTACGACTATTGCTACGCACATCTAAAGATAGACAGTTAAAAAGAAGGGAAAAAAAACTTCTTAAAGAGGTAAGTACATAACACATTGGCACTCAGCCATATCTGAAGGACACACAGACAGACACTCTTGATCACATTTGCAATACAATAGCTGCTTATTATCTACCCTATACCAGAAAAAAAGATTCAAATGCTGATTTCCTAGGCAATCCCACATTGCTGACAGTGGTTATCAACCTTTCAGCACAATGTACCCTTTTTTCTCTAACCCACCTTTTCAAGATTGTCCATATATATGTGTGAAAATATATAGAAAATAGGAAAGAACGGGTTAGGTTAGTAATCCAAGGTTTAGTATTTTAGTTATTATTTTTTAAAAATAGTGCTCGATACAAAAGTAGAGCATAGATATAATTATTTATTTAAAAATATGATTCCAACTCGCTACATAAGAAGTCTCATGTTTCAAAAACATTTCTGCCGAAATCAGACTTCTCTATCTAAATATTTTTGGCATCTGAAGGAAATAAATAAGACACCTATGGTAAAATGGAAAATTATAAACAGGACTAGAACATGTTAAACTTGAGATGACCCATGCCCTTTGTGCCTCCATGAGAAACTGCACATTATCAAGTTTCTAAATAATAAAAATCTATTAAACAATAGACATGAATTAACAGTTTTTTGCCGACATCATCAAATTCACGCATTGAACAATTTAGCTTAAAAACTAACATACAATAAATTAACTTTTTAATCCATGGACCCATAAATAAAAAGTTTTAACACCCTACAAAAAATGATATCCCTTTATGAAGTCGTCAAATAACAAATGTTTTTATATACACAAAACCCTTTCATAAAGTAATAAAACAAATAAGTAACAAAACAAAAAAATAAATTAATCTTCATAGACAAGTTAACCTGATTGAAAACATCTTCCACTTTAAATTTAGACACCCCCACCTTACCCTGACTTAACATCTATGAAAGTAACTCTATGTTGATATATATCATTAGCAGATAACACCCCTACCTATTTCAAATATCCACGATGACTGTCACCCTCGGGAATTTTAGATTCCGATATAAAATGCGTAAATTTCAGAAACAAGTTATTCCCAAAAAATTTCGCTTGAAGATGAAACAGAGCTCACTTTAACTCAGTTTTCAGCTCTTGTTTTTGAAACATGAGACTTCTTATGTAGCGTGTTGGAATCATATTTTTAAATAAATAATTATATATATATATATATATATATATATATATATAATTGAAAAACCTTCATTCTTTTCCATATTAGTCCATATTATGGTTTAATCAAAAAAGTATCGGGATTGTTGCTATGGTAACGGAGCTAAAGTATGGGAGTAACTGCTTGATATTGACAGATCTTGAATTCTGTATGAATACACATTGTTCTAATGTTCCACTGTTTATAACAGCACTTGGAAGGAAAGTATATAGAGTGTGGTAGTCTCACCTCAACAAAGAATTTCTATCAGTCACCATGGCATGTGCAGTACTTTTTGGCTAACCACAACATTCCCCAAGTCTGATAACCACCATATTCCCCAAATCTCACTGATTGCGATTTTTTCCGCTTTCCAAAAATCAAATCCCACTTTGAAGTAACAAGACTCAAGATGTTGGAGAAATCAAAGAGAATGTGATAAGGCAGCTGCTTGCTATCCCAAAAAAGGAGTTCCAGGAATGTTCCCATCAATGAAAACAATACTGGATAAAGTGTGTGGCTTCAGAAGGGAACTACTTCATAGGAGATTAAATGCTGATTTGATATGCATTGTAGTTTTCATTTTTTGGCACCAGTCCTGATATTTTTTGACCAGACTTCATATTTTTTTATTTTTATTTCTTTTTTTTTTTTCAAGTATTTCATCCCAAGCCAGGTGGGAGTACCACTAGCAAACAGAAGTTTACAGAGAGTGACAGCGAGAGAAAAGACAGTGTAAAAGGGGGTGAAAGATGAACAGAGATCAGAACTAAAGAAGATGGGGATTGACATTGCATTTAAATTTTTGAAGATTGCATTTATCAGAGAGTCAAAGAAACGGAACGGAGTTCCATAGGTTGGAAGTGTGAGAAAAGAAACGTTTGGAGTAGAAGTGGTGGTTACATTGAACTATTTCAACAGTAAAGGGGTGGGACCTAAATGCCAATCTAGTAGTACACTTGAATTCATGTAGTCAAGGCACCAGGGAAAAAAAGCTCCTCAAAGCAGTAGCAATGAAAATATTTGTAGAAATGACAGAGGGAAACCACATCACATCTGTGAGAAAGTGACTGGAGTTGAGATGCCAAGTCAGGACTGATTACGTTGCAGATCCTTCTTTGGATTTTGTCAAAAACCTCAAGATGAACAGCAGGGGCACCAGACCAGACATGGAAATGGTATTCAATGCACGAGCAAATGGTATACATTTACATGAATTATTTTTATTGAGGAATTTTTATTTTACACTCATGGTGGTCTCTGAATTCTCTAAATAATAAAAAAGAAAAGTAAAATCACCCCAACCTCAAAACCGTGAAATCTATCAGAGAGGATTCCCCACAGGCTTAGAAGAATACAGTCATCAAACCCAATTTACGCTTGTGCCAGGTTACATATTTACAACTACAAATGCTCTTGAAAAAAGCATAAATCCATCTCTTCTCCTTCTCGCTATGGGTGAAACAGCAATGTAAAAGCATGACAATGCATAGATAATATAGAAAATACATAAACCATAATTAGTCTGAAGAAGTCTATTCTGGAAAAGAAACGTGTTACTTAAGGGTGTTTCAATTTTGTCATTGTTTGTTTTGTTTTGTTTTATGGCATATCAACCTCAATGGGTTATTTAATGCTGACAAGATTTTTATTGTTGGTAATATTTTTTTTTCAAAAAAGTATTGTTGGTAATAATACATTGGTGTAATAATTTTTTCAAGAAAGTATTTCTGGTATTAAAACTTATTTTCACACTTTCATAGTGTTTTGAAATCAGTTTTTGGTGTTAACTATTTGCCTATAGCTGGGACCCTAACAGGTGCTACCACCCCGGTCAGGGTGGACCTGGGAACACCAACAATTAAGAAGGGATTCTACACTCCTCAAAACATGCTGATCAGATGCTTTACTGTTGGATGTAGTTTATCGTCATACCCAGGATGGTTTTATCCTTGGCATTATCTTCTAATAGTCAGAGGTATGTTAATGGTGATATTAGCCATTTCCTTATAAGGAAACATCCAGCACTTATTGACCAAACAGCATGATTTTATGACATCTTTTACTTAAAATAGTTTTTCAGGAAAATAGCTTTCTCAAGTTTTATTTTTGAATCATCAAAGCAAAGCAATAAAACCACTTCAACGCAATAGTGAATGAATACAACAAACAAAAAAAAAAAAACGTTATTAAAGCAAGAGAACAATAAAAGAGGAATTAAGACTGATTTGTTTTTTTATGTCTTATCAACCCTTTGCAGGCTATTTAAAGCCAAAGAATATTTTTAGATTGCAAGAATTTTTTGAGATAAGAATGATTTTATACTAATTAACCCATAACTGGGGTGGAAATGAAGTGGTGGATCTATACATTCCCAAAGGATATTTGCATGTAAGTAAACATGCCGAAAGCTATTGAAAAGGTTGTCAGTTTTATGGAAAAATTTCAGCTATGACGATTTTAACTGTGTGCGTTACGCACACAGTTAAAAAGCGTCTTTTGTTTAAAAAATTTCAAGAACAAAAGCAAAACGAAATGCAGAAAAAGTTGAGAATGATATTAGAAGAGAAAGAATCATCATGCAACAGCAATTAAAAAATCCTCGTTACATTATTTGTTTTGCATGCGTGGCATACTTAATTTAATGAATTTTCATTAACATTACATCATTTATTTCATTTTCCTTAAATTCAATTCCGTTATATTTCACTCACCATTAGCTTATTTTGTTGACTATAAAACATTGAAAATAAACGTTAAACTTGATTTAAATTCTTTTATTTTAATCTAAATATAACTCCTCATATATGGACTTTGTAACCAATTCCTCATATCAGGAAGGCCTTCTTAGTCTGGTTGTCAGGGATTCTACTATATTTTTTGTTTTTAAATTTCTAGATGTTGCACCAGTGGACATAACTGGGCATTTTGTACAATTTATTCTGTATATTCCTGCCTCTATCCTGTTGGTGATGCTATCTCATTTGTTGCTAATTTTGTATATGAAGAGGATTTAAATTAAGTAAAATAATACAGATTTGCTTTATGGACAAAAATCTGACATGGAAGATTTAATGACCAATCAAGTTAAAAATCATTTATGTAAATCTGTTTGATTTGAACCCACAATTCCTGCGATGTTTGTTCATTGCCAGAAATGGCTGCCATTGTCTGATCACAGAGCTGATTGGAACAGGGAGTAAATCAGACAGGGAAACGACCTATCAATACATCACCTTTTTCTCGTCCTGCTCTCTTCCACTGTACACAACTTTCCCATTATTTGTCTGTTTAGCTCCCCAAACCCCTCCCGAAAGATGGACACTGGTTGAAGGAAGAAGAAAACAAAACAAAACAAAAAAACCCTCAAGAACCTAAGAAGGCAAAAGACAAAAACAAAAATGATTTATCATTTACTGAATTAACAGAAGTATCCCTGAACGGGGTCGGATTTGGGCTGGTTGAGGGTAGAATCTGAACAGTGAAGTGGATTGGGGAGAAAGTGATTAGGATGGAATGCCATGGGGCCTTCGCAGAGAAGATGAAGAACTACTGTCCCTTGTGGACATAATTGAGGAGATACAGAAAGAGAAAAAGACACAATCACCCTCAAATCGTCAGTCCATTTCAGTCATCTGGTGACATAGGTAATTTGCAGTTACTTCTTTTAGGGGTTTAGTGGATGATTGAACAGCCACTTGGTGAGAAGCTGGACTTATACTTGATTTTCCGATGGAGATAATATGGTGGAATGCAGAAAGGAGTGGCCCAAGTTGGCAGGCAGTGGGCGAAAGGTGAGTTAAAGTACACAAAAGAAACTCCCACCCAGAGATGAATGAGGCTGACCATCCATTCTCTGTTTCACACACATCTTTGCCCCAATTTATTTAGTTGAGGTGAAATATTCTTGCTAACGTTTTTGTCAGATATTATGGTAGCCCATTAATGTCTGATGACAGCAATGGTTACTTAAGAACATCCAAAAATATCCATGTCCAAGACAATATTATAGATTTTACAAGTACGAGTCAGAACTTGTATATTCATATAAGATAGATCTAGGTTTCAAATAGATAAGGTGGTTGAAATACAAAAGGGAGTTAAAATATTTTATAATTTTCAGTAAAGAAACAATTTGTTCTATAAAGCTATAGCCTTAATTATGGAATGGGAGTAAGTTTCCTGAATTTTTATTAAATGGGGAGGTCGGAATAAGGAAGTCCTACAATGGTTTTTATCACCACAAAAGAAGAATTGTCATAACAGTATGATCAATTTGATGAGATCAAATCAGCAACTGGCATAAAAAATGACCTACATTCTGTTATTAATAGGAGCAAGGAATGGCTTGTTAATTTTAATGCGTCCAAAATGCAACTAGGTCAATGAATGCCAAATGTTTCCTTCTATGGAAATGGCTAATATTAACATTATCATTTGAAGTGAGGAGAACAGATTCTACACTTTGATCCCAGCTTGATGGCCAGAGAGTGAAGGAAAGCATAACTCTTGTAGCACTGGCTTCTAGGACAATGAATGCCAAATATTTCCTTATGTGGAAATGGCTAATATTAACATTATCATTTGAAGTGAGGAGAACAGATTCTACACTTTGATCCCAGCTTGATGGCCAGAGAGTGAAGGAAAGCATAACTCTTGTAGCACTGGCTTCTAGGACAATGAATGCCAAATATTTCCTTATGTGGAAATGGCTAATATTAACATTATCATTTGAAGTGAGGAGAACAGATTCTACACTTTGATCCCAGCTTGATGGCCAGAGAGTGAAGGAAAGCATAACTCTTGTAGCACTGGCTTCTAGGACAATGAATGCCAAATATTTCCTTATGTGGAAATGGCTAATATTAACATTATCATTTGAAGTGAGGAGAACAGATTCTACACTTTGATCCCAGCTTGATGGCCAGAGAGTGAAGGAAAGCATAACTCTTGTAGCACTGGCTTCTAGGACAATGAATGCCAAATATTTCCTTATGTGGAAATGGCTAATATTAACATTATCATTTGAAGTGAGGAGAACAGATTCTACACTTTGATCCCAGCTTGATGGCCAGAGAGTGAAGGAAAGCATAACTCTTGTAGCACTGGCTTCTAGGACAATGAATGCCAAATATTTCCTTATGTGGAAATGGCTAATATTAACATTATCATTTGAAGTGAGGAGAACAGATTCTACACTTTGATCCCAGCTTGATGGCCAGAGAGTGAAGGAAAGCATAACTCTTGTAGCACTGGCTTCTAGGACAATGAATGCCAAATATTTCCTTATGTGGAAATGGCTAATATTAACATTACCAGTGTTGTTCGAAAATGCTTTAAAGCCCAGGTTACATATAATTTGGAAAGGTGGAAAAGAAACAATATTATATGACTGATAGTTGTTTATTACTGGGCAGAAAGACTTGACATTGCACACTGGCTACTAGGTCAATAGATACTGAATGTTTTCTTATAAGGAAACAGCTAATATTATGATGACAATTACCATTTATCCCTTCCCTGCAAATTATTTGGGGAAAAAAAAGTTTCATTTTTAGACAAATTTTTTATTTGTTTTTAATATAGTAACTAAGAAACTGAGGCACCTTGAAGTACCCGAACGAAGGCTAACATCTCCACCAGACGTATGCGTTGACAATTGGACTTGTTTCAGGCTCAGAAGGGCATAAAATGAATCAAGGTCGACTAAGAACAGATGTACCTTCAAGTACCTGAGCAGTGGAGAACACCTCTACAAGATGTATGAGTTGACAATTGGACACATTTCAAGCTCAGAAGAGCATAAAAAGAATCAAGGTCTATGTATAAACACGTCAGTAGCTGGTTTTTGAACATTATGTTTCAGACGTATTTATTTGTCAGTGTCTGAAAAAGACAATTCTTTTTTTAATTGGTGTCACTCTTAGCAAGGCAGTAAAGCCACTAAGACACAAGGGGTTACTGGGTGTGGAAGATTAGGAACAAAAACATAATAATGAGCAAGAAGCAGAAAGAGTAATCAGGAAGACATTAGATAGTGATTGACATTGCATTTAAATACTTGAAAATTAAAGTTGGCTGGAAAGCTTGAAGCTAGAAGGGAGTTCCACAAGTGAGAAGTATGAGAAAAGAAACTTTTAGCATAGAATTCACAGCTACATTTAGCTAGCTCAAGAGTAAATTGGTGAGATCTCAACTCCAGTCTAGCACTCATTTAAATTCAAGTACCATAATGAAGAGCTCATTTGAACAATTACGCTGAAAATATTTATAGAAAAGGCACAGGGAGGGAACCTTACGGTGGTAGGGAAAGTAACTGAAGCCAAGATGCCAGATCAGGACCCATAATATTGCTGATTCTTCTTTGGATTTTATCAAAGACCTCAAGGTAAATAGCAGGGGAACCAGACCATATGTGGCAGCAATATTGTAAGCATGGGCGAATAGTAGACTCAGAGACATGTAAGACGGATTTCAGAGAGAAAATCGGTCTTGCCCGACACAATGAACTGACCTTCTTAGCAGCTGACCTAGCAATGGATTCAACCAAGTTTGGTAAAAATGTATACATGTCTATTCCGGGGAACGGGTTTAAAATATATAAACGTTATCGATCCATGTTTGTGGATGTGCATTCAAAAAAATCCACCTGCACAGACAAAGGGGTCTTCTGTATTTTTTATTCCAGACACCATATGACTTAAAAAAAAAATTAAAAAAAAGATAAAAAAATGTAAAGGAAAAAACAAACCTACCTTTTAATCTCACATGGTAAGCCTGCGATTGTGATGGACTTTTTATACCCAGCATCAAGGTGGGTCCCCTTCACTGTCACATAAGTGCCCCCATCAACAGGACCTCTCCTGGGATGAAGGTCAGTAATACCCGGTACCTAAAACATCAGAAATAAAAATTTATTAGAGCACAAAGCACCAAAAATCAAGAATACCAAAAATCTGTAACACAAGGGGAAGTGGAAAAATCAGGCATGGCTGATCATATATGGAGAGAAATGGGAGATCATCACCATCAGTAGGATCAGGTTGAAATCGTAGACAAAGAACATCATTGGAAAATTCGGAAACTTAAGGAATCAGCACATATGCATGGCCACAAAAATCTCCTGAGCCAACCAAACATAGAAATGAATACAATATGGGAACCAGTAATAAGGAGTGCCAGAGAAAAGCCAAAGAAAATTGCAATATGAGCTCTGATAAAAAAAAGATGCAATGATAACTGCAAAAATTGCTATATGAGCACTGGTAAAAAAAGGTAACTGAAGACTGAAGTTTATAATTCCCAGAAATTCATACACAGATGTCCTCAAGGACACATGGCATATTGGATAAAGGTGTTAGTGAGATCCAGTGACAGGACTCAAACAGTGCGAGTTCAATACCTGGTTAAGGCAGTGGAGTACTTGGAGAGGGCAATTAACAGGAGATAACTGATAACTGACATCCATTAAGACATGGCACGTGGAACTAGAACAGTCTACCCCAGCGAGTGGAATAAAGGGTTCAGTTTGACATTCCAACCACTTAATTTTGATGCTAATTTTAAGGGGGTCACATCATACATGAGATATAAAATTAGCATATGTACTGCTGGCCCTGGCTATGTTCTTGACCAAAATATATATCAATTTACTAAATTAGCTTCAAAATTAGGTCTTCAAAGTCACAATATATATGGTAACTAAAAAAGCTATATATATAATCAGAGGAATTAATGGTAAAAAGTGGGGGATAAATTTTGTATTGTTCTTTAGTATTAAACTCATTCCCCATTTCTTGGCCATAGTAGATTCATAGATGAAATTCCAAAACATCCTGATAGGTAATCAAATGAAAGGATGTTAGAAAATGAGGGATCAGTTTTGTATTACTCTTTAGTATTAAACTCATCCCCACCATTTCTTGACCACTATATATGCTATCTATTTCTATAATCTAGACAGGATTTAAGTAGCTTCCAAAAATATATTCTTATAGGTTAGTTTGTTATATATATACCGTAGATACTCGTGTATCATGCGACTTTTGAAGACCTCATTTTGAAGCTAATTTTAAGGGGGTCACATCATACACGAGATATAAAATTAGCCTATGTACTGCTGGCACTGGCTACACTATTGAACAAACTATATATCCATTTATTGTCATAAAAAAAACTGCTGTATTTAAAATAAACATGATTTCAATAAAACTAAAGTTTTACTTAACTGTATCCAATAATAATAATGGACAATTTACATTTAATATCGTATTACAAAATACAAACATAGCAAATATGTATCTTTTCAATTCTTTATTCACCATCCATTTACTCAAACTCATTCTTCTTCTTTAATGTGTCCTGATGCTTCAGGATGTGAGTGGTCATGGCTCTCCACAATTTCCTGTCCTTTTTAGCTCTTAATTTTATCTTTTTGTTATCTCTCCTAAAACTTGTTCCACCATCCATTTACTCAAGCTCATTCTTCTCTTTCAATGTGTCCTGATCCTTCAGGATGTGAGCGGTCATGGCTCTCCACAATTTCCTGTCCTTTTTAGCTCTTAATTTTACCATTTTGTTATCTCTCCTAAAACTTGTTCCACCATCCATTTACTCAAGCTCATTCTTCTCTTTCAATGTGTCCTGATCCTTCAGGATGTTAGCAGTCATGGCTCTCCATAATGTCCTCTCATTTGGAAAGCAATTACTCTTTGGTGAGATGATACCACACAAAACAACAACAGCAACAATAATAAAAATAATAATAATAATAATGATGTATTGGTGTCAAAGATAGTCTTTGGATGTGTATATAAAAATAAGCTTTGGAGTAAATACCTGCAAAAATAAAATTACTTTTAATACACTAATAATGATAATAATAATGATTACAATGTCGTAGATAGGTTTTAAATGTGGACATTTCATAAGTATTGGAGTAAATGTCTGTAAAAATGGAAAATCCTTTTGTTAGATGGAAATAATTAAAAGAGAAAATATCTGTTTCATTGAATAAAGAAAAAAGGAAAAAAAAGTCGTATGAAAATATACAAGCAAATAAAATATCTTATTTTCACTTACCACATACTCATAATTGAAATCCGATTTGGCGGAAGTTATACTAGCTACTACAACTCGAACATATCCAGCTCTAATACTGCTACTGCCAGTTCGACATACAATTCTGAAATAATAACAAAATATATAATTATGTATGTGAATATGCATATCTATTTTCAGCCCACCATGATGTATGTGTGTGTGTGTGTGTGTATATATATATATATATATGTATATTTATTTATATATATATATATATATATATATATATATATATATATATATATATATATATATATACACACACACACACACGGTGATGGGCTGAAAACTACAGAGGCTGACTATGAAGGAGTGACGCTAGAGCTGTGAAATCTTGCATGCATTAGTTTCATCTCTTCTTATTAATAACTGCATTGTTTCTTTCCAGGAGCAAGGGTGGGCTGAAAAGTTCACAGGCTGACTATGAAGAAGTGATGCTAGAACTGTGAAATCGTGCATGCACTAATTTCATCTCTTCTTATTGATAACAGCACTGTTTCTTTCCAGTTTTTTTTTTCTAGCATATCCACACCTCTGTGGGTTATTTCATTCCAGAATCTAAATATTTTGAACACAAACTACAGATGCTTTGTACATAATTTTATACTATTCTAGGTGTTATGTTTTGCTATAGATCTATATCTTTAAGATATTAAATTACGTAGATATCTTATGTTGGCTTGAAAAAATTTTTATTTATTATTTGGAAAATGAAAGAACCTGACATATTTGACATTTTTAAAAAAAAATATTTATTTTACATTATCCAATATTCAAAAATTTATTTCCCAAGTGTTCAGAAAATCTACAGTAGCAACAGATGTGGAGGGGGTACAAAACAGATGAAATATGACGAGGCTAACGAGAGTTCTGTTCATTTGAATCGAAAATAATTAACAATCCATTTAATTGACCATTAATCAATGATCACAGGAAAGTTTAGGGCTGCTTGAAGGTATTAAATTTGGCTTTGTTATTCTCTTTGTCAAAGAGAAACATTTTTTTTTTATTGCCATAAAAATCAGCCATATAATCAAGTTTGGAGTCCTCCTGACAATTAATTTTAGTTTTTAATTGGTTTGAAAAATCAACGAGGTTGAATTTAATAATTACGGGAAAGCCTGGAGAAAGTAGGAATTAATTTGACTTTTATGTTTCAGAAAATGTTCAACAATTTACAAACAGCAGCATAATCACAATTTATTACAAACAAGCAAGACAACCTGACATTATGTGGGATAAAAATGACTTGTAGTACTATGTTAATTCAGAGATTATAATGAGAGGCAATAATAAGAAAGAATAAAACTAGTAACAAAATAAAAATAATGATGAATAATGATTTACAAATGCATTTCCATTATACATATAATAGCCCTATTCTATCAGTAATGCTTGCTTTAATTCCTGACCACTGACAATCCCTTTCTCCCTGATTTTCAATGCATTCCTATCGTAAAATCATTAGCAATGCATTTCCATTATACATATAATAGCCCTATTTTATCAGTAATGCTTGCATTCTTTCCTGACCACTGACAATCCCTTTCTTCCTGATTTTCAATGCATTCTTATAGTAAAATCATTAGCAATGCATTTCCATTATACATATAATAGCCCTATTCTATCAGTAATACTTACCTTCATTCCTGACCACTGATAATCCCTTTCTTCCTCATTTTCAATGCATTCTTCTAGTAAATTCATTAGCAATGCATTTACATTATACATATAATAGCCCTATTCTATCAGTAATGCTAGCTTTCATTCCTGACCACTGATAATCACTTTCTTTTTGAAATGAAGATACTTACTTTTGAGCAGGTACATATTGGGATTCAATAGGTTCACAATGGGCACCTGCAACGGTGACACCCCTTTTAATGTCCAGGAAAGTTTTTCCCAAATTTTCTCCCTGTATTGTCAGAAGAGTTCCTCCTTCAACTGGGCCTTTTGATGGTATGAACTGTAAAAAGGAGATAACAATGGAAATTATGAATAAGACAATAGCATGTGAGTTGGGGCTCTGAAAAGAATACCTCCTATTTATCTCTATTGAAATTACAATGGAGAGCAGAAAAACAATTTTAGATCGAGCCAGTTATAAAATCCTTTCAATGCAGTGGAAGTGTTATGTTAGACACACAACATTTGAAGCATCTCTTGTACAGCTGAAAAGAAAAATATATATTTACATTTTCTTTTTATTTGGTCGACCATCATCAGGATCATCAAGTTGATGTGAATTCCATCATCTTTTCCTTAACTGCATGGTATATGCTTCACCAGGACTATGTACAGTTTCTGAATTCAGTGTCATCCTTTTCCTAGGCCAGTTGCCAACCATGGCTATAGGGATTAATATATTTCTCAAACATAAGGAAGTGTAACATGGCACAGTGGATAAATGCCTTAGTTAGATCCAGTAACAACACCCAAACAGTTGTGAGTTCAATACCTGGTTAAGGCAGTGGAGAACTTGGAGAGGGGAATTAACAGGAGATAACTGATAACTGACATCCATTAGACATGGAACTAAAACAGTCTACCCCAGCTAGCGAAATAAAGGGTTCAGTTTGACATTCCAACCATGTGAAGACAGATAGAGCATACAGTGTCTGAAACGTGATAAATATAGCAACAAAGATGAGGACAATAGTCCAATTAATGTAAATAGTGTAAATGCAATGAACCCAACTGGAATTCAAACTCAGCTCTTCATTTTCTCAACCCAGTCTGTCTGACTATTTATCCATAGCTGGGGGAAGAAGAGTTAAGTTCATACCTTTCCCAAGGGTATTAGCATGTAAGTGAATGTCATAAACTTGACTCTGAATCCGAGCCACTAACTTTACTCCACTATGCTTCCAGAGGAGGATATATGTCCCCAACCATTAAATGGATTGTTGGGGTCAATAAATAACAAATATAGTTACAAGGAATATTCTTCTTCATCAACATTCTCATTTCCAAATCTTAAGATGAGCCCTCGTAATATGAACTTTATGTCAGGGCTGTAGTGGGTGTGAAACATCAATATCAACTACATATTAAAAAGAATTGAAATTTACAGCACGTACTGGTTATGGTGGAGGAACAGATATATGAGGATTTGTACAAATGTCTGCCAATTCGTTGTTCTGAGCAAAGGTGAAAAAGCCAGGATTAAAATAAGCAAATAAAACTTGATTTATGACAAACAATGGCAACTTATTTATTGGCAGAGTGAAATGAAGAAAAAGGAAAAATAAAACACACAAAGTTGAAACATATATATATATATATATTATTCAGGTACTTTAGATTTCTGAAAAATTACAATCTTAAAGTTATACGTTTTTTGTTTCTCATCTTTTTAAATTTTTTTTTTTTACTGGAAAATGTTATCTGCCAAAAACATCACACACAGACACATATATGTATATACATCACACACAGACACAGACACACATATATATATATATATATATATATATATATATATATATATCTCCCTAACTGATAGCATGACTGGGTGTTTCATGCACAATGCAATCTTCAGGTGCTGAGTACAAAATGAGTATTAGTGAAGTCATATATTATTCTGATATTACAGTTTTTTTTTAATTTTAAAAGTTATATTTAGCATTTTATAAAAACATGTGATTTATATATATATATATATATATATATATATATATATATATATATACACACACACATGCACACATATATATATAAATATATATATATATATATATATATATATACATACACACACACACACACACACACGTAAATATATATACATATATATATATATATATATATATATTTTAACATACAATGTGTGTTAGCACGTGCGATACCCTGTCTTCATCAGCCACCGACCAGGGGTGATATCACGGTTTCGGTGGCTATGGCGGGACCACCACCCCTGGCGCCACCAGTAGTGTTTGCCACCAGGCAGGGTATGAAGATAAGCTAACTAATTGTTCCTATATATATATATATATATATATATATATATATATATATATATATATATATATATATACATACACATTCACACACATAATATATATATATATATATATATATATATATATAATAGCTCCGTTTTATTATATCGAACAATGTTTTATTAGGTTGGTGCAAAAATAATGACGTAATAATGTTGTTTTTGACCTTAAAAAATACATCAAAAAACGACATTATTATGTCATTATTTTTGCACCAACCTAATATTACCACCAGCAATATATATATATATATATATATATATATATATATATATATATATATATAAAATAATGAACTTTTCTTTTGGTCATTTAATGAAATTTTGGGGAAAAAAAAAAATGCAATTCTTGGTAATGACAGAATACAAAAAAATATATATTGGGACACATGCCAAAAATTACCTTGACTACAATGGATAAATATAAAACAATTCTAACAGAGTATGTTCACATGTGTTTACAGAAATCACCTTCACAATGATTACCTTTACATTAAGTTTATCTTTGCAAATCACTCTGAATGAATACAATATGAGAAACGTTGCTAGAGAAAAACAATAATAACAACAAAATTGCAATATGAGCTTTGGTAAAAAAAAAAAAATAATGGTTTCTAAGACAAATAATAAAGAATAATGATTTACAAACGCATTTACATTATACATATAATAGTCCTATTCTATCAGTAATAATTCCCCAAAATTCATACACTGATGTTTTCAAGGACATACGACCCAGTGAATAAAAGTATTGGCTGGATCCAGTGACTTGACCCAAACTGTTGCCAATAAAAACTTGGAGAGTTGAATTAAAGGAAGATAACTGATAAGATATCCAGATAGGGATGGCCCGAGGAACTCAAATAATCTACCCAGTAGACAAAATGAAGGGTTCAGTTTGAAAAGTGTACAACGGCTGAAATGTCATGAATATGGCAACAAAGATGAGGACAACAGTCTGAACAATGTAAATAGTGTAAATAAGCAAAATGATCATTTTGCTTTGTCACCTGTTGAAAAACATTTAATTTAAATTTAAAAGACGAAAGAAATTGTGGCCCTTCGGAAAAAAAAAGAAAAGAAAAAGAAGCTTATCCAACCCTCATGTAACAATAGACCACATCCCCTCCAAATAGAAACCAAGGAAAATATACTCACATTTGTTATTCTTACTCCACGGCAAATCTCTGTATTTGGGAACCATTTGAATAGGGCATCACATTGAGATTTGATGCTGCATTTATTTTCACACCAGCCACAGTTATAAATTTCATCCATGGTCAAGCAGAGTCCGCAAGTATCAGCCATTGAATCGCACTTGTACATTTTCACTGGAAATTGAAGTAAGCCAAATGAATAATGGTTTCACATTACTGTGGATTTAATGCTAAAAATCTCATTTAAAACATCCTGTTGACACTTTGTTGCGTAAGAAGTTCTCAGACTGCCAGGAGATCTATATTTAAATACTAGACAATCTGTGACCCATTGGGTGACTGAAGGTTTAGGTTATAAAACATTGAAGCATAAGTGATATACACATGTGTAAGTGAGTTCAAAATTCAAGAGAGGACCAAGGAAGAGAACATGCCTACTTGGCAGCATTCTTTATCAAAGTGTTGACTACATTAGGTCAGAGCTAACAAGAGAAAGAGAGAGAATATGATTGCCTATTTATAGGCTTAAAGAACACCCCCAACCAGATCTTTTGGGAAAATCAAGTCAGGTAATCCAAATGTTTCTATCATGGTCAGCTCCATGGAGCTATGTCTAAGGAAATTTAAATGAATTTAGCTTAATGACAAAAATACATTTAGAAAATAGATGTCATGCTGAAAATATTTTTTATACAGAACTTTTATAAACATAAGAGTATTATTATATTTATACTAGACTACCTGTGACCTTCTGGGTCACTGAGAGTTCAGGTCATAAAACATTGAAGTTGATTTCAACATTCTATTGAAATGAAAGTTAATTTTATTATGATTCATTTAAATATTTCAATTTATCCATGTCATCGTTGGTTTGGTTTGCAAGTTCATGTTCAATGTTCTACTGTTTGTTTACAGCATTTAATAGGAATACAATTTTGGGGATAAACTTGAATTTTAAATCAGATTAAATTAAAAATATTTTTTAATATGCTAAAAGATATTTTTTAAATATTTAAAATATCGTTTGTTTACAGAAAGCTGAAATGTAAATAATTACTCTATAAACAACTGGACAAAACAGCAAAGTGGGATCTCTTTGTGTATCTTTAATAAAACAGATAAGCGGGATCTCTTTGTGTCTGTCTTTAACTTAAAAATATATTAACTAAAAGATTGTCTCTGAAAAAAGTTAAAACAAAATACTTATAAAAATACTGTATAAACAAGTCGTATTTTTAAATTAGTAATTACAACTCCAAAAAGTAATTAGAGCAAATTTCTTATGTATTAATTTATTTGGCAGTTCAAAGTTTATAAAACCAAAACCTTAATTTTGATATTAAACTAGACTATCTGTTGGGTCACTTACGGTTCAGGTTATAAAACAATGAAGTTGATTTCAACATTCCATTGAATTGAAAATTAATTTTATTATGATTCAGTTAAATATTTCAGTTCGTTCGTGCCATCATTAGCCTGGTTTACAAGTTCATATTTAACATTTTACTGCTTGTTTACAGCATTTAATAGTAATAGAACTTCCGGGATAAACTTGAACTATAAATCAGATTAACTTTAAAATATTTTTCTAATATACCAAAACGTATTTTAAAATGATATTCACTTGAAAATATTTTTTAAATATGCCAAAAAATATTTTTTAAATATTTAAAATATTGTTTGTTTAAAGAAAGCTGATATATAAATAATTACTCTACAAACAACTGACAAAATGGCAAAGTGGGATCTGTGAAAGTTTGTTTCATGCTTAAACACAATCGCCAGCCCTGACTGATGCATTTAATCATGAAACATACTGTCTCAGCAGGGTATTAACTTCAGTGTCAAATTTTATATATATATACTAGACTACCAATGACCGGTTGGGTCACTGACAGTTCAGCTTATAAAATATTGAAGCTTCATTTCAACATTAAAAAAATTGCCTGTAGAAAGTTTAAATAAAAATACTATATAAGCAACGCATATTTTTAAATCTTATTTACATAAAATATTTTAAAATCAGATTAAAAAAGATATTTTTGATATGCCAAAAAACATTTTAAAATCATATTTACTTGAAAATATTTTCTAAACATACCCAAAAATATTTTTTAAATATCTAAAATATTGTTTAAAGAAAGCTGAAATATAAATAATTACTATTCATACAACTGGATGAAACAAATAAGAGGGATCTCTTTGTGTCTGTTTGTCTGTCTCTCTCTCTCTCTATATATATATATATATATATATCCAAATGTAATGAGAATGAAAATAATATAAAAATTTTAATGTTCACAGCATTAATTCAAAAGAGGGCTCAATACCAATTGTAAAGCAATAATTATTTCTTATAATTTTTTTGTATAGACAAAAGCAATTTACTCAATTAAATGCACCGAAACGACGTTGCATCTTTGTTGGGAGTAAATTGTTTTTCTCTATATGAAAAAATTATATATATATATATATATATATATATATATATATACAAAATAACAATAAAGCGGGATCTCTTTGTGTCTGTTTTTAACTTTAAAATATTTTAATTAAAAAATATTGTTTGAAGAATATTAATATAAAATACTTACTGTAAAAACAACTCATATTTTTATATACTTAAAATATTTTTTTAAATATGCCAAAATATTTAAAATATTGTTTGTTTAAAGAAAGTTGAAATGTAAATAATTACTCTACAAACAACTGGAAGAAACAGCAAAGCAGGATGTGTGTCTTTAATAAAACAGATAAGCGGAATCTCTTTGTGTCTGTCTTTAACTTGAAAATATTTTAATTAAAAAATTGTCTGTTTAAAGAAAGTTAAAATAAAAATACTTACTGTATAAACTACTCATATTTTTAAATCTTATTAATCATTATGCACCAGACAGAAGCAGCACTCAAGCAATCACAAAATTTTAGTATTATATAGATATACAAAAGTATAGAAATAGTGTGTGTGTGTATATATATATATATATATATATATATATATTTATATCTGAATGTAATGAGAATGAAAATAATATATAGATTCTAACGTTCACATCATTAATTCAAAAGAGGGCTCGATACCGATAGTAGAGCAAATATATATATATATATATATATATGAAGAAATGTAGTTTTAAGGTGTGCTACATTTATGTGATAAATTGCTCAATATCAGAGATAGGGAGTATGTAAATATAAATATAAAAGTGAACATTGAAATCAACACTCAGAGGCGACAGACTCTTTCATGCTAGACGCAATCGTCAGGCCGCGGGTGTTTGTATTTTTCACGACGATGTGTCAGTGGTGCATTGTGGGTAATCTATTCTGGCGGGCGTGGCTTGTTTATTTATTTATTTATTTGTTTATTTATTTGTGTGAGTTAATTTATTTTACAAGTTTTTCATTTTCATTTTTTATTTTATATATTCATTTATTTTTTTCGGTTTTCGATGTTATATGAACATATTAAAAAGAATTGGGGTGTTTCGTTAGGTCGCTTATTTAATAGTTTGTTTTCGTCTGGGAAGATAAAGCTTTTTATTCGTCCAATTTGTTAGATTGATTGCTGTAGTCTATTCTGTTATTTTGGCGGGGGACAGTTTTTTATTTGTTTATTATTTATTTATTTATTTGCATTGATTATTTTTTGTTTGTTTTTGCTTATTTATGTTTATTATTATTAGTTCTAACTATTATTTAACGGGAGCGATTTCTTAATTTGTTGATTTATTTATTTATTTATTTGGATTAATTTTTGTTTTTTCTTATATACTTATTTTTTATTTTGTATATTTTTATTTAATCTATTCCGTTTTAAATTTTTGAGTAATATATATATATATATATGCAAATATATAGAAAATATAATTATTTATTTAAATTATTAACACCCTACACCCCTTTTTATTTAAACAATCGCTGTAGTTGTTACCATGGAAATTTTGTTAAATTATTAATTAATTAATTTATTAAAATTATTAACGAAAAAATTGGGGGGTTTCGTTAGGTCGCTTATTTAATAGTTTGTTTTCGTCTATTGTTTTCACTTATTTAATAGTTTGTTACCGATAGTAAAGCAATAATTATTTATTATAATTTTTTTGTATAGACTAAAACAATTTACTCAGCTAAATGCATTGAAATGAAGTTGCATCTTTGTTGGGAATAAATTATTTTTGTCTATATGAAAAAAATACAATATATATATATATATATATATATATATATATATATATATAAGTTGGTGCAAAAATAATGACGTAATAATATCGTTTTTTGACGTATTTTTTAACGTCAAAAAACAACATCATTACATCATTATTTTTGCACCAACCTAATACTCCAAAGAAATTTTTTTTAATCATTTCACTCCATGCAAGGCAATAAAGCCACTAAGATGCAGGGCGGTTATTGAGTGTGAAAGAATAAGAAAACAGAGAAACATTATTAACTTTTAGCATACTGCATTATTAATATTATTTCCTTTTCCTTTGAATTCTTTTTTTTTTCAAGGCCTCTCAATCGCAGTAAACTTATTGTTGATTTCACTCAATGGCGTTTTCTGTTGCCATGGCAGGATATGACAACACAACTATGAAATTCAAACAAATTCAGGGATCAAAGTCACCTTCAGTGGCAGGATAAACTCTTTGTACAGCAAATGAAGTCATATGTAGAGTAATAAAGGTCATGTCATAAAAATACAATAGAAGTGTAATCAAGAAGACTAGATATTAGTGGATATTGCATTTAAATTTTCAAAGATCAAAGTTGGCTGGAAAGCATGGAGCCAGAAGAGAGATCTACAATGTAATTTTTTAAGAAAAGCACTATTAATGTATTGAAGTTATCTCCCTTTAATTTTCTACATTTTGAAATGTCGGTGAAGTGAACCATTCACCAGAGGAAATATTCCCTTTAAAGGTTTCGGTGAATCTAGTTTTCGAATAAATAGTCATCATCTGAAGAATTATAAAAAATAAGAATAAAGGAAAGAAAGCGTAGAAGGTTCAACACTTTAAGCGATGCAGTGACAGTTGGAAAGAAAAGATGAGAAAGAATCCACCGATTCTATATTCAATTGTTCATTAACCACTTCCCAATAAGCACTTTTTTTTTTTTTTTTTTTTTGCCCGTTCATTTTATTGGAAATTCTCAGCAATTCTCCCCAAACGTCTTTCTCTTTCTTCACTTCCTACCCCCCCCCACCCCCCTTCGACTCATTCTTTCACTATCGGTTATAACTCGTTCAGATCAACAGGTCAGTCAGCCAGGCTATTCACTCAATCACTGACTTTCCTGCATATTCCAAACCGTACAAAAGAGAATGATAGAATTTTCATAAAAGTCTTTTTCATTCTTTTGCAATTATTATTATTGTGAAAAGCTACATGCATTCTTCCCCGACTGTGTCGACATGCATTTACCATTTCCATGCATGGAACTTCTCTTTCCAGATCGTCATCTAATGGTACAACCATTCTGCTTCGTTAAGTGGGCACCATTTTTTTTTTAAAGCTACATTAATAACATTTCATTTCAAACAATATCACCGTAATCGTACTTGCCATTTTAGTAAGGGCTTCTTTTTTGATTAGCTTTATAAAGAACCTGTCCAACTTTGTACAGACAAATAAGCCCTCCATGATTGCAAGGAGATCTTTGTGGATGAACAAATTAAAAATCTCCTTATGCAGTAAATCAACTCTTACACATGAGTCATTCATAAAACAATTTCAGTTAGATATATTTTAGCTTTAGACCAATATCCAAGGCTTGTGAGGTTGGGAATTTCTGCATACAAAATGTTTCCCCTCACTGCCTATCCAAAAATTCGGCAAATTGAAATACAAAGAATTAGAGAAATGGTGAACATTAAGATCAAAATAAGTCATATTAATTTCGATTAATTTGTTGATGAAGCACTGAGAGTTAATTTCTGTATTTGACAGTGTATGGGTTTCTAATTTGATAAGATTTGTAAAAGACCTGTCCAACTTTGTACAGACAGATTACAAAGATGTCTTTGGTAATAAACAAATTAAAAATCTATTTATATGGCAAATTAACTCTTACACATGAGTCATAGAATAATTTTCAGCAAGGTTTTTCTTTTTAACTTTAAACCAATATCCAAGGCATTTTAAACAGCCAAAGTTTTTCAAAAGAATTGTCCCAAAATTACTGCAAGTTGAAATACGATGAATTACAGAAATGGTAGACATTAAGATCAAAATAAGTTTTATTTCTGATCCATTCTGTGTATTTAACATCGGTAGACATAGAAATGAATTATAAATGGATGTAATCATCTTAAAATGTCTGAATTTCTTTGATTAAGCTTTGTCATTATTAATTTTTTTAGTCGTTTTTCGTTCATGATGTTTAGGTTCTTTTATTCCGATCCATGCTGCTTATTTAACGGTCGTAGAAATAGAAATGCATTGTAAACAGACGTAATGGTCTTAAGTAGTCCAAATTTTGAAGAAGAAGCCTTGTCATTATTATTAATATTCTACTGGTTTTTCTTACATGTTATTTTTGTTGATTTTATGGCTTTTTATTTCCAATCCATTCTGCTTATTTAATGATCGTAGAAATAGAAATGCATTGTAAACGGACGTAATGCTCTTAAGTTGTCCGAATTTCTTAGAGGAAGCCTTATCATTTTTATTAATTTTGCATTAGTTTCCTTCTCAGAGATCAAGATGTTTAATTAGAGACACATATCCAAAGTAAATAATTAACATTGACCTTGGGAAGCTGCCCTTCAAGGTCAGCTGACTTCCAAATTAGGCTACAAGAATTAACCATTTAAAGAATTCTAAATTAATAGAAACTATGTCCACACTTACCCTGTATACTATTTGGATTATCCAAGGGTCGGCTCTGTGGACCCCATGTAATTTCAAAAGGAACATTTCTGTACGGGATGTCTGGTTCATAAAAAAACTGAAAGAGAAAAAGTAAGAAACTTGTTAAATGTTTTCAAAACATAAATCCCAGCATTCCCAGCAGTTTTTGTGTCATCACCCACTTTTACGTGGAAAAATTTTCCAATACCCGCCCGGATAGTAAATAGTCAAATGCATAAAAAATGTTTTGGTAAATGTTTGTTACTGGTTCATAAACTGACTTTATGATATAGGAAAAAGAAATATCAAAGGGAGGTAACAAATAACACTGATTTATATATGCAACAGCTGCTGCTGCTATTACCATATTAAAAAACTAATGAAAGCAATCTTGACCATACACACACACATATAGTTTTAAATGGTGTATATATATATATATATATATATATATATATACACACATATATAGTTTTAAGTGTTTATATATATATATATATATATATATATATATATAATTTAGTTTTAGGTTTAGAGTTGCAAGTGTTGAAAAAATAATAATATTATAGGAAGTATTTCTGAATAATATCATATTGCATGTTTTTTGCAGGTTGCCTGAAATATCACGGTAAGCCAGTTTAGCTGGTGGGCTGTAGTTTGCTAATACATGACTTAGAATCTGCATAGCTCAAAGAGTAAAAATAAGAACGAAAAATGGTTTAAAAGATAAAGAGACATTTTTTAAGGGTAGCCATCAGCACTTGTAGAATGAACTGAAAATACTGGACAAGGAAGAACACTGGAGTGTTAGAAATCTGAAAGAATCAGCACATATGCTAGGCTATGAGGACCTCCTTAGTAGGCCTAGCATAAAATTAAATGTAATATTGGAGTTGCTAATAAAGAGAGATAAATGACAGCAAGTCTTCAACCGCAGAAGCAGTAGTCAAGACCTGATGGTCAGCAGTAACAGTTGCAACCTAATCAGCAGCTAGATTAATCTTAAGGCTCCTTTTTTCTACATGACCTAGTAGGTAAAAGCATTGGTTTGTGAATTTGGTTACATAGTTGTTGTGAGTTCAATCTCAGTTGGGCAGGGGGTATTTGCACTCAGTTGAAATGGGCGGGCAATGACTGAACAGAATTAAATAAAAATATAATAAAACTATACAAGATATCCCTAGACATGAGCAGTGGAATGAAAACAGTCTACCCAACAAACACACAGATTAAATAAAGGGTTCACTTCTGAATTCCCAGAATACATTGATCCGTGTATCCTACAGGATGAGCAATATCTGAGCAGTACTGAAAATAAGAACTAGACGAAGAGTCCTAAAACATGAGCAGTAGATCAAGAATAGTCTATCCCCATGGATTGAATAAAGGGTTCAGTTCAGAATTCCCTGTAGATCTATGTACACTTGAGGAAGGCCAGAGAGCACAACGGTCAAAATATTATGATAACAACAACAAAAATGAGGACAAAAATATAAATCGTGTAAAAAAGATAACTTTTTATCTCATAAATTCATGTTTGGTTTGGTTACAACAAATCAACATCAATGGGTTATTTCATGCTGACAAGATTTTTATTGCTGGTAATTTTTTTCCAAAAATATATTGCACTTAATAAAACCTATTTTTACAATTTCATAGTGTTTTGATCCCAGTTTGATGAGTAACTATTTGCCCATAGCTGGGACCCTAACAGGTGCTACCACCCCGGGTTAGGGTGGACCTGGGGACAACAGAAATTAAAAGGTGGTTCCACTCTTCTCAAAACCATCTGACCAGAGGCCTTGCTGCCGGATGTAGTTTATCGTTATACCCAGGACGCTAGAAATTCAGACAAAAAAACGTATGTTTAATTATATAAATGACATTGGCTTTCAATTTCCTTGCAAGAATATACATGCTATATATATATATATATATATATATATATATATATATATATATATATGCCTTCTATAAAATATTACTGAAAGCAGAAATATCATTGGTTTAATGTTTGTCAAAAATAAAGCATAGAAAAAACGGGAAGACAGTAACTTCCATCAGATACACACACATTTCTTTTTTGCTATTCATTCTCAAGATAGCTGCATGGCCACTTTACACTTCGCAGTGGCACTTTAAAAAAAAAAAGTAAGAGGCTGACCACACGGGTAATATCTCCAAGCAGACACCTGTCCTTTAACAACCGGTCATATAGGCAGTCTTTTTAATTTCCATCTTGTTTCCTTAGCTAGAGGAGGCCAAAGAAAGTACATCTGGAAGCGGTTTCAGCTGTCAATTTCCGGCACTTTCTGAATAAATATTTGTAGATATTTTCAGGATGTAGAGAAAAAGGTCACAGATGAAGGTGAAGTGGTCAGGTGATGAAAAGAAACAACATTCGGGGTTTATTAACAATTATATCAATAAACGTTGTTTGAAATGTTTGCGAACATTTGGACAACGTTTACATTGAGTGAAACAGATTGTGTTTGTGTTTCAAAGAATATAGTTGACGTATATCCACAAACTTATTTATTTTTAATAATTTTGGCATTCTTTAATATTCTTTTAAATCATTTCACTCCAAGTAAGGTGAAGACACAAGGGTTTATATATATATATCATATATATATATTTATACATGCTTTACAATTGGAATTAAGATATCTTTAGTTAATGACCGTTTTCACAGGATTTTTCAAACTGTTTATCGTATTAATTTGTAGTGGGGTCTCTCTCTAAACTGATATGATAAACAGTTTGAAAAATCCTGCGAATTTTAAAATTAAAATTCTTAGGTGAAAATGGTCATTAACTAAAGGTATCTTAATTCCAATTGTAAATAAAATTTGCTCTGTTTAATGAAAATAAACATTGAGCGCTCTTTCATGAGTGAATTTGAACATATTTCAAATTCTCTGTTGTGTTAATCAGGACTCGTCTGGATTATACCAACGGATTACTCCCTCTGTCTCTCTCTCCCTATATATATATATATATATATATATAGTGCCGTGATGGATAGCGGTTCCGAATGAGGAATCGGAAAGCCGAGATCGAAATCCATTCGAATAAGTGCTAATACCCTTGGGAAAGGTATGAATCCTGTTCTTTACCCCCCACCCACAGTTATAGATAAATAGCAGGAGAAACTGGGTTCTGTAGGCTTAGACAACTCTTAATTCAAAATCTGCATATGATTTTGGGAGCACCAGGTCCCTGTATTTGGCCCTTCAAAAAGTGTGGTTGGTTTTGCACAAAACCATCACCACTATAATCAAATCATATGTGCAGGTTGTCTGGTTGTCGGTTCCTAGGAACTGGGATCGTCAAATATATATATATATATATATATATATATATTTATTTTATATGCAGTACTTAGTGGAAAGCGCTCAATACCAGTGATAGAGCTAACATATTCAGTTGTATGGATATGAGATTGTGACCATGCGTTTCACAACGCCCGAAACGTTGTAATAAATATGGCGACAAAGATGAGGACAATAGTCCGAATAATGTAAATAGTATATATATATATATATATAAAGAAATATACACTTAAGCTGTGTTACATTTATGGGATAAAGTGCTCAATATCAGAGATAGAATGTGTCTAAATATGAAAGTGAACATTGAAGTCAACACTTAGAGGCAACAGTCTGTTTCATGCTAGATCGTCAAGCCTGATGATTGCGTTTAGCATGAAATTAACTGTTGACTTTTATATATATATATATATATATATATATATATATGTGTATAATTTAAATAGAAACAGACCACTTTAAGGTTCCATGTAATAATTTATTTCACCAAAGCTCTTTTAGAAGGACTGCGGATCATCAGACTTTACTTCCAAACAAAAAATGAAAAGAAAATTTACACAATTGAGCTCTCTGGATTATATCCTCCTTAGTTTTACCCATACAGATTACCTAGTTTTTCATTATTTATATATATATATATATATATATATATATATATATATATATATATATATATATATATATATATTAAGAAAGAGATTAACAAGGATCATTTCCACGTCTCAAATCAAAGGAAAAAAAGAAAAAAACAGAAGTTTATTGATAAATAAAGTTTTGCCAAAGCCTTGTGCATATTGACATGAAGTTTTTTGAAGCAGTCAGTGTCTCAGTTAATATTGGAATTGGTCAGTCTCTAACAGAGGGAATAAAAACAGAATGGTTGACAAATTTTGATGAGTCAAAAACTCAAATCAATATTTGTTAATATGAAGCATATCAAACTTGATGCAACATTCCTTTGAGAGTTGCCAATATTTTGCTAATATGACATAGAAGGTCTGTAGGTGCCATCACGTCAGTCTAAGCCTTTAGTTTGATCAGAGAAAATACAGCCAACCGTACAATCCTAAGGAAAATACAAAGAGACTGAGAATGTAAGGAGAGACTGAATAGACAAATTATATACGAAAGCAAGTTATATATTTATAGATACTTGATGAAATACAAAAAAAAGGATCTGCAATGTCATTGGCCCTGACTTGGCATCTCAGCTTCAGTCCTTTTCCACCATCATAGCGTAGCTTCTCTTTTTTATAAATACTTTCATGGTAATTATTCTGATGAGTAGACTTGTTCTCCGTTGATCTTCAGCAAAGTAAAAGAATTTAATTTAACCCAACATAATAATTGTGATATGTTTGAACACTTTCCCGTTGACACGAAGTGGAAAGATTATATTGAATCAATTGCTTGCTCTGCTGCTAGGAAAGTTGAATCATTGTGATGTGCTAGATAGTTTTTCTCTCCTGAATCTATTTTATATACACTAGAGTTCAAAAGTTTGAAGCTGCTCTCCTTTGGGAAAAACAATATATAATTTTTTGTATATTAAGAACAATTTTAGGGTAAAGATGTATGACAAAGTGAAAAAAACTTTTGTGTGATGCATTTTGTCCTTTAGGACTCCATTAGACTAAACTTTATCGCATCAAAGAATATCTTATTTGCTCACAAAGTGTCATTGCTTTTATCACCACATACAAATTGTCTTGAGGCTCTTCACCAGGAGAAAAACCAGGATAAAGAAATTTGCTGAGAGATATCTTGTCGGTTCTTTGCAAAAGGGTGGCAGTATAGAGAGTGTAAATGATAGAAAAAGAGAAAAAAAACGATAAAGACTTTTTTTTTTACAATTAAGTTACCCTGTAGAAAGCCCAAGAGCCATTCAAAGTAGAGTGTTATAGAGTAAAAGACACAGTTTATAGGGATATATGGGGAAGTTAACTGTTAAATCTAGACTTGAACAAGTTAAGCTTGTACTAATCAGGGAAGCAACCTCTTGGGAGTTGGGTCTACAAAGTAGTAGTTCAAGAGAAGAATCTGCTTGAATAGAACTTACATCTTACCCCAGGGGAATACAAAGGGAATAAGGGTGGTTCGCTATAATGTGCTTGGCATGGCGAGTCTTAGCTATGAAGGTTAGGACTGGTGGAACTAAGGAATGTAGTTAGCCATAGCACTTTTCATATAGAGCAGCGAGAGGCTTGCAACTTTTTGTCTGTGAGAAAGGGGCTGTACAGTGGAAAATAATTAATCAGCCACAAGGACGCTTTTGGATTCTATAGAGACTGGAAAGTGAAGAATGGGTAAGTCCAGTCCATATTTGATAGGATGGAACTTTCATCGAACCAATGGAATACAATGAGAATGAGCCAACCAAGCATAGAAATGAATACAATATGGGAACCAGTAATAAGGAGTGCCAGAGAAAAGCGATAATAACAATAAAAATTGCAATATGAGCTCTGGTAAAAAAAATAAAATGATAACAGCAAAAATTGCAATATGAGCACTGGTAAAAAAAATGTTGCTGAAGAAACTAATACACAGATGTCTGTGCCATGTGTGCTCAAGGATAAAGGCATTGGTTAGATCCAGTGACAGGTCCCAAAGAGTGTAAGTTCAATACCCAATTAAGGCAGTGGAGAACTTAGAGAGGGGAATTGACAGGAGATAACTGATAACTGACATCCGTCAAACATGGCACGTGGAACTAGAACAGTATACCCCAGTGAGTGAAATAAAGGGTTCAGTTCGACATTCCAACCACCTGATGAAGGCCGGAGCGTACAACGGCAGAAACGTTGCAATAAATATGGCGACAAAGATGAGGACAATAGTTTGAATAATGTAAATAGTGTACATAATACCTCATCTCAGAAATATAGACAGATACTGAAGAGCCGAAACGTTGTAATGAATATGGCGACAAAGATGAGGACAATAATCCGAATAATGTAAATAGTGTAAATAATACCTCATCTCAGAAATATAGACGGACACTGAAGGGCCGAAACGTTGTAATAAATATGGTGACAAAGATGAGGACAATAGTCCGAATAATGTAAATAGTGTACATAATACATCATCTCAGAAATATAGATCGATACTGAAAGACCGAAACGTTGTAATAAATATGGCGACAAAGAGGAGGACAATAGTCCAAATAATATAAATAGTGTATATAATACCTCATCTCAGAAATATAGATACATACAGAATGAGGATTGTTTGCTCAAAGGATTGAAAGCTGTGGAGAGCCATGATCACACATATCCTGAAGGGAGATGATGCAAAGCAGAAGATATTTAAACAACTTATGTAAATCTATAACTAATTTGTCATGTCAGAAACTTTTGTCAACCTTTGCCCGGAACCATATTAGCAAAAAACATCAAATTCTTACTCAGGCACAAGTAACTAAATGTTTAGTAAGGCTAAGACAGATTTATTCCGAAGATAATATATTGCCAAAGGGCTAAAGATGAATATCAGAACATCTGGGACAGCCCTGAGCGGGCACGGCAGGCAAGGGAAACAAGGGAAGACACAAATGCAGCATCAAGGGATAGGGGTAAATGTGGAAGAGGCGGAGGTGCTTATGTGAACACTTCATAGGCAAACCTTACTAGGAACTCAAACAGAAAAAAAAAAAAACTGATTTATGAGACAAAGAAAGTTAAATTCATTTTACAGACCGGCAACCTTTTATTGGATGAAGAGTGTCCCCCGAATTCCTCACCCTCAAGTCATACCTACCATACCAACTCATGGGGTCTCTGTTCAGGCCACATAAGATCAATAACAAAAATATTGTTGAAAAGAAAACTTTGATGATCAATTTCAAAAGAAAATAATTTTTTTTTAGAGGAAGCAATATATTTTTACACTCAGATTGTCATGTATTCTGTTTATATTTTTGTGCGGATAAAAGAAAATACAAAAAATAGAGTTCAATTTTTGTTTTTAATGAAACCATATTAAAATAATTTCTGCAATAAAACCATTCCTGACCAATGACAATCCCCTCCCTCCTGATTTTCAATGCATTCCTCCAGTAAAATCATTAGCAATGCTTTTCCATTATACATATAATAGCCCTATTCTATCAGTAATGCTTGCCTTCATTCCTGACCACTGACAATCCCTTTCTTCCTCATTTTCAATGCATTCCTCTAGTAAAATCATTAGCAATACATTTCCATTATACATATAATAGCCCTATTCTATGAGTAATGCTTGCCTTCATTCCTGACCACTGACAATCCCTTTCTTCCTGATTTTCAAAGAATTTCTATAATAAAATAATTTTGGAGAAGATGTGTTATTTGACATTTGTAGCATGGCAAATCCTCCATTTAACGTCTCTCAAATTAAAGAATATTGGATATAAGGAACCATCTGACTTTATTTTTACTGAAGTGAAGTTTAATAAATGCTCAAATAAATCATTTATTGAGTCTGTGCTGATTGATTTATTTTTTATGGGTATTTATTGTTTGTTTAAAGCCAGATAATATTTTTAGATTGTAAGAATTTTGTTTTTCAGAGATGATAATGATTTAATACAAGTCTTACTAATTAACCCATAGCTGGGGGTAAAGAGATGGATTTATATCTAATCAGAATTTGATAAACAAAACAAGATATAACAATGTGGATATAAAGTGGGGGATTAATTCTATATTACAATCAATATAAAAACTGACCCCTCACTTTTTGGTTGTGTTGTTTCTATACATCTATATTCTAAAGAATGTAAATAAATCTAAGACATGTCTGTGTAGCTAATCAGTATTTCATTGAATGATTTATTTTCTAAGGCTTATCATCAAGCAAGAAATTATAATGTGAACATAAAATGGGGGATCAATTCTACATTAAAATCAATATATAAAGTGATCTCTTACTTTGCAGCCACCATAGTTCCTATACATTCATATTCCAGAGATTGTAAATAAATCTAAAAGACATGCCTGTGTTGCTAATCAGTATTTCATTGAATGATTTGTTTTCTACGGCTTATCAACCCTTTGCAGGTTATTTAAAGCCAGAAATTATTTTAAGAATGTAAGAATGTTTTTCTTTTTGAATAATAATAGTTTAGTGATATATGTCTTACTAGTTAACTTATAACTAGGGGCGGGGGAGAAAATAACTTTCACAAATGTATATGCCCATAAGTGAATATAATGAACCTAACAGGAATTGGAACTCGGCTCTCCGATTGACCACACATCCAAGCTTACATCATCTGGTATTTCCAAAAGGTCACCCATCCGACTAGGCTCAAGTTGTTAAACCTTCAGCATTCTGTATTGTTAATATTACTTCACTTTCCACTGTATTTTTTTCAAGGTCTCTTAATTGCAGTATCTTTGTTAATTTTACTCAAAGTTGTTTTCTGTGGCCATAGCTGGATATGACAACACAACTATGCAATTTAAACACTATCATTCAGGGATCAGATGAATTCAGTGTTAAGATAAACCTTTCATACAGCAATCAAAGTCACTTGCAGAGTGATATAGGTTAAATTCGCAGATTGCACGAGAACTAGTGTTTCAACATGTTGTGGCCGTAAGCTGAGAGTCCGCATCAAGTTACTAGGTACAGGTAAAACTTGTTAGCATTAGTCATTAAAATGCTGGCCATCTTGGATTTAATAAAACAATGTTACATTAAAATGCGGTGATCTACAGAACGAGGAATTTATCACATTTTAGGAACATATACTTGTAATTATTTGTTTCTCAGATTTTAAAAGCCAAAAGTTGACAACCTTATTAAAATCGTTCAAATTCGATTATTTACATATGTACCTTTGGAAATTTTTCTTAATGTTGGTTGAGTACAAAGTAATTTCCTGTGTAGATTACTTCTACAGAAACATAATTTAAAAAAAAAAAAATCCTCTCAGTATTAGCAAGGAATTTATTTACGATTGTTTTGGCTAACATTTTATAAAGTTTTATATAAAGACTGGACATTTGTGTGGTGACGATTGGATTTTAAAAAAAAAAACAACAGAAAACTATGGACCTTCAATACGGTGGTCTATAGAACTTGCCTCTGAGAGATTTATCGCATTTAAAGAACACACTCGCTTCCCAATTATTAGGTTGGTGCAAAAATGATATCGTTTTTTGACGTATTTTTTAACGTCAAAAAACGATATTTATTTTTGCACCAACCTAATAGGTCCTTAAATTGAGGTTTTACTGTATATTTATATGAATAGTGAATTAGTTTAAAAGTTTAATAAGAAAACAGACCTTTAATTTAATAATAACAATAATAAAAAACTTGACCTTATCACATTTCTCCTGCTATTTGCCCTGCATTTATCACGATTTCTGACAGATTTTTTCCTTGCAGAAAACCAGAAAATAATTATTAAAATCCTTTCGACCTACGAAAAACAAAATGAAAAAGACCCCACAAAAAGCGGTTATGTTCTGAAATATGCAAACATATCTCCAATGGGTAAAGTTAATTAGAGTGTATGATCCTTCATTTTTAGGGGAACATGTTTGGCATGCCAGGAGGGACCTCTCCTTATCAGCTTTTCAATATGGAAGCAATTCACCAGAGAGCATCATGGGAATACTGCAGGAGCCATATTGAACATTTATGACATACTGAACACAAACGATGACGCATTTAATCGGGAGCTTTCCATGCCCTCGTGGGAATTCAGAATGAATAGCGTCATCTCACACTCTCTCAGACACACCATTCTCTTGGTGCAAATTGAAGTGTTAGATTTCCTAAGAGTTCAATGCTCATCGAAAATCCCAATACCAAACCCGTTTTACCGATTTTTCTGATATTCCAATAAAGAAAATGGAGATGAATTAATTAGAAAAAAAAAACCCGTCTGTCAATATTATCAAGAAAATATGGAAACAGTAGAAAGATTCGAAAAAGACGTAAAAGCATTAACAGTCAACATTAAACGTCTTTTTCAATCTAATCTAACACGGATTTAAAATTTATAAGACCTCATTATATGCAATGGCAGAGACAAGCAAGTTTCACAAGTCTGAAATTACATCTTTTTATATGAATGTAAAGACAAGTGAAAAAAGAAAACACTATATTGTATTTTTATTAATTTTTATTCTTTTTCTTATTTTTCCGCCATCTTCTTTAGTTATATCTTATCACATCTCTCTCCTTGTCAATGATTGACTTTACAAGTCTTGACTAATTCCCCAGAGAAAAGGATTTTTATTTATTTCCAAACTAAGATGCTTACTGAATGGCCATAGAAATAGAATTTATTATTGCAACGTTCAGGTCAATTAATTTCTGATCCATGCTGGTTATATAACTGTCATAGAAAGAGAAAAGCAAGTGTAAACGGACCTAATAGTCTTAAGTTGTCCGAAATCCTTAGATGAAGCATTGTCGTTATTATTAATTGTTGGCTAGTTTTTCTTTCATCTTATTTTTGTTGCTTTTTATTACAATGTTCAGATCGATTTATTTTTGATCCATTCTTTTTATTTAACGGTCGTAGAAATAGAAATGATTTCTAAATAGACGTAATAGTCTTAAGTTGTCCAAATTTCTGAGATGAAATATTGTCATTATTATGCATTTTGAACTGGCTTTTCTTGCATCTTATTTTTAATGCTTTTTTATCGCAACATTCAGGTCGAATTAATTTGGATATAGGCTGCTTGTTTAACGTTTGTAGAAATAGAAATGCAATGTAAATAGACATAATAGTCTTAAGTTGTTCAAATGTGATAGTGATGACAAACATCCAATGTTTATAAAATGCTGGCGTGACATGTGTCTCAAATAGCCTCTGACAGCTCCAACCCAGAGAATAGGCAAAGGGAAGAAACTGGCACCTCATAACCAGCTATTTTGGGTAGATGGAGCTCGACAGACCAGGAAAGCAGTCCATATTTTCCTATGTGCTGCGTCCATTCAAGATAAAAGGTGATCATGGCTATCCACAATTTAATGCTCTTTAGAAATTTTGTTTTTTGTTATCTCTCCTAAACCTTGTCCCACCATCCATTTACTCAAGCTCATTCTTCTTCTTTTATGCATCGTGTCCCTTCATGACGTTGGTGATCATGGCCCTCCACAATTTCCTGTCCTTTGCAGATTTTTGTCTTTTTGTTATCTCTCCTAAATCTTGTTCCACTATCCATTTACTCAAGCTCATTCTTCTTTTTCTATGTGCCGTGTCCCTTCAAGACATTGGTGATCATGGCTCTCCACAATTTCCTCTCCTTTTTCGCTCTTAATAAATTTTGTCTTTTTGTTATCTCTCCTAAATCTTGTTCCACTATCCATTTACTCAAGCTCATTCTTCTTCTTCTATGTGCTGTGTCCCTCGGGATGTTGGCGATCATGGCTCTCCACAATTTCCTATCCTTTCTAGCTTTTAATAAATTTTGTCTTTTGGTCTCCTAAACCCTGCTCCGACATTCATTTACTCAAGCTTATTAAGTTATGCGTTGTTTTCTTTGTCGTACTTGCCGTCAACTTGTCCTGTGAATATCAGATTTTACAAACCTTCTTTCCTTATTATGAGCCCTAGAAATTTCAAGGAAAATCCTGATTTTAAACCTCCGCTGCCTTGCTGTCATATCCAAAAATATTCCAGAGACGAAACCTCGGAGTAGAGTCCTGAAGGTGGTTGGTTGTCAACACTAACAACTTTCTGGCAAATTGTGCAGCCAGGCTGTCCTGAAATCTTATGCCCGGTATACATTCGGATTTTGTTGGTATGACCGAGAGGTGGGTGCCATGTAGTCTGGGCAGCGTACAGCCGCTGCGTCCACGAAAACATTTTTTTAAGCATTTCATCTCAAGCAAGGCAGGAAGCCACTAGTACACAAGGGGTTACAGTGAATTTGAAGCGAGATCAGATAGGAGTGATAGAGGAAAGGATGAGGAGAAGGATAGTGGATAGATCAAGGCAACTGGAGATGTCGATTGACATTACATTTGAATAGTTGGAGATTATAGTTATCATGGAAACAGGAATAGGGAAGGGAGTTCCACAGGTGAGAGGTGTGAGATATGAAGCTATTGGAGTAGAAGAGACATTTAACAGTTTCAACAGTGAAAGGATGAGAGCGGGATGCCAGCCTCGTAGGACGTTTGAATTCATGAAATCTAGGAACTCATACGAGTCTCACCATCAAACAGAACAGCTAGCTTTATCTCGCGACGTCCTGGGTATGACGTTAAACTGCATCCAACAGCAAGGCCTCTGATCAGGAGGTTTTGAGGAGTGTGTAACCACCTCTTAATTGCTGGTGTTCCCAGGTCCACCCTGACCAGGGGTGGTAGCACCTGTTAGGGTCCCAGATATGGGCAAATAGTGAACTCCTAGTTTTTTACAGATCTTGCCCACATCCTGGGTATGACAATAAACTACATCCGCGTCCTGGGTATGGCGAAAAACTACATCCGCGCCTTGGGTATGTCGATAAACTACATCTGCGCCCTGGGTATGGTGATAAACTACATTCACGTCCTGGGTATGGCGATAAACTACGTCCAACAGCAAGGCCTCATAATGGTTTCGGAAAAATAATGTTGCCAGCTATACGTTTTTGAAAAAATAATGTCGCCAGCTATACGTTTTTGAAAAAGTAGAGTTGCTAGCTGTACGTTTCTGAAGGAGTAATGTTGCCAGTTATACGTTTAATAGTACTATATATATATATATATATAACTTAATTTGGCATTAAATGACCTGCAATGGTTGATATAACATAAAACCCAACCAACCAACCAATTTATCCCGCGAGATAAATAGATAACTATTATATTTAATAGTTATAAAATAATTTTGAATAATTTAAAAAAAAAAAAAATTTTTTTTTAAAATTAAAAAGGTACTTACAAAAACAGGATCACAACTTATCCTGTCAATCGCGGTTCTTCTTGCTGGAACTTGGATATGTGGGTTCAATTTGAAGAGACAGCTGAAATCTTTTTGGAAAGACTGTGCGAAAAAAAAACAAAAAACAAATAAAAATTAATGTGAAAAGACAAAATTTAATTTGCAAAAACATTAAGAAGTAAATAAAAATGCCAGTTTTGAATAATTCTAACGAATATGGTCCTTTGCTCCTGCCTTATATTTAGTTTTTCTTTTTTCTTATTCTTTCACACTCAGTAACCCCCAGTGACTTTATTGCCTTGCATAAGGTGCGATATATATATATATGGTGGAGTAATGGATAGCGGCTTGGATTGAGGAATCGGAGAGCCAAGTTCGAATTCCAGTCGAATCCATTACATTCACTTACATGCTAATACCCTTGGGAAAGGTGTGAATCCTCTTCTTCTCCATCCAGCTATGGGTAAAATAGCAGGACAGACTGGGTTCTATAGCCTTGAATGACAACTGGTCTTGGAGAGGGACAACTCTGAATTCAAAAGCTGCGGAGGGTCGTTTGGGGACCTTGTGACCTTGTATTCGGCCCTTAAAAAAGTGTGGATGGTCCTGCACGAAACCTTCACCACTATAATCAAATCTCATCTGCTGCTGTCGGTTTCCTGGAAACTGATCTGCTTGACCCTCATATGTCGAATTCGATGGGAGAGTCGAATATATATATATATATATATATATTTAAAAATATTTTTTGTGGTACAAAACTTTATTACGGCATTAAAAACAAGAATATTTTTACATTGGACCATGATGTTATTAAAATAAAATACCAGCCGACCGGTTTCGCCACCTCTCTTCAGAGCTTTAGGTGTTACAACTGTCCCTTCCGTTCATTCATGTCACCCATATTTTTTTTTTTTTTCCTTTTTCATAATTTTTCCCCCATTTACAGCTCTGAAGAGAGGGGGCGAAACCGGTCAGCTGGTATTTTATTTTAATAACATCATGGTCCAATGTAAAAATATTCTTGTTTTTAACGCAGTAATATATATATATATATATATATATATATATATATATATATCTCGGAATGTAATGAGAACGAAAGCAATATATAAGTTCTAATGTTCACAACATTAATCCAAAAGAGGTCTCGATACCGATAGTAGAGCAAAATAATTATTTATTATAATTTCATTATATAGACAAAAACAGTTTACACACTACAAGGATGCAACTTCGTTTCGGTGAGTTTCAACTGCACCTCACCACTTCTAAATTTATTAATTTACAAAACACTTCCATTGATTACAGAATTAGTCGTGATAACTCCACCGTAAATATATGCAATTCAGTTTTAACTTGGTTTTTATAGTAAACCAAGGAAAAAAAAATAGCATTCCCAATTACTACTATAACTATGGCTAGAATTTATTCATCCTACCTCTTCCATCGTGTTACTATCTCCTGTTCCTACCTCTTCCATCGTGTTACTATCTCCTGTTCCTACCTCTTCCATCGTGTTACTATCTCCTGCTCCTACCTCTTCCATCGTGTTACTATCTCCTGTTCCTACCTTTCCTCTCCACTCTTAGGACGCTTGTGAGATGATGTGCCTAAACATTTGACCGTCGGTAGCAGCAAGAAATCTTCCCAGACTAGCCAGCATTCAACACCCCATCCATCGCTCACCTAACTGCTATCAACAAGCACTATTGTTTCACTCCGTCACCTTTTTGTTTCATGTATATTCTTTTCTCAAGCAAATGGAAAAAAGGAAGTGACGTTTCACATACGACTTGCCCACAAGCAGAATCGTTTATAAACATTTTTGGTTTTCACCTGTCGAGGTGCAATTGAAATGCACCAAGTTGCATCTTTGTAGTGAGTAAACTGTTTTCGTCTATATGATAAAATTATAATATATATATATATATATATATATATAAAATGATAATATTATTTGATAATTCCTATGGATAAGTCCAAAGAGGATATAAATCGAAAGAGAGCTCAATGTAAGAACAGAGCAAATAATAATTATGAAAGCGGAGACTTTAGAAACCCATGGTAATATTTTATCTCGCAAAACCAATACTATGGTTTTGTCTCATCAGACGAAACAGTTTCACAGTAATAAATGCATTTTAAATTTATCCAGGCACAAGCGGAAAAAAAGAAAATTTCGAACATAAGATGGGTTTTAAAATAAAGATATAATTTCGGGAAAGGGAAAAAAAGAGAAAAAGAAGGAGATATGTATATATATGGGAGGGGGAGTAATATAGGAAAGGAAACAGTTGTGGAGAAGAGAAGACAGGTTGACATTTTTTCACCGGATGTGAGAAGTAAAGTAGAGAGAATATAGAGAACATATTTTCAAAAAGGATCAAAAGAAAGAGAAAGGAAAGAGAAAGAAAAGGAAAAAAAGGACAGTAGGGATTCGGAACTGACAAGCAAGAGGGTTTGAATTTTACAAGACTGAATATATTCATAAGTTGTCTGTTCAATGCATGTAGTTATTTTATATCATCACTATACAGTGAGGCGCTCTCGTGAACTTTAACATCAACCATGCTGATAGAAAGCAAAGATTTCTCTATGATACGTAAATTACAACAGTTTCATTTCGGTTGCATTAAAATTCACAAGCCATTTCCTGTTTCAGTCAACCACAGATTGGAGGCCGTTTTCGAGACCAACAGCCAGGTTAACTTTGTCAGTAATGCCGGATTTATTAGGTTGGTGCAAAAATAATGACGTAATAATGTCGTTTTTTGACGTTAAAAAATACGTCAAAAAACGACATTATTACGTCACTATTTTTGCACCAACCTAATACTATTGAGACAGGAGTAAATGGCAGTGCCGTTTACGTAGATGCCTACTTGATCGTTTCTCGGCCTTTTGGCTAAGATCAAAGTGTAGTATCTGTTCTTATCAGCTTTATCGTATCACCGGACCGCTTGGACTTTTATATTGGAGTACCACACTTGGATTAATATTGGACAAATTGGATTATTTACCACCTTCGGACTGTGTCTGGCACAAGGTCAGTAAAAAAAAAAAAAAAAAAAAAAATCAACGCCAGGACGAGTTGACTTTGTTTATATTTACTTGAGAAGTAATGACGTCAGGAAGATCCTTGATGAAGATCAGAAACAGTGTAAGACTGAGGATAAAGCCTTCAGAAACACCAGCGTTTGTAGGGAAGGAGAACTGGGAGAGAACCCGCCCAGGACAACCTTCATTTTACGCTTAGACAGGAATGATTGGATTAAATCAAATAATCGTCCTGTAATACAGTATCCCTGAAGTTAACGTAGAAGGCCGGCATGACAAACCCTGTCAAAAGGCTTAAAGACAAAGTTCGAGCTTAGCCGTTATTATCAAGAGCTTGGTATACATATTCAGTTATGGTCGTAAGCGCATCAGCCGTACACATGACAAAGCGGAAACCATATTGTTTGTCAGAGAGCAGATCGTGTGAGGTGGGTTGCTTAACTACTTCAGCATTGAGTAAAGCCTCGAAGACTTTGCCGAAGAGTGGTAGGAGACTGATGGGATGGTAGTTAGATGGGTCAGAAGTGTCTCCACAGTTCTTAAAGACCGGGACGACAGAGGAGGACTTCCAACATGCTGGAAAGCAAGAATTGGCGAGGTAATAGTTGTATAGTTTGGGAAAACTGGGGTCATCTCAAGGGCATATTTCTTTAGGATTACGGCTGACATCCCGTCACCACCCCTTGCTTTATGAGAGTCTAATTTAGAGGGATTTATGCACACCTCACTCAGTATAGCCTCAGTTCTAGGGGGAAAATCAGTTGTGAATACCCTGGATGAGTCGTGTGTTGAATTGACTGAGAATTTCCGAGCAATGCATTCAGCCTTAACAGCTGAGGGTGTTAGGACTTCGAATTCATTGAATAGGGGAGGGATTGGGGATTTGCTATAGTTCAGCACGCTCTTGCAGAGCCGCCGATAATCTTTAGGAACAGACTTGCGAGATGCCATACATTTCATTCTATCAGCAAACAGTAACTTTGATTTATTGAGGACACGTTTGCACTCATTACGAGCAGAGACAAAGAAGTGCCTGTTGCAATCAGAGATGTCACTCCGGTACAGACGTAAGCAGTGATTTCTATGAGCTATAGCGGCAGAGCAAGCAGGCGAGAACCAAGGAGATGAGCACGATTTAACTGGGTGTTTTCTTGCTGTGATGTAAGCCTCGATGCCAGTTTTTACCCAGGAGGAGACCTCAGACGCATATTTTTGTACGGGATGTTTAAAGGGACGTCGCGAAGGAAATCACGGAACGAGGCCCAGTCTGCGCGTTGATAACAGAAAGATATTCTGTTAGTAGGAGGTTCATGGCTGGAGGAGGAATGGAAGGATATGTAGTGATCAGAGTTGAAAGAAGGCAGAACTGCATAGCGCGACAAGAATCAGGGATGGAGGTAAAACAGAGACTGAGAAGGGAATCGTTATCGTCCGGGTTACTGGGGAAACGCGTAGGAAATTCTCCCATTTATCAAAAACTTTTTTCACATCCAAACATGCAGATTTGTACTCAAAGGGTATTGAAGACCCACCTGAGAAGTAGCGATAAGTGATTGCACATAATCGTGACTACAGAATTGAATAAAATCTAGTCTATTTCTTGTAGAATAAAGTAAACAAACAAAAAAGGAAGTTATTTATGAGTCAACCTATTAGGAAAATCTCTCTCTCTCCATCTACCATTCTCTTCTTTCTTGTCGATGTCTTTCATCACACTCAGTTTGCTTCACCCTTCATTTTTCTAGAAATTTTGATGATACGCATTCATTAGCCTTTCAAGACACGACTATAAATATTTTAGAAGTTGGAGTCCACTATATAAATTCAGCTCTGACTTCTTAAAGAGTTTTTTTTTATCTACAAATATCAGGTTTGAAACTCAGCCTTCGTCATTGGTAATTATTTACTATTAAAATATAGGAAAGAGAAAATCTCAGTAGAAGTTTTTAAAAACCTGTGGAATTTTACTCAAAATATATCAAAGACCAGCCTGATAAGTGGCAACAAGTCATTGCAAATAATGGCGAATGAAGAAGTGAATAAAATGCAATTCTAATCTATTTCTTGAAGAATAAAATTGGTAAAGATAAACGAAAGATATTTATGCCTGAACCTATTCGGTAAATGTCTTTTAATGATCGGCAACATACCTTCTCTTGGATTAATGTCTGGAGATCCTAGAGACCATTCCATTAATGTGAAAGGGCGTTATCTTGGTTGTGAATTACTCTCCTCAAAAAACGTCATGTCCAAGGATTTCCAATAATAAAAAAACTTTCTCTATTAAGAGTTCATCAAAAACGTTTTTCACATCCAAACCTGTAGAATCTTACTCAAAAGGTACTGAAGACCCACTTGAGAAGTGGCGATAAGTCATTGCAAATAAGGGTAAATATATAATTGAATAAAATGTAATTCTATTTCTTGTAGAATAAAGTTAACAAACAAAAACCGAATTTATTTATAACTCAACCTATTAGGGAAATCTCTCTCTCCCTCCATCTATCATTCTCTTCTTTCTTGCTGATGTCTTTCATCCCTCTCCTGTTTGCTTCTCTCTTCAGAGTTATTTGTACTTTGTTTTTATTTACAAACATCAGGTTGTAACTCTGCCTACGTCATTGGTAACTCTATACTATTAAAATATGGGGAAAAAGAAAATCTCAGTAGAAGTTTGTCAAAACCTGTAGAATTTTACTCAAAAGATATCGAAAGCCCGCCTGATAAGTAGCAATAAGATTCATTGCAAATAATGGTGACTACAGTATTGAATAAAATATAATTCTAGTCTATTTCTTGAAGAATAAAGTTTATAAACACAAACGAAAGTTATTTATGAGCGAACGCAATAATTATCCTGAAAAATCTGGCAAATATACAAAAGAAAAAACAAAGAATAAAAAGGTTTTCTCAGTAATAAAACACTGATTGATGGCTTGAACACTATAAACAGCGTTAATATCATCTAGAGAAAGACTACAGCTATAAAACCTGAACGAGTCACACGAATAGCTTTATTTTATTTGTTTTAAAAACCAGTCACAAGGCAGGAACGTTAATTAATGTAAAACTTGTTTGCCGACACAACTGGTCGGCTTTTCTTACGATTGAGATATTACGTATCTTGGCCCTGACAAATTATTAATTTCTTTCTGGACAATTTCCTTGGCATCTGTTTGTATTTGAAGTGAGTGTACAATCTTCAGAGGTAATCATATTAAATATAGACTAAGAAAAATAACAATGTCGTATATGTGCTCGGGCAAATACTCCACGGGATAAAGAAAAGCACTTGAATGCTATCAAGGACTAAATGAACGAGAACAACAGAAGAAAAAAATAAATAAATGGGACTTGTTTACAGCCTAGAGCATCTTTTTTCCCTGTGTGAAAACAAATATTAACAAATTACAGTAACATTAACTAGGGAATATATATATATATATATATATATATATATATATATATATTGGCAGCTTTACAACAGGCAAGTGGACACCAGATAATTTGGAGCTGAAATGCTTATGGTTTTTAATCAACACTTTTTTTTTTAAATTAGTATTACTCCATGCAAGGCAATAAAGCCACTAAGACACAAGGGGTTACTGGGTGTAGAAGAATTAAGAGCAGAAACATTAATAATGAGCGAGAAGAGAAAAAAGTAATCAGGAAGACAATAGATAGCGATTGACATTGCATTTAAATATTTAAAGATTAAAATTGACTGGAAAGCATGGAGCCAGAAGGGAGTTCCATAAGCAAGGCAGTAAAGCCACTAAGACACAAGGGGTTACTGGGTGTGGAAGAATTAGGAACAGAAACATTAATAATGAGCGGGAAGAGAAAAGTAGATAGCGTTTGATATTGCATTTAAATATTTAAAGATTAAAATTGACTGGAAAGCATGGAGCCAGAAGGGAGTTCCATAAGCAAGGCAGTAAAGCCACTAAGACACAAGGGGTTACTGGGTGTGGAAGAATTAGGAACAGAAACATTAATAATGAGCGGGAAGAGAAAAGTAGATAGCGTTTGATATTGCATTTAAATATTTAAAGATTAAAATTGGCCGGAAAGCATGGAGCCAGAAGGGAGTTCCATAAGCAAGGCAGTAAAGTCACTAAGCCACAAGGGGTTACTGGGTGTGGAAGAATTAGGAACAGAAACATTAATAATGAGCGGGAAGAGAAAAGTAGATAGCGTTTGATATTGCATTTAAATATTTAAAGATTAAAATTGACTGGAAAGCATGGAGCCAGAAGGGAGTTCCATAAGCAAGGCAGTAAAGCCACTAAGACACAAGGGGTTACTGGGTGTGGAAGAATTAGGAACAGAAACATTAATAATGAGCGGGAAGAGAAAAGTAGATAGCGTTTGATATTGCATTTAAATATTTAAAGATTAAAATTGACTGGAAAGCATGGAGCCAGAAGGGAGTTCCATAAGCAAGGCAGTAAAGCCACTAAGACACAAGGGGTTACTGGGTGTGGAAGAATTAGGAACAGAAACATTAATAATGAGCGGGAAGAGAAAAGTAGATAGCGTTTGATATTGCATTTAAATATTTAAAGATTAAAATTGGCCGGAAAGCATGGAGCCAGAAGGGAGTTCCATAAGCAAGGCAGTAAAGTCACTAAGCCACAAGGGGTTACTGGGTGTGGAAGAATTAGGAACAGAAACATTAATAATGAGCGGGAAGAGAAAAGTAGATAGCGTTTGATATTGCATTTAAATATTTAAAGATTAAAATTGACTGGAAAGCATGGAGCCAGAAGGGAGTTCCATAAGCAAGGCAGTAAAGCCACTAAGACACAAGGGGTTACTGGGTGTGGAAGAATTAGGAACAGAAACATTAATAATGAGCGGGAAGAGAAAAGTAGATAGCGTTTGATATTGCATTTAAATATTTAAAGATTAAAATTGGCCGGAAAGCATGGAGCCAGAAGGGAGTTCCATAAACAAGGCAGTAAAGTCACTAAGCCACAAGGGGTTACTGGGTGTGGAAGAATTAGGAACAGAAACATTAATAATGAGCGGGAAGAGAAAAGTAGATAGCGTTTGATATTGCATTTAAATATTTAAAGATTAAAATTGACTGGAAAGCATGGAGCCAGAAGGGAGTTCCATAAGCAAGGCAGTAAAGCCACTAAGACACAAGGGGTTACTGGGTGTGGAAGAATTAGGAACAGAAACATTAATAATGAGTGGGAAGAGAAAAGAGTCTCATCAAGAGGACAGTAGATAGCGATTGACATTTTATTTAAATTTTTAGCAGATTAAAGTTGTCTGCTAAGCATCTAGCTGGAAGGGATTTCCACAGGCAAGAAGTGCGAGAAAAGAAACTGTTAGCATAGAACTTACGGCTATATCTAGCCAACTCGACTGTAAACTGATGAAATCTCGCCACTAGTCTAGTATTGTGCTTAAATTCAAAAACTCTAGGTACGATAGCGAAAAGCTGATCCGAACACTTACCATGAAAGTATTCCATGTGTTAACGGCATATCAACATCCTTATGGGTCATTTAATATTGAAATTTAATTTTCCTGAGAGCTTTGAAGTAATAAAAAAATATTTTATTCTGCTTTCGCAATTAAGTACATGGTAGATAATACTCAGCTTTTACGCATATATATGTTTGTGTGGACATAATTATGAAAGGCGGTGATATTTGAGCTTTATGTTGTAGATTTGTTGAAATAATATTTTGGAATACAGTTTGATTTCTTTAAGAAATTGTAGGATATTATATGGATTAATGACGTGAAAAAGTTTGTACATTTAGGTTGGTTGATTTTGTTTCGCTGCATTTCAACACCTATGGGTTATTTAATACCAAAATCTAAATATTTTCAACACTATTTTATGTTTTCAACTAAAGATAAAATGCGTTGTTGGTAATTCTACAATAAAATGTATTGTTGGTCATTTTACTATAAATATGTGTTCTTGGTAATTGAAAGCAAAGAATTTCTCCCATCCTTTAAAATCTAAAAGCATCTATGTAGCCATGTGGGTGATGACTTACTTTCAACGTTGCAACCCCTTTCCCACAGATGAAACATTGCAAGCTTCTCCTTAATCTATCACTATTTCCATGTAAAGCATTAAGTTCGTTTGTTGATTTTTAGCGACATATCAACCACTCATCCAAAATTGAAATATTTTGAATGCAATTTTATGGCGTCGATTAAATATAATTTGAACACAATTGCATGCCTTCGACTAGAAATAAAATGTATTGTTAGTTGTTATTCTTTAAAAATGTATTGTTGGTCATTTTACAATAAATAGGTATTGTTGGCATTTTAACTTTTATAAAATTGCATTGCTGTAGTTGAAATTATATTTTGGGATACAGTTTGATTTCTTTAAGAAATTGTAGAATATTATATGAATTAATTTCGTGAAAGAGTTCTTTCATTTAGGTTGTCTGGTTGATTTTGCTTAGCGGCATATCAATGCCTATAGGGGTTATTTTATACCGAAATCTAAATATTTTGAATGAAATTGCATGCTTTCAGCTATAGATACAATGTATTGTTGAGCATTTTGTTATAAAAATGTATTTTCATACTTCGCTTTGTTTTTGTTTGGGGGTTCGCTATTTACCCCTAGCTGGGACCCTAACAGGTGCTACCAAACCAAGTTGGGTTAACCTCGGAACAAGAGCAATTAAGAGGAGCTTCCACACTTCTTGAAACCTCTAATTTCCCAATCAGAGGTCTTGCTGCCAGATGTAGTTTATCGTCATACCCAGAACTATCAACACTTTGTGAAAAATGATTTCGAATGCTATGTTTCTCACTAAGTTACACGTACGGTTTCTGTAACGGATATCGGGGTTCAAACTTGGTCATCTGCTGCATTCAATTTCACACTTGCCTTTGATATGTACGGAACTCTCTAACCTTGTTTTGTTACAGTGTTTTTTTTTAATTAAGGCTTTTGACTTCAGAGTTGTCCTTCACCTAGACCGGTTACCCCTCAAGGCTGAAGAGCACAGTCTTCCCTACTATTTATTCATAGCTGGAGATATTGAATTCAGTTGGTTGCCAACCAAGGCTATAGCGACACATTTACCCTGCTATTTATCAATAGCTTTAGAAGAGTTGGATTCATACCCTTCCCAAGGGTATTTGCTCGTAAGTGAATTTAATCAACTCTAATGGAATTCAAACTCGGCTCCACGATTCCTCAACCCAGTCTGTCCTACTATTTATCCATAGCTGGGGGAGAGAAGAGACAGATTCGTACGTTTCCCAAGGTTATTAGCATGTAAATAAATGTAATGAACTCGACTAGAATTCGAACTTGGTTCTTCGATTCCTCAATCCAGACTGTCTTACTGTTTATCCATATCTGGGATGGGGATAATAGTGAATCAATGAACTCGACTAGAATTCGAACTCGATTCTCCGATTCCTCAGTCCGAGCTGCTATCCATGACTACACCGTGCTTGCTGAGTAACAAGACTTTAAAAAAGCCCAATAAAGAGTGGCTCACACAGAGTCAGTTTTATCCCCGGGGCTATTCTATCCTTCGGTCCTCACTGTCCTAAGACAGATTTCTTTGTTTCCTGAAAGTGTCTAGCCCCTGGGCAACAAGGAAACCATTAACAATAGAAAGACGTGAAGCTGCCGGGGTTTTCACTGTGAATAATGAAAAAAAAAAGGTGGAGAGCCCCACACAGGAGAGTGTGGCAAAGGAAATATCTCCTCTCTCTTGGAGACTAATCCATGTCTTCTCTCTCGCTGAGATGGCGAAAATCATTTCAGTTCTCTTAAACAAAGGCAGACCATATCAGTGGACTTGTATGTGTGTCTGTGTGGTGAGGGATATTTAAAATTGTCTTCGAGGAATTGAAATAAGAAAGGGGAAAAAGGAAATAGCGTATTTCTTCATTGGAGTCAAATGAAAGTATTCGAGATTTTTTCCTTCATTTTCTTTCTCAATCTTATCTCTTAGATCTCAAATTGCGTGACATTTTCTTCTTTTTAACCTAATCAATCATTAAAAGTGCCAAAAATTTTATTCAACCTTTCAACTGATTTCATTTGTTTACTCTTTTTCTTTTATTAACCATTTTTTTTTTCAATTCCTTTGAATTCAATGTGCAGGTGGTGTATTGGAAAAGAGTTTGGAATGAGAAATCAGCGAAATGAGTTCAAATTCCAGTCGAGATTCAATGCACTCACTTTCGAGCAATTTTTAAAAATCATTTCGCCTCCAAGCAAGCATTGAAAGAGAATGAGAAGACTTTAGTGAATAGAAAGAACAAGAAAAGACAGAAGATGGCGATAATGCCACTAAGACGCAATGGGTTACATGGAGTGAAAGAGAATGAGAAGACTTTAGTGAGGAGAAAAGAACAATAAAAGAACAGGTTTCAGGAAGACAGAAGATGGCGATAATGTCACTAAGACGCAAGGGATTACTGGGTGTGTAAGAGAATGAGAAGACTTTAGTGAGAAGAAAGGAGAATATAAGAACAGGTTTCAGGAAGACAGAAGATGGCAATAATGCCACAGAACAGAAATGGAAATGTCATTGGGAAATGTATAAATCCAGTGCTTCTCCCCCCAGATATGGGTTAATAAATAGTAGAGCAGAATGAACTCTTCAGCTTTGGTTAGAAACTAGCCGAGGAGAAGGACAATACTGGATGCAGTCTCGCGAATTTTTTTTTTTTAATAAAATGGCAATTCGCAGATAATAAAGGAAGGCGTGGAGAGCTATGATCACCTACGTCACAAAAATACATAGCTTTTATAAATATTTTTCACTAAAATGGCATTTCACAGATAGATAAAGAAAAGGAAACTGTAGAGAGCTATGATTACCTACAGATCTGTGGAGATCCATGATCTTCTACGTTCAAAAAGGACATGGCAATTGAAAACATTTTTAATAAAATGGAAGTTCACAGATAATAAACAAAAGGAATCTGTGGAGAGCCATGATCACCTACGCCCTGAAAAGACGTGGCATTTAAAAATATTTTTAATAAAATAGTAAATCACTGATAATAAAGAAAAGAAATCTGTGGAGAGTCATGATCAACTCCGTCCGGAAAGAACATGGCATTTAAAAGCGTTTTTTTTTTTTTTTTACTAAAATGACATTTCACTGATATTAAAGAAAAGGAATCTGTGGAGAGCCATGAGCAACTACGTTCCGGATGGGGTATTACATTAAAAAAATAAAAATATTTTTTTAATTCTTATTTTAAAATATTATTTGGCTGTAAATATTTTATAAAAAGAAAACATTGAGTGTCGGATGGCTTCAAATCATACTGAAAATATTATTCTTCCCATGATGCACTTTTTGCTCAGGATGTCAGGAATACGTTGTTTACCAAAGATTATTTTGTTTTGCGATTTAAATTCCAGAAATTTTTGCAGACACACGGAAGCATAATTCCAAAGATGAAACTGAAAAAAATTAACCAACAGCAAAACATAATTGCTCCTATCCATCCAAAGTATGTAGTGTATATATATATATATATATATATATATATATATATATGTGTGTGTGTGTGTGTGTGGGGAGAGAGCGAAGAAATATCCGTCAACAGTGGGGATCAGGGAAGAATTGGAGTATATATTTTTGTAAATATGTTGGAAAATTTGGACTTAATCCAGAACCAAATGGAATTTTAAAAAAAGCCAAACAACGTATTAAGAAAGAGAAAAATTTCATTAGAAACAAAGAAATTAAACTGTGAGGTAATATCGGTCGACCAATATAGCAGCGAATGTTCCCCCCAGAGACTTGAGGCAACAGAAAAACGTTTCTACAGAAGAATGGTGAGAATACCATGGGCCGAACATGTGAGCAACGGCGAAGTTTTAGAGAAAACAGAAACAAAAGTGACACTCAGCAAGAGACAGGTGAAATATTTAGGCCATATAATGAGGAAAGAGGGCTTGGAAAATTTGATACTCACAGGACACAAAGAGAGAAATAGGGACAAAGTAAAGCTATGCATAACCTAGCGAGCTTGAGTAAAATTTATTAAGATCTACAAAGGACAGGAAATTATGGAGAGCCATGATCGCCTACGTCCTGAGGGGACACGGCACAGAGAAGAAGAAGAATGAGCTTGAGTAAATGGATGGCTGAACAAGGTTAAGGAGAGATAACAAAAAGATAAAATTTATTAAGAGCTACAAAGGAGAGGAAATTGTGGAGAGCCATGATCACCAATGTCCTGAAGGGACACGGCACAGAGAAGAAGAAGAATGAGCTTGAGTAAATGGATGGCGGAACAAGGTTTAGGAGAGATAAAAAAAAAAAAGACCACATTTATTAAGAGCGACAAAGGACAGGAAATTGTGGAGAGCCATGATCGCCTCTTCCTGGGGGAACACGAAACATAGCAGAAGAAGAGTGTCTTATAGTTGCTTTGCTTTGCTATACATTATCTTGTCTAGTATGACTTTGCCCCAATCTTTTTCTTTCTCCTGTTCTTATTATTAAGAAATGAACAATGACAAAAGTTTGAGAGAAAATGAAAACACTGATACAGAAAAAAAGATTTTTGAGGCACATATCGAGGAAAGAGGGCTTAGAAAATCTGACACTCGGAGGACATATGGAAGCAAAGAAGAACAGAGGAAAACTGCATATAACATACCTAAGGAGCTTGTGTAAATATTTGGCAGAACAGAGACTGGAGGAGATTGCACAAAGAAATCTAAGAGCTATAAAGGATAGGAAATTGTGGAGAGCCATGATCACATGCGTACATAGCGCATAGAAAAAACATTTGCTTACCTTAAGGTTTGCAGCTCTTAAAGATACGTTCTTTTTTGTTCCAGATGCCACAGGAATAACAGGAGTGCTGTAGTCAATTCTTGGACAAAGTTCGGTTCCAGCATTCTGTGATTAAAAAAAAAAAAAAAAAAAAACAATGGTAAAAATAAGACAAATATTACGAGAAAAAAAAAATAATAATAATACACATGAAACTAATTCTACATTCTGCGTTTTTCTTTAGGTTCTAAAGAAACATTGCAAAGAGAAGGAGAATAAAAATGTGGCAGGTGATAAGGCTTTTTTCAAATCCCAATGTGGTCAAAAGGGCATTAGCTATGAACTTGAAAGACAGGCTCAGGAAGTGTGGGACA
>OZ010611.1:9858515-9898515 GCA_963932145.1 Acanthosepion lycidas
TTTGATTTGCTCACTGGTAAGGCTTGCCAGTAAGTTCGTGCAACGTTACAATTTTCGTACGCTTCCGTGGAGTAACGCCCATCGCAGACAGGACAACTAATCGTCAGTCGAGACAATAGCGTCTGGGCGTGATGAATATCTGACGCAATATTTTTCAAAGCCCAAAAAAATTTATCATAAATTTTTACCCCGAAAATAGATTCATATTACTGAATACCACTGTAAATGACCTAATTTGAGGAAAAATAGAAATCCATTACACACTGTCACTCTGGTAGGTCTGAAACTAAACGTATGGTAAAAGAAAGATTTGCACAAGGGGATATGTGTTCTCTTCATTTCTAATTGCAAACATAATATTATCCGTTTTCTGATGTGGGGAACTTTCAGAAATCATTGACCGAACAGATAATGTTACACAAGGAGTTGTCCTCATCTTTATTGTCATATTTACGTTTCGGCCGTTGTACGCTCCAACCTTCTTCAGGTGATTGGAATCTCGAATTGATCACTTTATTTCGTTCACCGGGGTCGATTGTTCTAGTTCTACGTGCCATGCCTCTTCCGGATGTCTCAGTTATCTCCTTCAACGCTACAAGTTTGTGTTCAGCAAGGCATTGAACTCGCAACTCTTTGGGTCAAGCCAATGGATCCAACCAACTGGGCCATGTGTCATTGAAGACATGAGTGTATGACCTTTGGGGACTTGTGAATTTAATACATCAGTAGCCAATTTTTTTTTAATTTTCTTTTTAACCAGAGCTTATATTTCAATTTTGTTGTTATTATGGCGTTTCTGTAGCACTCCTTATTACTGGTACCCATATTGTATTCATTTCTATGCTCGGCCGGTTTAGAAGATTATTGTAGACTAGCATATCTGCTGACTACTTAGTTTTTTGTATCCGGAAGTGGTATGGCACGTGGAACTAGAACAATCTATAGCGGTGGACAAAAATGATTCAGTTCGAAATTCCAATCACCTGAATACAACGGTCGAAACGTCGTGAATATGGCAATAAAGATGCAGACAACAGTCCGAACAATGTAAATAATGGTACTCAAATTACACTTTTCTTCACTCACTGGACATCAGGCTGGGATCAAAGTGCAGTATCTGTTTTCTAATGGTAATGCTAATATTAGCCATTTTTTTTATAAGTAAAGTCTACTTCAACTTTATACTCCTACGTCTCCGCCTAAAACTCTGAACATTTATTTATTATTGAATTACTTTTCTTTTCTCAACGGGAGTAGATAGGTTTGTCTACTGCTCGGTTCACACTCCTTCCCGGTCTTTTGAGCAGGGATAAAGGTTTATCTCTCGTTTCGTTTAAGATTGGGTCTCCGGTTCCTTCTAAAGTCTACTCATTCTTTTTCACTCACAGTAGCCCCTTGCATCTTAGTGACTTATCGCCTTGTTTAGGGGAACTGAAGGTATATTATATACCTGGTGTAACAGGAAAACTGTCAAAATCGTGTAACAGCGTAATTATCCAAACCACAAAATGTTTAATATCTTAAAAGCCACTAAACTGAGTTTCTTTTTCCCGGGTTTTCAGATAAAACATTTGGCTAACTTGACAACTATTTGTCGTAAGAATCACTAAAAAAGATTTTGAGTTCTTTATATAAAAAGAGAACACATTAAAATTGTTTTGTGTCAGACCCACTGTCATCCCATCTGAGCAATGGTGAGGGGAAAAAGACCATTCAGATCTTCAAAAATTGTACCAACACTCATCTTGGGAGGTACGGACAGGGTGTAACTAACTTTCTTCCATTTTCTCACTGAAACTACGTAGCATTTCTGATGTCTTTTCTGTCTTTCCAAGCGATAAAAACGGAATAGTCCATTATAAAGATATTGGCAGGGCGTATCGCTCGTGCTAAGTAACTGCGTGTGGAACAAACAGAATTATAATAAGATGCCTTCTATCTTATATTCTCCGATAATGGCACACCGATAAGACAAAACATTGTTTACAGCCACACACATGACCAACGAATAGTTTATTATTTATGAGGCATTAGCAGTAGACGTTAAACACTTCATCTTTTTTTCACTGGATCAAGTAGCATTTTTTATATTCTTCTAAAGCCTTGTCTTTATGTATCCCTCTGCCTCGGCGTCCTGGGTAAGACGATAAACTACATCCGACAGCAAGTCCTTCGATCCGGAGCTTTTGAGGAACGCGTTTTTGCTGGTGTTCCCAAATCTATGCTGATCCAAGATGGTAGCACCTGCTAGGGACCCAGCTATGGGTAGTTAACCTCCAAACTTGGGTCAAAACACTATGAAAGTATAAAAATAGGTTTTAATACCAGCAATATATTTTTGTAAAAATATTACCAGAAAATAATTTTGAAGAAAAAAATATTACCAGTAATGCATTATTACCAGCAATAGATTTTTTTTAAAGATATTACCAGCAATACATTTTTGAAAAAAATATTACCAGTGGTACAGTTTTGGAAAAAAACAATATTACCAGCAATACATTTTTGGAAAAAAATATTATCAGCAACACATTTTTGGAAAAAAATATTACCAGCAATAAAAATCTTGTCGGCATTAAATAACACACTGAGGTTGATATGCTGTAAAACAAAACAAACCAAATCAAGCCCTCTACCTCGAGTGGCTCTAGGGGCTTGTAATAAAAATCAACAGATTCACAAACCAATGATTTAATCCACTAGGCTACATACATTCTGAGAAATATGGTAATAATTGGATAATGTTGTTATGTGATTAAATCAAAACCCGAAAGCGTAAAGAATTGCTCATGTCAGGCACGCTCTCTTGGCTCGATGAAAGCTGGAAAGAATTAACGTTAAAAATTAAGATTTAATATAAAAATGATTTTTGTAGTTTTTTTTTTTAATTCTTTTTTACATCTTAAACTGAAAAAAATTTTAGATTCTTAATTCAGTTTCGTATTAAGAGGTCGTTAATTTGATTAATGAATCACATATAAAGGCACTCAATTCCTGGAGCAGTCGGAAAACTTACCACAACTCATAAATTCTTTTTATTTTTATTTTTTTTCAAAGTATTTCTCCCTTACTAATCCTGACTAATCTCCTTTGAAACGTTCATCACGTGGATGTCTGGGCTGAACTGATATTAAATATGTCATGTCCTGGAAAGAGACAATTCAGGCATTTTCTCTAAAAGTACACAAGCTTAACTTGCTGGCAACGTGATATTCTTTTTTTTTTCTTTCTCGTCTCCCTAAATTTGGGCTATGCCAAGCATAAAGCTATGACCAGAAATTTATTTTCTCTTCTTCTTCGGGATGTAGGCGATCCACATATTCGTGACAAGATTTGTCTTTTTTTTAAAAGGGTGTTTCATTAAAAGGGATCAAAATCAGCAGTAAATAAATCAGTGTTATTGGTGAAAAATTATTTATTTCTCCATTGGATCATGTTATTTAAGTCATGGCAATTATGTGTGAAAAATAATATCACCCAAATGTCCGCCAAAGCTTCGGCGGCACACCTCCACTCGATGGTCAAAATTTGTGATGTCGTCTCTGCATAGTTGCTCCTCGATCTCACCAATATGCCTTATTATCTCATCCCCCAGCTATTAAATTGTTGTTGGCTTGTTGGCATAGACCTTACTTTTGAGATGATCCCAAAGGAAGAAATCTAAAGGCGTAAAATCCCACGGTCGTGGTGGCCAATTGACTTCGCTGATTCGAGAGATGATGCAACCTGGGAACTTCTCATTCAAATTCTGTTTGAATGTCCATTTTCGTAATAGGCTTCGATAATTTTAACACGTTGTTTGATTGTTAATCTTTCAATGGTTGAAACTGCCAAAGACTTAAGTTGTTAAATGTGAAAGAAAAAGAAAAAAAATCATAAGACGCTTAAACTTAATTCACATTTAAAATCGGTCCAAGTTATTGGAACACCCTTTATTTCTCCCAAACCCTGTTTGACCATCCATTTACTCAAACCGATCAAGTATGTTACGCGCTGTTTTTCTATGTCCCTCTTTCCCTCAAACTGTCCTGTGAGCATCAGATTTTCCAAGCCATCTTTCCTCATTATGTGATGCAGACATTTTAACTGCTTCTTCCTGATCTGAAGTATAAGTTTCCTTTTTGTTGCCATTTTCTCTAAAACCTCGTTGTTGCTCACGTTTTTTTTCGAAGACCACAAATGCTTTGTTCATCATTTTTCTAAGATGAGATACTATTGTCTTTGCTGTCGATTAGTAGTCCTACGGCTATTTTCTGCGATGGACGTTACTCCAAGGAAGAGTACCAAATCTGTAACGCTGCACGAACACAATGCTAAGAATTACCAGTGAACAAATCAAAGTACTATAGAATGGCCCTGGAAACTCTCCCGATTTAAATCTAGTCGAGAATCTGTGGTCATTCTGCAAGGAACGACTTCGTGGAATGGACATACGAAGTGCAAGCATCTACACTGGGCCATGTTTCATTGAAAAATACGAAAAAAAAAAAAAAAAAAAGGAAATAATAACGGAATTATTAGTTTTGTTTCAATTAATTTGCACAAGGGGGTATGTATTTTTGTGCATATAATCTAGCTAATTTAGATTCTTCTTGTTTCCATCAGCAGTATGGAATATTTAAAAAGAAAAATTATGGAAACGAAACGAAAAAAAAATTGAATATTCATTTTTAAGCAAATTCGCAAGATCATCATAAAAATATGGACAACATGGAGCACGGATCGTGAAGCATTTCTAAGTCTGTAAAGATAACATTAAGTATTCTCTATTCTAGAAGATGAAGGCGTTTGTATCAGAAAGAAATTAATCTAGAATTCAGTCAATTCTCTAACACATTTGCCAGAAAGATACACAAAAATGGAGGTAGAATTCTGAAGTAACTTTTTTTACATAGATCTGGAACACATTTGCGCACAAAGTTCTTAAATATATACAGGAAATGGTGATAGAATTCTCAAAGACATTTTCCACATAGAGCTAAACTGGAGATAAAATTCTGGCAAAACAATTTTTAAAAGGTCTTAAAAATATACAGAAAATGGGATAAAATTCTAGAACACATTTTCCACAAAGAACCAACCTTAAAATAGTGACTGAATTCTGGCACTCAGAAAGTCCGACTTGTTGGAATATATATATATATATATATATTGGTGTGTGTATGAGAAAATAAATTTTAAAACACTCGCTTCCCTCTCTAATTTTCGACCATGTCTCTCACACTATCCTTCACCACCTTCTATGTCACCTTATATAATCTTAATACTGCCCTTCCAAAGTGTAAATTTTAAATTCATTTTTTCAAGTTAAGTCTGAAGATCCAGAGAAAAAAATCTCTGCTGAAATGAATTATAATAATGGAATCTTAAAAGTCAACTGTTTTTTCTTTAATTAAATTATTCGCTCTGACTTAACATTGAGCTATCCGGATTTAATCCTCCTTGGGATTATCCATACGGATTACCAAGATTTTCGTCATATATATATATATATATATATATATATATATATATTGGGGATAATTGCCATACATTTCTAAAACTGTAGAAATACTGAAAATCGTGATAGAATTCTGGACCATGTTTGCCGGAAAGCCTGAAAATGGCGATAGAATTCTAGGCCACATTTGCTCTCAAAGTTTTTGTAAATCGACACACGCTTCTAAAACTGGAGATTTTCCTTTTTAAGCAAATTCGCGACATTATGATAAAAATCCCATTTTCGAGTTAAACAGCGTCAAACACATTTGTAAGCCTGTAAAGATAACTTAAAATATTCTCTATTGTCTATTATGGAACATGAAGTCGATTCTATCAGACATAAATCAATTTTCTCTGATGTGGAGGAACCAGCTGCTTCCCCAAGAGGAATAGACAAATATTGGAGCAGTTGGAAAAAGAACCAAACATTCAGGGTCTCCATCAAATTTCCTATCTCCACAAAATCACGCATCAGACTGAATTTTAAGGATAGACACAAAATGTAGAATTCTGAAAAGCAAGTATCGCCAAGTTAAAACCATGCAGAAAATAAATAAAAAATCTCTGGAATACATGTGCCAGAAAGACCAAAAATCTAGATAGGATACTGAAGCTCATGTGCCAGAAAAACAGAAAATCTACATAGAATGCTGGAAGACATTTGTCACAAAGATTTAATATCGAGATTGAATTCTGGAATATATTTTCTACAAGAAACTTAAAAATATACAGAAAATAAATATAGAATTCAAGAAAATATTTGAATAAGAATAGACAAAAAAAGCGCAATAAAAATTCCTTTCCGAAAAAGAACTAAAGATTTAGAGAAACTGCAGATAAAAATTCTGGGACACATTAGTTTTTACTAAGTCTTTGAAAATATACAAAAAATGGATATAGAATTTGCAACACATTTTGTCTATCTCCATTTATCTGCATATTTTCAAAGACTTAGTCAAAATGTATTTCAAATTATAAATCGTTGAAAATATTCAAAAAATGGAGATAAAATTCTGAAATCTGTAAGCCAGAAATATCGAAAATAGATAGAAGTCTGAAGTACATTTACAAGAAAGAACGAAAAATGGAGGTAGAATTTTGGAATACATTTGCCAGAAAGACCGAAAAATGGAGGTAGAATTTTGGAATACATTTGCCAGAAAGACCGAAAAATGGAGGTAGAATTTTGGAATACATTTGCCAGAAAGACCAAAAATCGAGAATTCTGGAACACTTTTTGCACAAAGACGTTCAAATTATACAGAAATCTGATATAATTTTTCCGAAGTCCGTAAAAATATGCTGAAAATTTCGAGATAGTGTACAACAATCACGTTCTCAAGACAAACACTCAGTTGTGGAACAAGCTGAGCAAAACCTCCTCCACCTTGAGAAAGAGAGCTATTTGTGGTGCCATGGAGCATCTCATTGTGCTCAAGTGGGATAGTCCATTGCTTGGGCTGTGATTGGCTGCTGGTACATGAGTTGAGGTATTTCTGTATAAATACCAACTTGATTCCAGTCAGTTTGGGGTTTGTATTGAGTTACAACCTGCTTTAATTTTGTCTCTCAGCTGGACGCTAGCTGGGACCCTTACGGCGGTAAGTGTTGTTGTTCTACAGATAGAATCCTGGAAAACATATGCCTCAAAAATAAAAATAAAAAATATCAAGGAAATGGACAGGTAATTCTGAAAATCAATATTGACTGGAATCTGGATTCTTGAAATTCTGGAAATCAATATTTACGTTGAATAGATGAGAGAGCTGTCTGAAACGATGAGTGTACGGATGCCGAGAAAGACAACAAAGGCCAAAGTGCTTTACTGAATTAGCCGAAATAATAAAATTTAAAGTCAACACAATAAACACATCTGATTGACTAATTTCATAGGTTTTAATGATTGCAAGCAATTTGAACCAAAAAGAAAACTAGTTCTCCAAATGCAACTTGTTAGCTTTATATCCAGCAAGGTTACTCAACGATACCCTGGAATAATTACGAGTTATTTATAAATATAATAACGCATGATCTGGTACAAAAAAAAAAAAAAAAAAAAAAAGGATATTTAAGCATAACACTTAAGTGATTTAATTTTCTCTGACGATAATCGTTCGGCTACCCAGCTGTCTCTTGATGCTAGTAATATTAGAAAAATCTCATTAGTGTTCTATGGTTGACAGCCATCCTTAGTTCATTCACTCCTAGGAAGACATGCTGAGGTTGACAAGGAACAATACTTATTAATATTAATCTGTGTCTGAATTCCATTGGTATCTCGACTTGACGAATTTAAGTGCTGTACTAGATTGGCAGTTAGGTCTCATAATTTTACTATTGAAATTGTTAGACGTAACCGTAAGTTCTGTGCTAATAGTTTCTTTTCCTGAACGTCAAGGGCTTACGGTCATATTACGATAAAAACCGGTTTTCCTGCGATCAACGAAGTTAAGCACTGTCAAATCTGGTCAGTACTTAGATGTGTGACTAGTGGGGCATACCATGTACGGGCGGTTTAATTGGTAACAACGCGGAATTGTAAGTGGAAGAACCGAGTTCTTAGTAGATGAATTCCTTCCTTTCCCGATGGTATTAGTGCTAGAATATGCACAACTAATAGGGAGAAATTTGAAATTGGCTTTCAGAGATATCTAAAAATATACAGAAAATGGAGATAAAAAATGCGTTCCAGAATTCTATGAAGAAGTGTAAAATATACAAAAACATGGAAATAGAAATGCTGAGGTTGACTAGGGACAATGTATCCTTATTATAAATTGACTAAATGCACTAAAAAGTATATATGTATATATATATATATATATATCATTCTATGTTTGAATTCCATTATACATTTCTATTGGTTACTTTTATATGTGAATTCCCTGGCTAAATCCCAATTAGCATTTTGCTACATATTCCTAACCGCGTGATCCTATTCTGCACTGTCCCCCTCCTTGTCATATAAGGTTATCAGATATGAAAAACGGATCCTTTGATCACGCTAACCATGACCCTCTTTGGTCATGCCGTATTACTGAATCTTATGCATCTGATCAATTTGGTAGGCCTGAACAATTGCAAGTAATTTAACCAGAAAGAAAACTAGTTCTCCAGTTTTTACTTTTTCTTTTTATTCAGCATGGTTAATCAATGATATCTTGGAGTAATTACCGTTTATTCATAAATTTAATAACCAAATAATGTTCTGATCTAGAAAATATATATTTAAGCATAAAACCGTAAATACGTTTGATGGATGATTTTTGAGCTGTGAAGGAGATGGCGAAAGAGTTGGTCTTGTATGCACCCTGCTATAAGTTGATCTCTTTCAAAAACCTTTCATTGTTTCAAAACCCTCACTTCTAACATTGTTCCATTTACTGAGACAATGAATATTAATTTGAAAGTGTTGAACTGACCCCATGACCATAATTTAATGAATTTTATCCTTTTGTTTCATTGATAGGTTTTATTCCCTTCGAAATGAAAGAGGAAAACATTACATGAGAGAGAGAAGGCGAAAGTGTTGAAATGTCTTAAACCTCACCAATAAGAGACCAGGTTCGTAGTTGCTCAACTTGGGTAATCAGTACTTGTGGTTCAATATATTTGTGAACAATTCATTACATTTATGACCCTGATGAGTGGTGTACTCGGGAAACTTGAGCAAAGAGAGAAAGTTATTGAGAGCCATGATTCTCCACGTCCTGAAAGGACTTGTCAAATATAAAACAGACGAAAGGTAAAGGTCTGAACAGATTTCATCTTTTTTTTCAGCTGATAACCGCGACATTACACTGCAAATATTTTACAATTTGGGAGAGGATGGTTCAAATACACTATGGGGTAATATATGAGGATAAGGGGACAGGAGAATTTAACACTCACAGGACATAGTGAAAGTAACCCACTTGTATAGATGTTAACGGAGTTATCTGCCCTTGGAGTGTATAAATACAAGTGAGAAGGAGGCGGTCATTTGCTTTTTCAGTACTGCTCAGAAGTATGTCCAGGGGACGTCTTCTGCACTTTACACTACTAAACGAATTTGTGTGACTGCATGATAGAACGATGACAAAAAGAGAAGGTAATGTGTCAAAAGTTACTTTGAGCAACAAATGAGTTGTGAAAAGCCATGATTATCTACGTTTTGCTAGGACATGGCAAAGCATTGAACTGGTTATGTTTTGCAAGGCCATTACAATTTAGTGAGTCTGGGACCAAAACAGGTTTGGTAAAATTTTTGGTAATTGCTAGCATAAAAACAGAATTTTCCTTCCTTTGTCTACAACCAATGTTTTTATTGATTTAAAACAAAACCAGTCATTAGTGAGAACTTGTGTTTATCCCCGAGGAGAAGATTCCGAGGAAGGTAATGACAAAAAAAAAAACAAACAAACAAAAAAAACAAACCAACTGCTGAACAGAATGCTAAACATTTTTCAAAGTTCATTTGAGTCATGGAATTAGCTAAATGGTTTTTCCTTTAGGACGACAATAACTCAGAAAAAAACTTTCCACCTTAAACCTCAATCTCGATTCTCGAAAGACATCTCTCAATTTGAAAATTACGACATTCTCATATTTGTCATTATTTTAAAAGAAATTCACTTTTTCAACAGAATATTCTTTGACCAGTCTGTTTCCATATTTCTTTCGGCTTACGGCCATATCACGTTGAAGGTTCAACGGAGTTAAGCAATGTCGAGCCTGGTTTGTACCTAGATGGGTGTCCGCTTGGGAATATCAGGTACCATAAGCAGGGATATGCGAGGTGTAATAGGCTTATTGCCATAAGCAGGGATGTGCGAGGTGTAATGGACTTACAGCCACATCACGTTAAAAACCGTCTCTGGTCGGATCACCAAAGTTAAGCAACGTAGAGCCTTGTCTGTACCTAGATGGGTGACTGCTTACGAATATCAGGTACTGTAAGCTCGGAAATGGGCTTACTGCTATATCACGTTGAAAGACCGGGTTTTGTCGGACCGTTAAGTTAAGCAATGTCGAACCTGGTCTGTACCTAGATGGGTGACCGTTTGGGAATATCAGGTACTATAAGCTCTGATGTGTGAGTGGCGTAATGTATAACGGCTGGCATTTTGAAATTGAAGAGGCGAGTTTCAATTTCAGTCGGGTTCACTTACGTGCAAATACCCTTGGAAATGATATGAATCTACCTCTTTGCCTTCCAGCTATGGGTTAATTAGCTGTGGAGAATCATGATCGCCCAAGACCAGGAGAAAAACGTCACATAAGAGGTCTTGGAATCCTTGAAACAACAATGCTAATAAATAAAGCCGAGAACGAAGAGAAAAATACGAAGTGAGAGGCGGAGAGGAAATTGATTCTAGAGGCCCTAATGTGAATTACATGCCCATTCGGAACAGATATGCAGCTGGTTCAAAGATGGCCGACCAGTAACAACGTACCGACGAATAAATTTTGTTGTATGTTATCTCTGATCAGTGATGGGAACGCAAGAGTAATAGCGGTGGAGAAGAGAAAAGAATAAGTGGTTGTGCGAAAGGCGCAGGAGAAGCCAATAGCTGCAATGCTTCATTGCTACATTGCATTTACCCCGCGCAGCATTGTCTGATATGTAGCTCCATTGGTCCTCGGAGCACTAGAAACTCAAAACAAATTAATTTTACGCAACCATAAGAAAAAGCAAAGAAGCGTAGGCAACGTCAGAAATGAAATCAGAGTATCGGTTACGTGGGTGGGTTTCGTCTTCCACTGGTCTATTTGGAACGATAAGCAGAACAACTGAAAGATTGTTTAAGGTTTCGAGCCTGCAGTCGGCATTAACGTTCATATTTCAGTATACGAACACCGACCCACGATCTTTGGTATTAAGTTAGATCACATTTTATTGCAATTGGATAGCAGATATTTTGTCAAAATAAGCCCCAAATATGACTGGACACGTCAAGATAAAATTAATTTGTAGATGCGAAGAGAGAATAATTTTTATCAACATAAGAAACAGGCTTCGTTACCGAGTTCTGATTCTGAACGTGATTTTAAATTCTCATCACTCGATATAAACACATATCGCATTTTTGGGAAATAAATTACAGTGTAACCCGGATATAAGAGAGTTGTCGGGACCGGAGAAGAAGTCTCTTATATCCGGGTTTGGTCTATTATATATACATTAACACAGGCTCTAATTTGGGAGCAGAAATATATATCTTATATCCGGGTTTCTCTTATATCCGGGTTACACTGTATTTCATTTTTTTTATTATAACAACGGGATATTAGATGTTTCATTAAAATAAGCCCCAAATATGACCGGACACATCAAGATAAAATTAATTTGTATATGCGAAGAGAGAATAATTTTTATCAACGTAAGAAACAGGCTTCGTTACCGAGTTCTCGTTCTGAACGTGATTTTAAATTCTCATCACTCGATATAAACACATGTCGCTTTTTAGTTTGGTTTGGTTTGTTTTACTGCATATCAACCACAATGGGTTATTTAATGCCGACAATGTTTATTGCTAGTAATATTTTTTTCCTTTAAAAATGCACAGCTGGTAAAATTCTTTTAAAAAAATGTACGACTGGTAATATTTTTTCTTCAAAAATTTATTGCTGATAATAATTTTTTACAAAGTATTTCTGGTATTAAACCTATTTTACATTTTCCTAGTTTTTTGACCAGAGTTTGGGGGTTAACTATTTGCCCATAGTTGGGACACTAATAGGTGTTTCCACCGCGGGTCAAGGTGGACCTGGCAACACCAGCAATTAAGAGGTGGTTCAACGCTCCCCAAAACCTCCTGATCACAGGCCTTCCTGTTGGACGTAGTTTATCGTCTTACACAGGACGCGGGTTTAGTTTATCGTCATACCCAGGACGTTTGTTTTGTAGGGAATACATTATTTCAGTTTTTATTATAACAATGCGTTGTCAGATATTCAACGGGGTATTAGATGTTTCGTTAAAATAAACCTCAAATATGACCGGACACATCAAGATAAAATTAATTTGTAAATGCGAAGAGAGAATAATTTTTATCAACGTAAGAAACAGGCTTCGTTACCGAATTCTTGTTCTGAACGTGATTTTAAATTCTCATCACTCGATATAAACGCACATCGCTTTTTGGGGGAAATAAATTATTTCAGTTTTTTTTATTATAACAACGGGATATCAGATGTTTCGTTAAAATAAAGCCCAAATATGTCTGGACACGTCGACATAAAATTAATTTGTAGAAACCAAAAGAGAGTATAATGTCTACCAATTGTTGTAACAGGTCACGTTGCTGAATTCTCGTTCTCGACGTGATTTTTTATCTGTCACTCCACTATATATTCAATTCGTGATGTTTCTTATTAACGTACTTCCCTTTTTATTATAACAATGGGATATCAGATATTTCGTTAAAATAAAACAAATATGACTGGATATGTTGATGCGTAGAGGACATAATATTTATCAATTTATGAAGCCGGCTTCCTTGCCTAGTTCTCATTCTTGACGTGGGTTTAATCACTTATCACTTAATATAAATACCAGTGTCTGTTTTCTCATGTGCAAAACATTTATGGCTATGTTTTTGCTTACATCTAAATATAGGTACCTCCACAAAATTGCTAAAAAACACCAGCATACCACGATGAAAAACATGCTCCAAACGTAATGAAAACAGTTTTATAGTCAAAATCTTTATGCCGTTATTAAGAGCAAGGATCAAAGTAATTTTTCAATTAATTTTTTATTCTCCTTTTATTCGAAATTTTGATTAAAAGAATTTTCTTTAGAGGTTGTGCTAACTTTTAGCATAGCAAATTTAGGCCTCTTTTTTAAGGTGACACATTAATTTGGAAATTCTTGTTAAAATCAAATAATTGTCGGGTTTTAATGAAATTTTCAAGACTTATTTAGAAATGAATGAAAATATTTTAAATATTTTTATTAAAAAATCTTGGTAAAAATATTTTTTTTTACATGTGTTTCACCCCCTCACTTAATTTTATGAAAATTTAAGAAATTCAACGAAATAATTTTTAGTGACTATATTAGTTAAAAGCAGAATTCTTTGCCGAATTTAAATCATCGAATTTCTTTTTAAAAATCAGAGCCCGCCTTACCGAAAATCTGTTCTGAATCAAAAGATAAAAAAAAATGCAATAAAGCCAAGCCATTATTTAATTAGAAGAGATTTTAATTGCTTTTATTAATAATATTAGGTTGGTGCAAAAATAATGACGTAATAATGTCGTTTTTGACGTTAAAAATTACGTCAAAAAACGACATTATTACGTCATTATTTTTGCACCAACCTAAGACAATATTGCCTGATGAAAAATATATTTTTACAAGATTTGTTTCCATCTTTTTACAATTTTGCATTGAATAATTTACAAAAATTTAAATCTTTTAAAATTCAATTTCAATGTTATAACTCTTACAAAATATTATTAAGAAAAATTATATTTACTAATCATATATTGTAAAGCTTATTACAATCTGACGACCCCGAATATTTTAAAAAGAATTTTGATTTGTTTCTGTATGTATGATATAGGAACAGAATTTCTAAGTATGAATGTTCAAACCTAAAACATTATGATTAAAAGGTCACGTGTTTTAAGGGTTGTAGCCCGCCACTTTCAGGAAAAATGCCCTTATATATACTTTATTGTCAACTGCACCATACTTAACGATAAACATGTTCGGTGGTCATTCAGCTGCCAATAAATCGATTAACAAGTCATAAAAAGAAGACCCCGTTGTTAAGAAATGCGTGTGTACAACATTTTATGTTATAAGTAAGTAATATTTCTTTCAGATCAGATCAATTTAACTTCACTTTTGATATTCTTCTACAAATAATGTTTCAAATGTTTTATATATTTTATCTTTGCACGATTTTTAAAACCGAAAATTAACTTTTGTTTAAAAATGTGTCAAGATGGCCGTTTTTATCAACTTCACTGAAAAAAATCGTTCCGATCAATATAATTTCTATTTCAAAGACACCAAAGAGTATTTTGCTTACTGGAAACATTAAATTTTAAATCATTTAAATTTCAATGAAAACTTCAAGAAAACTTTTTTTTCATTTTTAAACCTTACGTATACCGAATTGGTGGAGTTACCTATCTAAGTATGTCGGTCGGATAAAGTTTTCATATTTTACAGGGATAATCTCGAAATATTTTGTTCCTATATCCGAATAAAATGGTACATTATATATATATATATATATATATATATATTACACACACACACTTATAAAGTAGGTTCTACAATATTATTTCTACGGGTCTTCATGAAGTAGAGCAGTGGTTCCCAAACGGTGCAGCGCACCTCATAGATGCAACAGAAGAGGGTAGCAGGTGAGGCAGAATGATTGAAAGACATTCAAAGATTTAGAAACAGTTTCTAAAATTTCATATGCCAAAAACAAATATGGATCCAAAATTTAAAATATTATTATGGATTAATTGTAATTACATGCATGAGTCCCAGTATAAATAGTTATAAATAATTATTGACCGATTTTATCATTGTGATATTTTTGCATTATATCAAGTATTAAGAATATAGTAACGAGGGTCTGCAAATTGGAGGAGAGAGTTATCAATGATAATGTTCTGACTTTAAATCCGCAGTTATCTCCCTTTAACCACCTCTGTGTTTTTTATTGTTAAATATACTTTTTATCACATAAAATTTGGTGAGGTTCGAGCAAATTTTCATTCCGAAAATGCGGCCCAGAGAAAAAAAGTTCGAGAACCAATTAAGTCGAATGGTGTGTGTGTGTGTGTGTGTGAGAGAGGGGGGGGGTTCTACGGTTATTGAAGGAAAAAAATGATCACTGAATTTTTTAATTAAAATTATAATTAACCGTAATAATTTAAATTAATTTAAATATATTTATAGTTTTAATTTACAAAAAATAAAATAAAAATTAGCACAAATTTAGCTGTAAAAAAAAAACAAAAAAAAAACATTTTACTTTAACTCTTTGAAGATCAAAATTGACTGGAAATCAAGAAGCCGGGAGATATATGTGAGTATAACAAACAAGTCTAGAAGTCAGTATACTAGTTAGAATATTAAAAAAAAAAAAATGCGTATGATTTTAAAAAAAAGCTTTTCATATTTGAATTGGTTAAACCTTTAGCTATTTCTTCACATTATTTTGTCGGCTTAAATCGTGAATGGTTAACAAGTAAATATAAAAGACGCAAAATGAGTTACGAAATTATTATTTTTGAATTTGGTAAAAAAAAAAGTTAATAATAATGAAAGCTTACCACTCTGCCTTGGACAACTTCTTTAAGAGAACAGTGAAGGGCCTCACGTGTGGTACAGAGGTGTTCCTTAATACACCAGTTGCAGGGAAATAAGCTCTCTGTACAGTGTGTGCACCTGTCAAAAAAAAAAAAAAAGAGATAAAAAATGCGTGTTAAATATTGCTTGTATTATTTACATTATTTGGACTGTTATTCTCATCTTCATTGCCATATTCACAACGTTTCGGCCGTTGTACGCTCCGGCTTTCTTCGGGTAACAGGAATTTCATCCACCATCTCAACTTTCCAAGTTTTGGTTCACCATTGTGGCCTGGTATTGAACTCACAACTAGTTGGGTCTAGTCACTGGATCTAACCAACGTCTTTATCCACTGTCTCCTTGACAACATTTTTGTATAAATTTTTGGGACTTATAAGCCTAATGTACCAGCAATCATTTTTTTTTTTTTTACACAGTCCAATATATTATTATTATTATTATTTCATTTTTTACCAGAGCTAATATTGCAATTATTGTGTTGTTATTAATTGTTTTTTCTAGCACTCCCTATTACTGGTTCCCATATTGTATTTATTTTTATGTTTAGTTAGCTTAGGAGATTTTTGTGGCTTAGCATATGTGCTGATTCCTTAAATTTTCGTATTTTCCAATGATGTTCTCTGTCTATTAATTCAACCTCATCCCACAGGAAGCGGTGATCACACTTTTCCCTCCATATGTGGGGTCAGTTACATCCGATTCTTCTATCCACCCCCGTGTTACTGCTTTACGGCACGTGGAACTAGAACAATTTACCCCGGTGGGCGAAATAAAGGGTTTAATTCGAAATTCCAATCACCTGAAGAAAGCCGAAACGTTGTGAATATGGCAAGGAAGATTGTTGATGAAACAACAGAGCCCTGGGAGACACCTGCATTATTGCAAAAAGTTCTAGAAGAGTTGACGTTCAAGACAACTTTCATTTTGCTATTTGATAAGGGAGCTTGTATCAGCTCAAAAAAATTGTCCAGAAACATCGTAACCTTTCAACTTGTGAAGAAGGCAAGCATGCAAGACCCTGTCAAATGCCTTCGAGATATCCAAAGCGACAGCCCTAGCTTCGCCATTCTTATCTAAAGCTTGATGGAGTCTTTCAGCAATAAACATTAATACATAAGCAGTTGACCTAGAGAAGCGAAAGCCATATTGCTTAAATTATTTATATATATATATATATATATATATATATATATATATATATATATTGCGAAAGAAAACCGCGCTTGTATATGAGATGTTTAACATATTCCTCGTACCTTGCAAAACATAATACTATATGAAACATACCTGTTTAACTACGTCATTGACAACGGTCGCTAAGAGTGTGTTGTGTATTGGTTTACGATCAAAAGCATACGCTTTTAACACAACGTTGAAAATCTGACTTGTAGTTGTAAAAAAATCGCAAAAGACTGACACGTCTACACACAAACACACAAAAACAATTTTGTGTACCGTAGCAAAAACTGCTGGTGGAGCCAGGGGTGGCAGTACCGCCTTAGCCACCGAAACTGTGTTACCTCCTTTGTTTTCAGACGTTGTATGTAGAAAATTGAAGTGTTAAAATTAGCAAGCAATTTCTTACTTAATAGTTAGAGTTGTCTCAAACTGTCTTGCGCATGCGCGCATAAAAAGAAATTGTGTTGAAAGGTTTTCAGCTCGACCCACTTCCCTAAACCTGATCAAAAGTCAAAACATTGAAATTTTCTTTTCTCTTGGTTGGACTGAGAAATTTTCAGCATTCTCTTGCACAGATACACGCCTTAATGAAACTAGTATAAAAGGGAAGATTAAACTGGGAATCTAAAGATAATAAATGAATGAATGAATGAATATATAAACGAGAGCCCGGATTAGCAATACGCGAAAATAAAAGAAAAATGGCGACCCTGAAAGAGAATTCAAGAGAGAGATATGCATATGTGAAGGAGACAAAGACATGTCCCGGTGAATGCACGAAAGCAAGACAAAGAACCAACACGAGACAGAAAGAAATTATGGCGATTGTTTCGCGAAGAAATTTCGAGGAATGTGCATGATTTTCATTAATTTTTCTGTAATACGAGATTATTTTTTTAAGGGTTTGTAGGAAGGCCATTATTCCTTGCCTTCTTTGAAAGCAGGTTAGAATTACGTTTGTTTTAATCGGTCTAGGATGCAGGGAAAGAAGGAAAGCATTTTGCAGGCGACCGACTGACGAAAAGAAGGAGACACCAAATAACTGAAAAGGAAAAGGGAAAGGGAAAATAAAACGAACTCAGGGTGAGATAAAAATGTCTGAGAGAAAGATGAGATGTGATGTGATTTAATTTTAAATTTGCTTCTTTATTTTTTTTTTAAATATATTTCTTTATTTCTCCGTTACAAGATAGCAATTAATTGTGTCTTGCATTGTTTCAATATTTTGCCTTCGCAAGCACAGAATCTACAGAACAAAGAATCCAAGAAACAAAGATGGATGCCATGTTTATTCTAATGTTTTTTCACTTCATTGCAATATTGTTTTTATTATCAATTTTTTTCCTATTCATTTTAGCCTTCAACTTGAAATGTCTTGTCAGGCCAATGAATAAATATCAAGACGATTGGGTCAATAAAAAAAAAAAAAATAATGCAATAGTAGAAAATAGCAGGCACAAGATATTATGGGATGTTTCAGTCCAGACACATCATGTCACTGAAGACCCGACCGTATTATTATAGATAAGGAAATTAGCAATTGTCAAATTATTGACAATGCTTTTTCCATACGATACGAGAGTGGGTTCCATAGAAACTTAAAAAAAAAAATTAAAAAAATCTTGCTCGGGAGTTGAAAAAGCTATGAAACACAAAGTAATTTCTCTCGTAATAGGTGCATTTGGAACAGCATATAGATACTTGAAAGAGCTCTTACAGAAAAATGAAATTAAGATCAAGATTGTATAGCACCAGAAAACTATAATTATTTACTCTACAAGAAGTTCTTCAGCTGTGAGGAGTCTTGTTGATACTATGCCTCAAGAATAGAATAACCACTAAATACGTCAATGTACATCAGTATAATAATAAAAGATTGATTCGTTTTTACGGCTTATCAACCCTTTGCAGGTTATTTAAAGCCAGAAAGTATTTTTAAATTTTAAGATTTTTTTTTTTTGAGATATCTTAACATAGCTGGGGGAGAAAGTGTGGATTCATAACTAATCAGAATTTGATAAACAAATAATAAGGTGGATATAAAGTGGGTGGTCAATTTTATATTACAATAAGTATGTAAATAGATCCCTCATTTTGCGACCACGATACTTTCTATACATTTATCGTCCAGAGAATATATAAAACAAATCTAAAGGACATGCCATTATTTGATTTGTTTTTTTTTTACGGCTTATCAACCCTTTGCAGGTTATTTAAAGCCAGGAAATATTTTTAGATTGTAAGAATTTGGTGGGGGGTAATAATGGTTTTTAGTGAAACAAATTTTACTAATTAACCCATAGCTGGGGGAGGAGAGGTTGATTCATACCGCACTAGAATCTGATAAACTAAAATCATAATGCGGGTATATATATGTGTGTGTGTGTGTGTGTGTGTGTGTTCCCGTTCCCTAGTATTGTTTGTTTTCTAATTCTTCCGCAGCAAGTAACCTTTTGTGTCTTAGTGGCTTTACTACCTTGCGTGGGGTGAACTCGATAAAAGAAAGAGCCCAAAGTGTGAACTGCATTTCGGAGATACCAGAATCAAAAAATTACAAAAATGCAAATAACTATTTTAATATCCTACAATTTCTTAAAGAAATCAAACTGTATCCCAAAATATAACTCCAACAAACAGCAACCTAAACCACATATATCACGGCCTCTAGTAATTATGTCCACACAAACATGTATACGCACAAAAGCTGAGTATCATCTACCATGTATTCAATTGTGAAAGCAGAATAACATATTACTTCAAAGCTCCCATCTCATCAAAAGAATCGTTGGCGAACAGTGGAAGATAAAGATAATCTCGAGAATTTGATAAACAATGAGAAAACGAGGGACTGCAATTAAAATACAATTTAATATTTAAAAAGGGAAGGAGAAAAAAAGCGGGAACGACAAAAACCAGAACAACCAGTGCCAGTGATTTTCAAAAAGGAAAGTATAAACTCACAAACCACACAGGAGAGAAAGAGAACAAACAATTTCTACTATCGGCATAAAGACGGTCGATACTATATATATATATATATATATATATATATATATATATATAGGTAACTATACGCCTCTCGAAAAACCTTTGAATTTTTGATTTGTCAATAATCCAGCTTTCCCTGACGATCCGCTTAGGTGAAACCTGGATAGGTTTGTCTGGCTCACTAGGTTTGACTATATATTAAGAAATGGACAAAGTGCGACAGATATTTTTAAAGACATTTTCTTTTTTATCTTTATACGTTCTTTTTATAGATACAAATATTTAAGTAAATGCTCTGTTTATAATAAACAGTATTAACAACATTTACCGGCCTGAATGTCCGATAAATTTTCATAGAAAATATGCGACCTCCGACAGGAATCGAACCTGTATCCTACACGGAACCGTCATATAGCCTGACGTGACTTAACGGATTGGGCCACAGATATGAATTTATGAGAGAAAATCAAAGAAAATTGTGTTTAAAAACAGTAAAATCGACCTTACTAACCGAACGCTCCTCTGTGGCCCAATCGTTTATGACGTTTAGCCATATTGACACCATTTGTCGGAAGAATCACTGAAAAACCCTTTGAGTTATTCAGCTAGAAAAGGAACAGGTTAAAATAGTTGTGTCGGCCCCACTATGTCATACCAACTGAGCAATTGTGAGAGGAAAAATAACATTCAGGCTTTAACTAATGGTACCAACATTCATACACTGGGTTCCATATTCAATGCCCATTCAAGAACCTTCAAGAGAACGGTGAACAAGTATTAAAAAGAGGGAACAGTAGAGGAAGTCACAACAGAAAGAGGGATCATCATTTCAACTTAGAGCTAAATAATTTCAAAATTTTTCTGTTAAGGGCAATTACACATTCTTATTGCACAAAGTAGAGTTCAATAATGTTATAAAAACATTGGAGAATTCAAGAAAGATATCTTTTATCATTTTTATGATACAACGGTTCCAAGCTTAATCGAACAATTTAACAATTTTGCTGTTACATAATTTGGACAATTCTAATGTTGCACCCGGTATATATATATATATATATATATATATATATATATATATATATATATATATATTATATAAATATGTGTGTGTGTGTATGTATTTATGACTGGCATTTGTTTACATTCGTAAAAACAATACGCTAGAATTAGCAGTTTCTCTCTGCCGAATGCCGATGGCTTGTGGGTAGAAATTCCGACTGATACCAAATCGGTCGGTTTTCGATCTAGGCTTGAGGCTTTCGGACCTCTAGTTGCACTGAGAAGCTGTGATATGGCGAAACAGTACTGTCTACGAATGACTATATATATATACATATATATACACTGTCATTCGTATATATATATATATATATATATATATATATATATATATATATACAGTCATATATATATATATATATATATATATATATATACACTGTCATTCGTATATATATATATATATATATATATATATATATAGAGAGAGAGAGAGAGAGACAGTGGAACCTTGAATCACGAACAATTCGGTTCATTTCTCATTGCGAGTCGATATTTCTTATACCACCCGCACATCTTTGTCAGTGACGGATTTATATTCTAAAAAACTAAAGCCAACTTGTAACATCTAATTTCTCTTTCGTTCATTTTTTTTTTTAAATTTTAAATTTATTTATTAATGTATGCTATGGTTTAATGCATTAAATAAATTGATTTTATACATTTCCCTTGACTTTTTTCGTCGTCATTTGCTTGTCTTGTTTTTTGACAATATTCCCAAGCAATTGTAACAGGTGACACATGGAATTTCCAATTTGGTAATTTAATTTACATATAGGATCGGAACATGTCCCATTTTTACCGTCGTTTTTATTTATTTTATCTATTAGGGAATCCAGTAAATAAAACAGAAATATTTTATATTTGCTAAAATCGGTTGACCCGACACAACCTTTCAGGCTCCCAATAGCACTAGAGAAATAACGAAAGTATTTCTACAGTAAAAAAAAAACAAAAAAAAAACAAAAACAAACAAACAAAAACATGGCGGATGATTTCATAGTAAATAAAATATTTATGCAAACACAGAAATACAACTTGAACTGCAAAAAGCAGAAAAAAAATTATATGCAACCTCCAAAAAACAAACAAAAAACAAGAGAAGACACCGAGAAAATTAGATGGAAAGACAGAAAGAAAAAAAAAAAAAATTAGACACAACAAAATGAATATGTCGGAAAATATTTGAAAGATATAGGTTATAGAATAACCTATATGTAAAACACAAAAGTACATGAATGTAAAGAATGTGTGTTCATAAATAAACAACACACACACGTATAATAATAATAATAATAATATTATTAGTATTATATTTAATGCTAATTATATCATAATATTTACAGTAGAATCCCTCATATCCGGAATCCCGCATATCCGGACATGAATTGATGTGTATATTTGAACTATTTGGGTGATATGTAACTGTAAATTTCTGTTTTTCAGGAAATTTGCTTCGGATAATTGCTAATGCTTATTTCACCCTAATGGCTTGTCTTGATGCAAAAAAGAGGAAAGGAACAACTTTGAAGTTATCGTAAAAAGTGGAAATTTTAAACAGACTAGTGGCTGAGTTCAACATAGGAAGGTAAACATTGTATGATATAAAATCTTCCTAAGAAACAATTCTCCAGCGTTCACACTATCACAATGAACAGGGAAATAAAAAAGATGATTGTAATGAAACCTGGAGTGAAACGGAAAAAGCTAATGAAAAGGTTGTCAGTTTTATGGAAAGAAAGCCAGAATTCAGCTATGACGATTGCAGTAACGCATGCAGAGTTAAAAGGTGTCTTTTAACTAGAAAATTTCAAAAACATAAGCAAAACAAAACGCGGCAAAAGTTGAGAATGACATTAGAATGACATTATAGCCACTCCATGTCTATTCTTATTTGGGGTTGAGAAATAGCATTTACAAAGGAATAATGGTTTGTCCCTTTTTTCTTGTTTAGAATTTGTGTTCCGGCTGCTCCTATATCCATTCAAAAATTATTTTAAAAAGTTTGAAACTACCAGCGTCTGTCGTTCATGCTCATGTGCAGTCACAGCAACGTCAACAAGCACAGCCCAATGAAATCCTAACGGATGAATTATGTCACAAATAATTTTTTCCATTTTATATATATATATATATATATATATATATATATATATATATATATATATATATATTAAGGCATTTTTATGTTTAACATTCTTTTTATAGATACAAATATTTAAGTAAATGCTCAGTTTAAAATAAACAGTATAAAACAACAACAATAAAAAGAATGTTAAACATAAAAATGTCTTAAAATTATTATCGGACTTTGACAATTGCATTTTATATATATATATATATATAATAAAAAGGCTTAAACACTAATATTCCATGGTCATAATTTATTCCATTGGAATCGTAAATACGATCCAATTCATCAGACCTACAAATTCAATTTTTCTTTTTTAATTTGGAGGTCTGATGAATTGGATCGTATTTACGATTCCAATGGAATAAATTATGACCATGGAATATTAGTTTTTTAAGACTTTTTATTATATCCTTACCCTGTCCTGGATATCGAGTTCTACCTGTATTCTATCCTCTTGGAATAATTTTTTTTTATACAAATATATATGTATGTGTATGTATATACATTTATATATTTTGCATATGTATGTGTATATTTACCATGAATATTATACATATATATATATATATATATATATATATATATATATTAGTCTACTTCATTGCTATTAGTGTCAAACAGAGACACCATGACGGTTTTGTTTAGACTGAGATAGATATGAACAAATAAAAACAAGGAAATAAGGGGGAGAAAAAAAAACTCTTATTTTTTACTTATTTTCTCCTCTAACCACCACTCATATCTAGACTTACACTACTTCCTTGTTTTTATTTGTTCTCTTTCTCTTTTTTACATTTTTCTTCTCTTTCATTCTTTCTTCTGTTTGGCCAGTTTGATTTCAATAATTTATCATCTACTGATTGGTTTAAAAAATCCTTGTAAATTTTATTTCAATTTACATGGTGAAAATGATCATTAACCTAATGAAAACTTAAGTCCTATTGTATATGTTGCTCTGTTTAATTAGAAAAATGGGCTCTATGTGGCAATCAATTTTAATATTTTATATTGTCTTAATAGGATTCACTTGGATTATATATATATATATATATATATATATATATATATATACACACACACACACACACTATCTCACACCTCTAGCATGATCATGTACGACACAATCTTCGGGTGTAAGATTCAAAAGAATTATACATATATATATATTTGCATCAAAATCAGTCAATTTTGCTCATGCTATGTCTTGAAAAAAACAAAAAACAAAACAGGATATAAATTTCACTATTTTTTATCCAAAATGTTGAATGTGTTAAAATTGTTCAACATTCTACCAAGAAAATCTGAAGTTAAAAATTGTAACGCAACATTGTTGATTTATTTAAGATGGAATGATTTCTTATGATATGTCAGAGCCCACAAAGCTTTTGTACATCCGGCACCTGAATCAAACGATGATTCCCACATCACGCTTGCATAAACCGTGTTTTCTGCATTCCGAAGTACGCAAGTTCGATCCAGGCAGGCAAGAAACAACCAGGTTCTCTTTCTCAGCTGGACTGGCAAGTTGTTATTCCCGCTAGAAATCTGATGCAAATTATTTTTTCATAATCATTCCTAAAGTGAGTGCGAACAATAAAAATGATCTGTTCGCCATTTTCCTCCTCTTCAAAGGTTCATAGTAATTAGAAAATTATAAAGCGATTTGATCTCATGTAGACTTAAGAACCCTTCATTAATATGGCAACATGTAAGATGAAGTAAGCTCTTCAGGTAAAAAGCAGTCAAGTGCGCCAAGATCAAGAGAGACCGGAAAAAAGAAAGTAAGAATCCAACACCTCGATTGCGAACAGACTCCAATGTCACCAGAGAAGGAGGATTTCAAGATCAAAAATTAACTTTATATCTTGAGACACTTTGGGTGACAGATCTGGATTGTGTGAATGAATGACAACCTGAGGTGTGTCCTATGTACTTAAGGATTGCCTTTAGGGGGATATGACAGCTGGCTTATGAGCTTCCGGATAATGGCGGAACACAGAAGAGAGCTACAGAAGAGTGAAGACGTCAGCACTAAATGTGCAATTACGCTTCGCACCCGCTGTCTGGCTGAAACTTTTCATGGCAGACTGGAAAATCAAGGGTTGGAGGGGTGGCGCAAAGAAGCTGATAATGTCAGAAATGTTACAATCGTAGCTTGGATTCGTTTTTTTTTTTTTTTTTTTTTTTTCGCTTCTTCTGCTTTTTTAAGCATGAATTTAGTGTTTATTATCATGCTTCGAATGCACATCCATTCAAAAGTTTTAATTTAAACAAAACAACTTATTCATCACCAATCTACCAATCATTAATCCGGCTATATCAGTAATTCGGCAATATTTTCCACAAGAGACATTTCCGATTTCCCGAATGTTCGACCCAGGATGAGAAATAGGACAGCTCATTTCGAATTCCTGTTGGGTTCGCTACATTGACTTCGTTATTAGCGGTTTTCTAAGCGTAGTTAAGATGTGGCACAAGGCCAAAACTATGGAAGCAGACAGTGAGGATCGGATTCAATATTCATTTGTAACTGATCTAATAAAAGCAGCTTGCTAACCATTACACCACGCCAAGGTACCCTTAATGATTTCCTAAGCTGATCTTAATTGTGGCACAAGGCCGAAGGTGTGGGAGCACCCACTGAGGATCGAATTCACTATTCATTAGTAATTGGTCGAAGGAAACCAGCTTGCTAACCATTACACCACGCCGAAGTGTCAATGATTTTCTAAGCGTAGCAAAAATGTGGCACAAGGCTAAAAGTATGGGAGCACATAGTGAGAATCGCACTCACTATGCATTCGCAATTGATCTCGCGAAACCGGTTTGCTAACCATTAGACCTCATCAAAGTGCCTAAATGATTTTCTAACTATAGTTTAGATCTGGCACAAGGCTGAAAATGTGGTGCACCCAGTGGAGATGGAACTCACTGTTCAGTCTTAATTGATCAAGCGAGACAAGCTTGCTAACGTCGAAGTGCCCAAATATCCACGGGAATGGTATAAATATATCCCTGCTCCTCCCAGATATGGGTTAAATAGAAGGACTTGTAAATTGTTGGTTTGGCTTGGTTTATTTTGTTTTACGGCATATTAACCTCAATAGGGTATTTAATGCCGACAGGATATTTTTTTCAAAAATGTGTAGCTAGTAATAATTTTTCTTCAAAAATTTATTGCTGGTAATCATTTTTACAAAGTATTTCTGAGATTAAAACCCATTTTTTACGCTTTCATAGTGTTTTGACCAGAGTTTGGGGGTTAACTATTTACCCATAGTTGGGACCCTAACAGGTGCTACCACCTCGGGTTAGAGTGGACCTGGGAACAACAGCAATTAAGAGGTGGATCCTCCTGCTCAAAACTTCCTGATCAGAGGCCTTACTGTTGGACGTAGTTTATCGTCTTATCCAGGACGGGGTATATTGTTGTTATAATCCAAAATATGTTTCTCTTATGAAAAAACCCAACAGAGGGTTTATAGAATAAATAAAATAATTCACTTAACAAATCTAAGTTCGCCACACGGAGCTAACATTATGGTTTGAAGGTGTTAGCTGTTGCATCAGCTGTCTTTGAGCAACTTCTAACAGCGGTAAAACATTTCTACTTATCTCTTCTTCATATTTTTTTATATTCTAACCGCTTGATGTTTAGCCCCAGCCAAGGCTCCAAGAAATGCATTCCGTTGTGTGAATCAAAGGGACAGTTAAATTCTAGGGTACATAATGAGAAAAGATGGCTCGGGGTATTAAATACTTACAAGACAAATTGAAGGCTAGACGGACAGAGAAAGCCGCCTATGACCTACAAAAAGTCCTTGTGCAAAAAGTTGTCAGTCAGGGATTAGGGGAAATAACACAAAGACGAACCTTACTAAGAACTAACAAAAGACAGGAACTTGTGGAGAGCTATGATCAATCACATCCTATAGGAACATAACACACAAAAAATGAAGTCTGAAATAGCAATTTCGAGTTGCAAATTACAAAAAATGACGCCATTACAAAAGATCAACTGCTACATCTACTGCTAGGAAAGTTGGTTCACTGTGCCGTGCCAAAAGATTTTTCTTGTCAGAATCCATCTTGCACATTTATATATCTACCATTTGTTCATGCATTTTAATATTATACTCCTCTGAAACGTAGTTGATCATGGCTCTCCACATATTCCTTATCTTTATTATCAGTTAAATTCCATCTTCTTTCCGGACGGAGGTGATCATGGCTCTCCACGTTTTCCTTTTTTTTTTTTTATTGTCAGTGAATTACAATTTTATTAAAAATATTTTTAAATGCCATGTCTTTTCCGGACGTAGGTGATCATGACTCTCCACAGCTTCCTTTTATTTATTATCTGTGAATTGCCATTGTATTAAAAATGTTTTTATTTGCCATGTTCTGTCTGGACGTAGAAGATCATGGATCTCCGCATATCTGTAGGTGATCATGGCTCTCTACAGCTTCCTTTTCTTTATCTGTGAAATCCCATTTTAGTGAAAAATATTTGTAAATGCTATGCATTTTTGGGACGTAGTATATCATAGCTCATATTCATTTATTATCTGCGAATTGCCATTTTATTGAAAAAAATTCGCGTGACTGCATCCAGTATAGCCCTTCTCCTCGACTAGTTTCCAACCAAAGCTGAAGAGTTCATTCTGCTCTACTATTTATTAACCCATATCTGGGGGGAGAAGCAATGGATTTTACTATTCTCAAGGATATTTCCATTTCTGTTCTGTGGCTTCTACTATATATATCTAGATTTTCAACAAAATCTAAAGAAGCCATTACAAAGAATCAACAGCTCCGTCTATTGCTAGGAAAGTTGGTTCACTGTGTCGTGCCAAAAGATTTTTTTTGTCAGAATTCATCTTGCACATTTATATATCTACCATTTGTTCATGCATTGAATACTGTTGCCATATCTAGTCTAGTACTCCTACTATATATATATATATATATATATATATCGAGATTCTTGACTAAATTCAAAGAAGAGTCTGTTATATAATTGATCCTGACCTGGCATCTCGACTTCCATCACTTTCTACAGGTATTTTCATGGCAACTGTTGTGATGAGCTTTTATCCTTAGTGCCTCAACTACGTGTATTTAAACGTACTACTAGATTGGCAACTAGGTTTCACCGTTTTACAGTTGAACTAGCTAGATGCAACTATCAATTGTTTCTTATCTCGCACTTCTCACTGTGGAACTTCGATTTTCTGTTTCCTTGACACCTTTTCTTTCTTTCACGCCGTTAACCCGGGAAGGATTCGTTAGGGCGCCGACGTGCTGTGCTGTCCACCATTCTGTCGCGGTAGGGAGTCAAAGACTGGGTCTCCGTGAATGGTTTCTTGGTCTGTTTATCATGTGGCCTGGCTTAGGCATTTAAAATTGGCGGACAGAATGGTGGACAGCACAGCACGTCGGCGCCTATAATATTCAAAAATTTAAATGCAACGCCATTTTCTGTCTTTCTGAAACCTGTTCTTTTATCGTTCTTTCCTCATTCTCTTTCACTCCCTGTAAACTCATGCGTGTTAGAGGCATTATCGTTTTGCTTGGAGCGAAATGATTAAAAAAAATACATATCTAAGTTCACTGGGAATCTGATAGAAAATTGTATTTACCAAAATAAAAGTATCATATATCTTTTATAATGATTTCTAATGGTAACTATCAAAACATTAGTGCAGTTACGTAAGCGAATGAATATCCAACTCAACTGGAAAATATTATTAAAAATATATTTTTACTTAACAATAAATATAGGTAATTTTATATGGCAGTTTCTACATCTCAACTGACGAAATTGGTAAGTCAACTGACTTCAACCAATTTTCTATGACCGATTTCGTATGAATATGACCCAATATCCGTTAATTAAATACACAAAATCTGGCTACACTGTTTTCAAATGAACTCTAGCCATATTCGAATACAGAATAGTTTATCGATTGAGCTAACAACAATTTTGCTACGATGTTCTGTTTTTGCTGAATTACATCAAATCCACAGAAATCAGATCCTTATAATAATGTGTGTGTATATAAAGTGAACATTGAAGTCAACACTGTCGCCTCTGACTGTTGACTTCAATGTTCACTTTTATATTTACATACGCTCTATCTCTGATATTGAGCACTTTATCTCATGAATATAGTACATCTTAATATGAGATTTCTATATAAATATATATCTACATACGTATATATGGATATAACTATGCGTCTCTTTCTCTCCCTCTCTGTCTATATATACACATACACATCTGCCGCTATCTCTCTCTCTCTCTCTATATATATATATATATATATATATATATATATATATATATATATATATATATACATACACACATCTGTCGCTATCTCTCTCTCTCTATATATATATATTATTATATACATATATATATATATAATTATATACATATATATCACTATATATATGTCTCTCTCTATATCTCTCTCTCTCTCTCTCTCTATATATATATATATATATATATATATATCTTTCTATATATATATGTGTGTGTGTGTCTCTCCCTCTATATATGTCTCTCTGTCTCCCTCCCTCTCTCTATATATGTCTCTCTCTCTATATATATGTCTCTCTCTCTTTTTATATATATATATTTCCCTCTCTCTTTCTCTCTCTCTCTCTCTCTATATATATATATATATGTCTCTCTCTCCCTCTATGTATATGTCTCTCTCTCCCTCTCTGTATATATATATATATATGTCTCTCTCTCCCTCACTCTCTCTCTATATATATGCTCAGGCACACTGAAGGCAAGGCCAAGAAGTTTCAAGAGAAATAGTGAGTAACAGACTTGAGTAGTTTGTTTAAATGGATGGTAGTAAATTGACTGAGAGGCCTAATAATGGGACAGGCATTGCTACGAATGTCAGGATGTTGTGGCGAGCCATGTCCTTACACGTTCTGAAGGGACACGATACAAAGAAGGGAATAATAGTGATTAATTATACAAAATAACGGTCAGGAAATGAATCTCTACTCTATGACTTGCTGGAATATTTTGTTCATTTTCATGACAAATAGAATTGAATGTCACATTCAAGAAGAGAAGCATCACGGGAAATAAAAAAATAAATTTAAAAAGAAATGAAACCAGGAAGAGAAATGAAATTAAAAAAAAATATTTAAAATAGTAAATTTTAAAAAATTATTAGAAATGAAATAAGAAATTGTAAAGGAAATAAAAAAAAAAAAAAAAAAGAAAAGAAAAGAAAACCAAGAAAAATGAAAGATGTGTCTTAAATTAAATTCAAAGTTATAAATAAACAACATTCTTTCTTTTTGAATCAAATTTTCATCATTGGCCATTCTCGGTGTTTTGACTCCCTAGCGTGAAATATCAGAAGCATTATAATTATCGCTATTGTTCCTGCCTCGTCTGAAGTATCAATCTGCGCTCTTAGAGTCCCTAAAATTCTTTCAGCTTCTATATTTTTACCTGCATCATGCAGATATTTAAAAAGAACAAGAAATTATTTTCCTTTCTGACATCCTATATAATGTTCCCGTATAACATCAGGTATTTTATGCATGAAGAAGCTATTCGATATTTCTTACTTTTTCATACGGATATGGATTCTTTTTAAACAAAACAGTAAAAAGTCAAGAAGAAAGATCTAGAATGTTGAGCTGCAAACGAAGTAATTATTACGCGTGTGGCTGACGAACGCTTAGCGGGAAATACAGAATCGTGATCTGCATCTGATACTGTTTGCCATGTTAGTGTTACTACTCTGTTTTACTCTCTGGAGACACTGACCATGTACCAGCTTTATTCCACTGGGCTATGTTGGATAAAAACGTTGGTTGAATGATCGAAAAGTTATTGGAGTTGTGAGATCAATATATGGCCATAGCAGCAGGAACACAAACTTGGAGAGATTTGAATTACTTAGGGGAATTAAAACTGAGATATCCAAAAACTAAAGACATTGCTTAAATTTTGATGGGTATGATACTAGTGTAGAGAAAATCCACTCATACATATATACAAAGTCCTCGACTTACGACAGAGTTTCGTCACTACGATGCGTCGTATGGCGATTTTCCATGAAAGCTGGAACACATCCGTGATTTGCCGTGAATAAGAATTTACGTCACTTGCCTAAGTTAATACAATAGTGAAGTAGCATGACATACTTTAACATAATTAAAAAACAAATGGAGGACATGGATATAATACATATATTGGTCCACGGCGTCGTATGTACGAGGCAAACAGAATAAGTCGAAACAAGATCAATAGAGATTGCACCGTAAACACGGATAATCGAAATTCTGGACTGTTCTAACCAGAGCACCTACTCCATCTGTGTCATAATATATATTAGGTTGGTGCAAAAATAATATCGTTTTTGACGTTAAAAAATACATCAAAAAACGATATTATTTTTGCACCAACCTAATATATATCATACTTATTATAAAAACCAGGTTGTGCGTGTGTGTGTGCCTGTTCGTTTATATATTGGATCGGATTTCCTACATTTTTCAACCGATTTCGACAAAACTTCACAGGACTACGTAAAATTACCTTGCGGTGGTTCTGACAGCGCCAAAAATTGGAAAAACACAATTGTTTTGGCATGAAATCAATTTGAAAACACGATTAAAAGGCATCGCTGTTTCAAGAATGAAAGGGGGACAACTTATATCGAGTTGTACTTATTATAAAACCCAGATTGTGTGTGTGTGTGCGTGCGTGTTCGTTTATATATGGGTTCGGATTTCCTACATTTTTCAACCGATTTCAACAAAACTTCACTTTTTTTTTTGGCAGGTAGTGTTTCTTCTTGTCTTGCACACTTTTTTCTTTATTTTTACATTCAGAATGCTTTAAAAATCCTATTTACAAGACAATTGTTTATAATAAAATTCTATTCAATCGGTAGCCTCATAACGATTGAAAACAATGTTTTTGTTTGAGTTTGGGTTTGACCAATTCGTAAAAAAAAAAAAAAAAACTAATTAAGACATGCGTGTCCGTCAACCTTAAACAATAATCTTTGTCAATTTTATTTTTCAGCCTTTATGATGGTCGATACTTGGTCTATCTCTTACTGTTACATCCCCGGGCAACGCCGGGCTCTACTGCTAGTATATATATATATATATATATATATATATATATATATATATATATTATATGAAGAGAAAGAACAGCCAAATTAAGGATACACAGTTCTTTGGCATTTACTTTTTTTTTTTTTTTAAAGTGCTCAATACAACGTAGAGCATAATATTTTTATTTAAAAAATATTTTACATCATGACACAGAAATTTCTATGTTTTAAAACCTTAAATTTGTTCAATTATCAATCGATATTAGGTAACATTAATGAAAATGATTTACTTTTGAAAACAAGAGTATTTTATTGTCGAGATAAGGAGGGAGGAAACAAAATTTTAATATTTTATCGGTATGTCCTGTTAGACCAATCAAAAGACAGGTGAAAGCAAAAGTAGAAAAGTGAAAAATATAGGCTAGAGGTTGTTATTCATACTTGTCGAGATGAAATTCATTTGTAAATGTTTCTCCATTACATCTGGTTACGAATATAGTTTTAAGATACAAAGAAATAATTATATATATATATATATATATATATATATATAACAAAAGATTAATTTTAGGATTTTTTAAAATTATATTTTTATATACTTTAGAACAATATTAAAGGGACCTCTAGGATGATTAAATCACTTATATATATATATATATATATATATATATATATATATAAAATGGACACACATATATATATATATATATATATATATATATATAAAATGCACATATACATAATGTATAAAATGAACACACACGCACACACACACATATATATATATATATATATAAGGTTGATGTAAAAATAATATCGTTTTTGACGTATTTTTTAACGTCAAAAACGATATTATTTTTGCACCAAACTAATATATATATATATATATATATATATATATATATATATATATATATATGTTTGTGTGTGTGTGTATTCTCGCATATTAATTTTTCTCCTCCCATTTCTGAACATACAAAAACATGGTCAAATAAATGTTAGAGACAAAACCAAAAAATTGGCAAGAACGGATTTTCTTTTGGGATCTGCAGAAAATCCCTTCTAGAAAAGCAGATCACTTTCAGACACAATCATAAATCATTTCCATCCATGATGTTTTCTTTATTTATTTTTTGGTGGGTGGCGTCCTTTCTTTCTTTTGCCATTTCTTGGCAACGTTTGAAGGAAATCTTCAAGTTTACAGGCCTGGAAACGCCAAGAAAACTTTGTCGGAAAAACTTTCCATCTTCCGTCTTTCCTATTTCGAACCACAAGATTTTTTTCCTTGTTTTTTCTAAAGATATATCCTTCCCTCGTTCCCTCCACCCAGCTCTCCATTTTCTTTTTGATTCTTCCTTCCTTCACCTTCTTCATGGTTGTCTTTCTATTCTTCTCTTCCTTCCTTCTTCACACCCCGCGTCCCCTTTTTCTCTCTATTCTTCCCTTCCTTTCCCCTTCACGTCCTTCCTTCTTTATACCTCTCCCTTCCTACCTTCTTCTTCACGCCCTCCTTTCTCTCTCTCTATACTCTTCCCTTCCTCTCTTCTTCACGCCTTCCTTCCCTTCTCTTTATTCTTCCCTTCCTTCCTTCCTTCTTCACGCCCTTCTTTCTTTCTCACCATAATCTTCCCTTCCTTCCTTACGCTCTTTTTTCTTTCTCTCTATTCTTCCCTTCCTTCCTTCTTCACGCCCTCCTTTCTCTCTCTCTCTACTCTTCCCTCCTTCTTCACGCACTCCTTTCCTTCTCTTTATTCTTCCCTTCTTTCTTCGCGCCCTTCTTTCTTTCTATTATTCCCTTCCTACCTTCTTCTTCACGCCCTCCTTTCTCTCTCTCTACTCTTCCTTCCTTCTTCACGCCCTCCTTTCTTTCTATTCTTCCCTTCCTTCCTTCTTCCCGCCCTTTTTTCTTTCTCTCAATTCTTCTTTCTTCCTTCTTCACGCACTTCTTTCTCTGTTCCTCCCTCCCTTCCTTCCTTCTTCACGCACTCCTTTCCTTCTCTTTATTCTTCCCTTCCTTCTTCACGCATCTCTATTATTTCCTTCCTACATTCTTCTTCACGCCCTCCTTTCTTTCTCTCTCTACTCTTCCTTCTTCACGCCCTCCTTTCTTTCTATTCTTTTCTTTCTTCCTTCTTCCCGCCCTTTTCTTTCTCTCAATTGTTCCCTTCCTTCCTTCTTTACACACTTCTTTCTCTCTGTTCCTCCCTCCCTTCTTCATGCCCTCCTTTCTCTCTATCTCTACTCTTCCTTCCTTCTTCACGCTCTCCTTTCTTTCTATTCTTCCCTTCCTTCCTTCTTCCCGCCCTTTTCTTTCTCTCAATTTTTTCCTTCCTTCCTTACGCACTTTTCTCTCTGTTCTTCCCTCTCTTCCTTCTTCACGCACTTCTTTCTCTCTGTTCTTCCCTCTCTTCCTTCTTCACGCACTTCTTTCTCTCTGTTCCTCCCTTCTTCACGCCCTTCTTTCTTTCTCTCTATTCTTCCCTTCCTCACGCCCTTCTTTCTTTCTCTCTATTCTTCCCTTCCTCACGCCCTTCTTTCTTTATTCTTCCCTTCCTTCTTCACGCACTCCTTTCATTCTCTTTATTCTTCCCTTCTTTCTTCGCGCCCTTCTTTCTTTCTGTCTATTCTTCCCTTCCTTCCTTACGCTCTTTTTTCTTTCTGTCTATTCTTCCCTTCCTTCCTTCTTTACGCCCTCCTTTCTCTCTCTCTCTATTCTTCACTTCCTTCCTTCTTTCTTCGCGCCACCCTATCTTTCTCTCTATTCTTCCCTTTCTCCCTTCTTCACACCCTCCTTTCTTTATCTCCCTCTTTTCTCGTTCGTTCGTTCGTTCCTTCCTTCCTCACGCCCTCCCGGCTTCATCTTTCTATTCTTCCTCCCTTCCTCGCTTATTCATGTACTCCCTCATTCATCTCTTTCTTTCTAATGCACCCTCCCTTTCTATCCTTACCCTCTTTTAACTCTCCTTTTCATTGGCCCCCTTTCTACATAATTCTTTTCTTTCAAATCTCCCACTAGAAAGGGGGTTATGGAAAACAATTTCAGGTCTTGGACAGATTACACGTAAGACTCTTTCTTTCGAAACTTTGAACAAATATTTGGATTGATGTACGGAAATAATCCCCATCTACATAAATAAATCATATTATATATATATATATATATATATATATATATATATAAACTTGATGGATGAAAAAACGTGGATAGCACAATATTCAAATAAATTGGCATCCGAGGAAAATGGAAAATAAAGAAAAAAGCCAGTTCACCCTGATGATCTCATGTGGTGAAACCTCAGTAGGTAGTACCTGGCTCAATAGGATTCATATATATATATATATATATATATATATATATATATATATATATATATATATATGTGTGTGTGTGTGTGTGTGAATCCAACTAAATAAAAAGTTATGAGAAGCAAAGATATTCACCCGAAAATGTTTTAATTACATAAATGCTTCCTCTTGGTATGTTCGACCACACAAGGAGGGCCGATGTATATCTTGGGGCTGGGTGGTTGGAGGTATGGGAATGGATGAAAAATCTTGCCCGAACAGGTTTGAATTATGTAAATGATTTGTCTCAGAATCTCAGACGAAATACTTTTTTTTTTTTTTTTTTTTTTTTTTTTTTGAGTGTCTATGTGTATATTTGTTTATTCTATCCTGTCTTCTCCATCTTGGATTTTGAAAAGTCTCCAAAATTTATTGTAGCTTTTGCAACTTGCAATGATTTTCTGTTCTTACTAAAAATAAAAAGAAAGCAGTTTACATTCTAGTGGTCTGAATAGCATCTCCCCGACATAGTTTTTTGGGTGGATCAAGGTTGTAAATATATTTCTCTATCTTCGGCATGAATAACCAGGTCTCTCCCTTTCACCCTGACATCTTGCCAGACAATGTGTATGCATTGGACAAGACTCGACTTTTCGTTGTCTTGGAGAAAGCTGTTCTGCTGTTTACTCAATTTCTCAGAATTCTATATGTGAAGATATTTTTGTTGGATATTTGAATGAAGACAATCGTCTTGACAAATGAACTGAGAACTTAAGATATTTCTAGAGCCGAGGTGGGAAATGGCTGGAGGTCTTTGAATTATGTCAGTCAAGTTTCTGGGACACGGAAAAAAACGGGACATGAGGTTCAAATCAAAATAAGTTGTTACAGTTCAGTATTTTTCTCTTATGTGCCGTGTCACTTTAGAACTTAAACGATCATCGCTCTCCACAGTATCCCCTCTGTTACACACACACACACGCATATATATATATATCACATTGAATACGACAGACAAGATGCATTTATTTAGTTTTTTATACAATTTCTCATGCGATCTAATACCTTTTTTCTTTTCGGATAATAAATTATATAAAAACGGTCCGAATGTTCTTTTAACCGAGCGCCTTCGGCTATACATTTAGCCATTTTCAAGGATCAAATATTTTAACTGTTAAATAAGAAATAGTTTGTTTTATGTATGTTTTATAAAATGTTTTCAATTTTTAAAACACGTCCAATATATTTTATAAAACATATATACAAGGTAAATACAATTTCAAGGTAAAAAATTCGCTTGAAGATGAAACAGAACTAATGCTTTTAATTTACTTATATAATTAAATTTGATGTTGTTAGCTTCGGCTTTTGAAACACGGTAATTCCTGCGTAGCGAAGAAAGCATATTTTAAATGGGTTAATTTATAATATTTATGCTCTGTAAATGTACACTGAGCACTGTTTTGTAAAAATAAAAATATCAATAACACTGGATTATATATCTTACTGTTCTTTCTTTTGATATATATATATATTTATTCCATTGAATTATGCAGACATATTATGTCTATTTTTTATAACAATACATTGTTCTTTTCTCATCAGTTTTTTTTTTATGTTGTTAAAATTCATCAAGAAAGATTCCTACTCAAGTACTGTCTTTCAATTTCCATCGAGTTGAATTCGTGGGATGAATTTCAAAGGTGAACTTATTATAAATTTCATCGCTGTGATAGTGATTTTTAAAAACACGCGAAAACGCGCTCTGTTATAATTATTTTAAAATTTAAAATTTATTTGTGGAGTGTTGGCTGTTTCGCAAAAACTTCCATAGCTTGTAGCTATGGATGTTTTGCAAAGCAACCAACACTCAACGAAATTTATTACGAGTGTAGCCACAACGTGTTGAAGTGCATTCAACCAACATTTAATGTCATTTTATATTTCTACTAATTTCTGGTAGATTCCTTATCTTGGGACGCGTCACACGAAAAACATTTTTCCTATATATATATATATATATATATATATATATAAAATTACATGAATCATTCAGACAAAAAACAAATATAGAGGTTAATGATTTAAATGGCGAGAATACATCTTCGCAAACAATTTCAATAAGGTACACTAACCCCGAACCTGCATATGAATGATATGATCCCTGTTTATAAATTCCAGTTTCATAAGGTCTTTTTTTTAGATTTTACAAGCTTTCGTCTGTTCCTACAGACATCCACAGGTATGGAAATAGATTTATTCTTGTTTTTTTACTTCTCGGTAATAAGAGGAAACCGAAAATACAGACGTAATTCGAAAAAAATGCTATGAGAAATGTGTTATTGTTTTGGAACGTGCGGTCGCAACGCTGAGTTTGAATTTTAAATTTTAAGCTTGTGCGTTTTTGTACAAATATAGTAATAAGAGAATTCTTTTGTACTGGTAGGTTTTCCGTCACTGTGGCATGAACTATATTGTTCAATAATTACAGGAATGTCACACTTATTATCCGAAAGTTGCACGTTGGATCAGTTATTTTAAATAACTTTTTAATAATTATTTTAAATAGTTAAATTGAACTGCACCTATAATCGAAATATATATATATATATAGATATATATATATATATATATATATTATATGCAGTGTTACATTAGAATATGCACATACCCACTAAAAAACTATACATCATGTTTCAACGTTAAAAATTTTTTTTAACGTTTCATCAGGTGGGAAATCACTATGCTTATATATATATATATATATATATATTATACGTGGTTTTTAGTAGTAGGTGTGAAATCACGATGCTATATATATATATATATATATTTGACAAACTCTTAAATAATGGCGTTTTTCGTGATTAAAGAAAAAAAGCCGTTAATATTTGTTCTGAATCATTTTTTTTTTATAATTCTTAGTTCAGGTCGAAATTTATTAATGTATTTTTTCCAGCTTTTTTTGTATAAAATTGAAGCCATTTGTGGGAAGAAGTGATATGATCCATTATTTAAGCAATTTACACAAATACGCACATTTCTTTCTTTCCTTTATGGTCCTGATGAAGTCTAGAATGTCGAAACGCGTAATCAAACCTAGTTTGAATGAAACGGTTTTGCATTTGTCAAATTTCTTAAAACCTTTCTTGGGATTTTATATCCTATTTTACGCACACACGCACATAAATTTGAGAGGATTAAAATAAAAATAGATACACAAAATATGTCTACATAATTCAACCAAACATGCTTGAATGAAGATATGCTATATATATATATATATATATATATATATATATATATATATATATATATATATATGTGTGTGTGTGTGTGTTTGTTTCCAACAGTAAAAAATTAAAATTTTCAGACACACTGGGTTGTATATTAATATTTTTTGTTTATTTCAATTAGGTTCATAATCAAGAGAAAAATTCCCTGCTTGTTAGTAGCAGCGTACTACAGGAGTGAATGACTGTTTCTGAAGAAAGTGAACTTTATTTGTAGTTTTCATTTGTTTTTTAGCGTTAATTTTAGAGTCTATCTGTAAAAGGAGAACACGAATAACGACAAAAGGAAAACTTATCATAGCCGACGCTTTTCGTTCTCTGACGGACATCATCAAGGCAAATGTGAGGATTTTATTTTGTGATATATATATATATATGTATGTGTGTGTGTGTGTCTCTGTGTGTGTGTGTGTGCGCGCGCGCGCGAAAATTTTAGAGTCTATCTGTAAAAGAAGAACATGAACAGTGCCAAAAATAAAACATATCTTAGCCGACGCGTTTCGTTCACTGAGGTACTCTGTCAAGACATTTGTCTTAATAAAGGCACATTTGCCTTGATAAAGTCCCTCAGAGGATGAAATTCGGAGGCAAAGATAAGTTTTCCTTTTGTCTCTCTCTCTCTCTCTCTATATATATAATATTAATTAAAAAATTGGATTAAATCGCGACACAGAAATTACCATGTTTCAGAACTAAACGCTAAATATTAAATCTCTATTTATAAAAGGAAGGATGTGTGTGCGTGTGTGTAACGAATGCACGGCCGCAATTTTCGACGGATTTGCACCAAAATTTACATGCACAAAGTTAGCGGGAAGGCCAAGAAAAATTTTGCATTTCCCAACTCCCATCGATAGTGGAAATAATCGATTTTTCATGCTTCTACGGCGGTTTTCATTTTGTTTGTGGCCATTTTCTACTGGTCAGAATGAGAGCCTATAGCTGGCTGCCACGAATAGGCAGGAAGATTCTATTGGCCAGCGTGAGAGCCAACAGCTGACTGACACGAATGTTAAATAGCATGCAAAAAAATTCGATAGCTGCATTCGTTACAAGTGGGAAAAATTTAAATCTGAATGGCACTTTACTCCAATTGGCTCATTCGCTTGATTAAACTCAACGTTGATTCTGA
>OZ010611.1:9906015-9953515 GCA_963932145.1 Acanthosepion lycidas
GCTTAAATATCCTTTTTTTTTTGTACCAGATCATGCGTTATTATATTTATAAATAAATCGTAATTATTCCAGGGTATCGTTGAGTAACCTTGCTGGATATAAAGCTAACAAGTTGCATTTGGAGAACTAGTTTTCTTTTTGGTTCAAATTGCTTGCAATCATTAAAACCTATGAAATTAGTCAATCAGATGTGTTTATTGTGTTGACTTTAAATTTTATTATTTCGGCTAATTCAGTAAAGGACTTTGGCCTTTGTGGTCTTTCTCGGCATCCGTACACTCATCGTTTCAGACAGCTCTCTCATCTGTTCAACGTAAATATTGATTTCCAGAATTTCAAGAATCCAGGTTCCAGTCAATATTGATTTTCAGAATTACCTGTCCATTTCTTTGATATTTTTTTTTTATTTTTGTGGCAAATGTTTTCCAGAATTCTATCTCGAAATTTTTAGCATATTTTTACGGACTTTGGAGAAAATCTATTTTCAGAATTCTACTCATAATTTCAGAATTTTTTTTTTATATCTTTATGGTTAACTTGTTCTGGTATCCTATATCAGATTTCTGTATATTTTGAACGTCTTTGTGGAAAATGTGTTCCAGAGTTCTCTATTTTTGGTCTTTCTAGCACATGGGCTTCAAAATTGTATCTCAATTTTTGGTGTTTCTGGCAAATATATTCCAAAATTCTACCTCTATTTTTCGGTCTTTCTGGCAAATGTACTTCAGACTTCTATCTCTTTTCGATATTTTTGGCTTACGGATTTCAGATTTTTATCTCCATTTTTTGAATATTTTCAACGATTTATAATTTGAAATACATTTTGACTAAGTCTTTGAAAATATGCAGATAAATGGAGATAGACAAAATGTGTTCCAAATTCTATATCCATTTTTTGTATATTTTCAAAGACTTAGTAAAAACTAATGTGTCCCAGAATTTTTATCTGCAGTTTCTCTAAATCTTTAGTTCTTTTTCGGAAAGGAATTTTTATTGCGCTTTTTTTGTCTATTCTTATTCAAATATTTTCTTGAATTCTATATTCATTTTCTGTATATTTTTAAGTTTCTTGTAGAAAATATATTCCAGAATTCAATCTCGATATTAAATCTTTGTGACAAATGTCTTCCAGAATACTATCTGCATTTTCTGTCTTTCTGGCACATGTGCTTCAGTATTCTATCTAGAATTTCGGTCTTTCTAGCACATGTATTCCAGAGCTTTTTTATTTATTTTCTGCATGGTTTTAACTTAGAATTCTGCAAAGCAAGTATCGCTATCTCCAATTTGTCAAAATGTTTAATTCTTTTTGGCAAATGAGCTCAGGAATTCTTTCTGAATATCTATTAGTTTCTTTCTGGAAAATGTTTTCTGGAATTCTATCTATATTTTCAGCATATTTTTACGGACTTTGGAGAAAATCTATTTTCAGAATTCTATTCTTAATTTCAGAATATTTTTTATATCTTTGTGGTTAACGTGTTCTGGAATTCTGTATCAGATTTCTGTATATTTTGAACGTCTTTGTGGAAAAATTCTTTATTTTTGGTCTTTCTGGCACATGGGCTTCAGAATTCTATCTCCATTTTTTGTTTATTTTCAACGACAGACAAAATGTGTTCCAAATTCCATCTCCATTTTCTGGATATATTCAAAGACTTCAACAAAATGTATTCCAAATTATAAATCGTTGAAAATATACAGAAAATGGAGATTATTTGTAACACATTTTGACTAATCTCCTTTTTCTGTATATTTTTAACGAGTTATAATTTTAAATAGATTTTGCCAATTTAAAATTTCTACCTCTTTGTTTTGTACATTTTAGCACTAACATTCTCGGAAAAGGAATGAAACCATCTCTTCTCTCAACAACTCAGTTCTCCAACTTCCAATTTCGAGTCAGTACCAATCACACAACCCGCACAAAAAAAAAATGGAAATTATTTGTAACACATTTTGACTAATCTCCTTTTTCTGTATATTTTCAACGACTTAGTAAAATATGTATTCCGGAATTTTATCTACAGGTTCAAAAAAGGTGTAGTTCTTTTTAGGAAAGAAATTCTTGCTGCATTTTCTGTCTATTCTTCGTTGCAAATATTTTCTTGAATTCTATAATTTCTGTATATTTTTAAGATTCTTCGAGAAAATATACTCGAGAATTCTGTTTTTATTTTCAGTATATATTTCAATGTCTTTGTACAAAATATCTCCCAGAATCCTCTCTCCACTTTCTATCTATTTTTAGATCATTACGGATGAGTTTCACAGTCATGTTTCAAAAATCTGCATTTACAGGTCTTTGCTGCAAATAAATTTCACAGTTCCATCTTCGTTCTTGGTCGTTATGAAAAATCTGTCAACCTTTGCTCGTTATTTCTTTCACTGACTAAAACGAGGACAGACCCCAACCTTAGAACAATAAGGGCTTTTTTCATAATGTTATTACCACTGATGGTTTTTTGGGGAGCATAAGGATGATTGACAGAGGAAGAGGAATCAGAAAGCCAATTTAACATTTCTACCTCTTTGTTTTGTGCATTTTAGCACTAACAGTCTCGGAAAAGGAATGAAACCATCTCTTCTCACAACAACTCCTTTCTCCAAATTCCAATTTCGAGTCAGTACCAATCACATCACCCACACATCCAAGCTTACAGCACCTGGTATTCCCAAGTGGTCACCCATCTAGGTACTGACCAGTCTCGATGTTGCTTAATTTCGGTGATCCAAGGAGACACGGTGTTTCAAAGGGATATGGTTGTAAGCTCATTACACCACCCGCACATCCAAACTTACAGCACCTCGTATTCCTAAACGGTCACTCATCTAGGTATTGATCAGGCTCGACGTTGCTTAACTTCGGTGATCATACAGGAACCAGTGTTTGAACTTTATTTACCATAAGCCCATTACACCACCCACACATCCAAGTTTACAGCACTTGGTATCCCCAAACGGTCACCCATCTAGATACTGACTAGGCTCGACGTTGCTTAACCTCAGTGATCGTACAGCAGCCAGTGTTTGAACGTGATTTGGCTGTAAACCTATTACACCAACCGCACATCCAAGCTTACAGCACCTGGTATTTCTAAACGGTCACCCATCTAGATACTGACCATGCTCGACGTTGCTTAACTTTGGTGATCTTTGGTGATCGAACAAAAACCGGTGTTTCAATGTGATATAGCCGTAAAGTGCGAGAGAAGGTATTCTTAGCATAGAACTTACATCTAGCAATTTTAATAGGGAAATCATGAGACCGAACGACCAAACTAGTACAGCGCTTAAATTCGTAAAGCCAAGATACCAAAGAGGAAAGCAATATTTATTTTGTGTAATAATACAAAAATGTGGCAAAAGGCCAAAATGGGAAGATGGCAGGAAGGCTTGTCTTCAGTCTGTCTTAACGTTAAACTTAGCTAGCCACAAATACTGACTTAAACAAACTTCAATATTCCTTCCACCAAAACAACACATTCTTACTTACCATTCTCACTACACCCACCATAATACCACCGAGTCTCTATGAAATACTAACTAATCCTTACATGTACAATATGTCTCTGGGAGTAGCGAATAAAATTAACATCTTTTGAAAATGAACCCCAGACACACAAACACAACTAAACGTAATAACAATCACCAACAAGAAAAAAAAAAAAAAAAGATAATAAATAATGAATTAAAAAAAGTTGAAAAAAAAAAAAAAAAAAAAATAACGCTATTAGTCACAAAATTTCATTCGGATCCATAATTATTTCCACTTAATTGCCCCTATAATAATTCGAAAAAATAACCGTTACCGCCCACCCAAATAACCGGTTAGAATAATAGAATAGACCTACCCATAACGCACCACTGACAAGCATATTTAAACAGTCGAGCTAAAACAAAGCACATGAGCTGACGACAATGTTCACTTTTATATTTACATACGCTATATTCCTGATATTGAGTACTTTAACCCATAAATATAACATACCGTAAACTATATTTTATCATATTTTATAAGTGTGTGTGTATCTGTCTGTGTCTCTGTGCAAATATATATATATATATTCACCACACAAAGAATTCGAAAGAAGTCTGAGTTCCGCATTTTGTGAAAAGGATTAACAACATTGTGAACATTTTCGTCGGAATTTATCTATTTTATTGTAAATATGCAGAATGGCTTTCGTCACCATGTTACAAACACTCATTGCCTTTATTGGCATAAAAACATATAAAAAAAAGAAAACTTTTCATTGAAATATTCATGGAATATTATATTTTCTGGGCTTGGAAGACAATTTACTATGTTTGTAATGCCATTTATTGAGCCCAAGCCATAAGTCATGCAAACAAAGAGAAAGATATGTTTATCTTGACATTTTTTTTTTCTTATACCAATGCAATCAGGGTTTTACTTCATTGCAGTTCTTTTGGCTGGAACATTTTTCGTTATATTTATGTGAATTGCAAATAGCGATTTTCGTTTTGGGGCGTTAATGGTGGCAGAACGGTTATCGGCGCTGAAAATGAAATCGACAACCTATGTTCAAAATTCTGCTTTAGTCTATTGCATTCTCTTCAAACGAATGTCCTCGGAAAAAGCATGAAACTACATATTCCCCCTCCTCCTAGCTAGGAGTAAAATATTAGTTTTTGTCATGAATAATTAACGTTTTTATCCACATTGTAGCCATAATTAATATGTATGTTTTGATCATGTTGAAAGTTTAAAAACACTTTCCAAAACTATTACCATCACTTATTTTTTTTACGTTTTATCAACCCTTTGCAGGTTATTTAAAGCCAGGAAATAAATTGTAAGAATTTTTTTTTTTAGAATATAATAGTTTAGTGATACAAATCTTACTAATTAATCCATAGCTTGGGGAGTAGTTTCATATCTAATCAGAATTTGAAAAAGACAAACAATAAAATGTAAAGTGTATATAAAGTGAGGGATCAATTCTACATTAGAATCAATATATAAACGGATCCTTCACTTTGTGGCCAAAAGGTTTCTATTTATATTCTAGAGACTGCAAATAAATCTAAAAGACATGCTTCGGTAGCTAACCAGTATTTCACCTCTTAATTCGCTTTTTACGGCTTATGAACCCTATCGAGGCTATTTAAAGCCAAAAAATATTTTTAGATTATATTTTTTTAAAAGTTAATGAGATTTTCTTTTCCCCATATTTTAATAGTGTTATGGTAATTTACGCACGTATGGACTTTCTCAGCTATAAATAGGAGCAGGTTCTGCCTTTTGGAGAAGGAAGCTTCCAGCAGTCAGCTCTGACAGTCGGACCGAACATTCTTGCTGTAACACTCTCGTTTGTATATGTTTTCTGTTACTGTTAATATATATATATATATGTATGTATATATATATATATATATATATATATGTATATATATATATATATATATATATATATATATGTATATATATATATATATATATATATATATATATATATATATATATATGTATATATATATATATATATATATATGTATATATATATATATATATATATATATATATATATATATGTATATATATATATATATATATATATGTATATATATATATATATATATATATATATGTATATATATATATATATATATATATATATATATATATATATATATATATATATAATTATGTAATGAAAAACAAACCACTTTAAGGTACCATTACGATAATTTATTTCACCTAAATCCTTTTTTAAGGATTCAGGATCATCAGGTAAAACTTCCAACAACGAATTGAGAGGAAAAATGGGATTAGAAATTGACCAATGGGATTAGAAATTGACCAATTTCTAATCCCATTTTTCCTCTCAATTCGCTGTTGGAAGTTTTACCTGATGATCCTGAATCCTTAAAAAAGGATTTAGGTGAAATAAATTATCGTAATGGTACCTTAAAGTGGTTTGTTTTTCATTACATATTAGCTCTGTCCTCACATTGAGCTCTCAGGATTTCATCCTCTTTGGATTTACCAATTCGGTTTACCAAGTTCCTTATAACTTAAATATATATATATATATATATTATAAATAGGCCACAACAAATCGTATACAGTTACCAATGACGTAGGCAGTTACAACCTGATGTTTGTAAATAAAAACAAAGTACAAATAACTCTGAAGAGAGAAGCAAACAGGAGAGGGATGAAAGACATCAGCAAGAAAGAAGAGAATGATAGATGGAGGGAGAGAGAGATTTCCCTAATAGGTTGAGTCATAAATAAATTCGGTTTTTGTTTGTTAACTTTATTCTACAAGAAATAGAATTACATTTTATTCAATTATATATTTACCCTTATTTGCAATGACTTATCGCCACTTCTCAAGTGGGTCTTCAGTACCTTTTGAGTAAGATTCTACAGGTTTGGATGTGAAAAACGTTTTTGATGAACTCTTAATAGAGAAAGTTTTTTTATTATTGGAAATCCTTGGACATGACGTTTTTTGAGGAGAGTAATTCACAACCAAGATAACGCCCCTTCACATTAATGGAATGGTCTCTAGGATCTCCAGACATTAATCCAAGAGAAGGTATGTTGCCGATCATTAAAAGACATTTACCGAATAGGTTCAGGCATAAATATCTTTCGTTTATCTTTACCAATTTTATTCTTCAAGAAATAGATTAGAATTGCATTTTATTCACTTCTTCATTCACCATTATTTGCAATGACTTGTTGCCACTTATCAGGCTGGTCTTTGATATATTTTGAGTAAAATTCCACAGGTTTTTAAAAACTTCTACTGAGATTTTCTCTTTCCCATATTTTAATAGTAAATAATTACCAATGACGAAGGCTGAGTTTCAAACCTGATATTTGTAAATAAAAACAAAGTACAGATAACTCTTTAAGGAGTCAGGGATTGATTTATATTATAAACTGGACCCCAACTGCAAAATTATTAATTTTTTTTTGTTTTGACAAATGCCGTGGCTTGATAAAAGTCAAGTGAGCGGTCCTCTTCCTATTTGCTGCACAACTTCATGACGTGAGCGATCATGGCTCTCCACAACCTCTAATTTTATGTTGATTTTAGAAATGTTTCATTTTTTTTTTTTTTTGCTATATCTCGTAATCCTTGTTCTGTCAGCTATGTTCTCGTTCCTCTTTCTGTTTCTATGTGCCTTGGCCCTCAAGATGTCGGCGATCATGACTCTCCACAACTTCTTGTCAGACTCGTTTGTGAGGTTATTTGCTGCATCCCTCTGGTTTTCAATAAGTTTTTTGAGTGTTAAATTTGCTAAGCCCACTTTCCTCATTATATTTGGTAGAAATTTTTAGCGATTATAAATATAAGCGTCCTTTTTGTATGAGAGGACCAGTCAATTTGAATAGTGCTTCAGTTTTTTGGTCTTCATCTTTGTCGTTTTTAGATTTTGCGGTTATTGGAAGACAACGCTTAAAGCAGAAATACAAAAGCCACGTCTTTGTTTGCAATTTACACTGTTGCTTTGAACAGCGAAATAATGTAATCAAAATTAATAAGCTGTTAATTTAATATTTATGATCAGTAGATTGTTTTTTTCTTTACTGGATGAAGCCATTGTATAATTGATAATTTCAGGAAGAGTTGCTGACATTGCAATTTCTTTGAGGATAGCAGAGTCGTTCATGTCTTTTTTGATGTTGGCAATACAACATTTCAGTCAATCCAAAAACGATAACTGGTAGATTTTATGACATATCAACACCTATATGGCTATCCATTATTGAAATATTTTTACTTTTTAATTTTTCATACTTGCTAATCGAAAAAAAGTTTGAACAAACTAATTATAAACAATTTTTTGGCTATCCTCTGCCAGCCGCAATGATAGAGAAAGCATTACCTCGAACCATCGCCAGTGAGACATACTCCAAGAGCCACACCGTTTCGCGAGGCTCGTCCCTTAATCGTGACGCAATCGCCCAAATCCTCCGAAGGAACGCCATCGAACGAGGGCCAATAACCCCTGAAGTCTTCACTGCCACAGGAGTAAAAAAAAATATATATATATATATATATATATATATATATATATCTACAAGCAAGAGAAGAATATTTAACTATTTTTTTCATCTCTGCATCCCGGGCGACGGATCCTGGCTCAACCACGGGCCTGATCAAATTACCGGCCAAAAATGTATCTGCACAGGTCGCATCCCAAATCAACGACTTCCCCATTTAAGAGAGAGAAAATGGTAATGCCATCAATCCGCTTTCCGTCACCACGGTCGAGGCCTACGGATTCGATTTGGGAAGGGAACCCAGCTGCATCTAAACCTCTTTTGACGATGTCGTTTATTGCTGCATGCTGTGGAAAGCGGCCGGCACTACGACGACAGGAGAGAGGATGCAAACCAAACTCATCGATGGAAGCTCCACATCTGCATCTGTGACGCTCACATAATTTGAGTCCATGACGGATCGCGACTCAAACCCGAATGCACTCATCATCATTTAAATTATATTTGAGTATATATGCATTTACTTGGTTTATTGATAGGCAAATTTTGTCATGTATATTTGAGTAGATAAGCATTTACTTGGCTTGCGGATAGGTAAATGTCTCTCGTTTATATTTCAGTCTATACACATTTATTTGGTTTGTGGTTAGGTAAAGATTGGTCGTTTATATTTCGGTCTATAAGCATTTATTGGTTTGGGGATAAGTAAAGCTTGATCGTTTCCATAAGCATTTGCTTGATTTGGGTGTTAAGTATATACACCCTTGTACAAATTAATTAAAACAAAACGAATAATTCTGCTATTATTTTCTTTTTTCATATTTTTTCCAATGAAAACAGTGCACATGTTAGTACTTCGTATGTCCATTCTACGAAAGTCTTTCCTTGCAGATTGCCATAGATTATCGATTAAATTTAAATCAGGAGAGTATCCGGGCCAATCTATATTACTTTGATTTGTGCACTAGTGAGTCTTGCCAGTGAGTTCGTGCAGCGTTACAATTTTCGCACGCTTCCTTGGAGTAACGTCCATCGCAGACAATGGTCGTAGGACAACTAATCGTCAGTCGAGACAATAGTGTCTGGGTGTAATAAAAATCTAATGCAATCACAGATGATGCAATATTTTTCAAGGCCAAACAAATTTTATCATACACCCCCAAAATAGATTCATATTATTACAAATAACCTAATATGAGGAAATCGATTACACCCTGACACCCCAGTGGGTCTAAAACTGACCGTATGGTGAAAGAAAGGAAACTAAAGCAGTTGTAACAATTCATTTGCAGAAGGGTGTATTGGTTGTTTAAATTTGCGTCTATAATCATTTATTTGTTTCGGGGACAGGTCAGTATTGGGCATTTGATATTTATACTTCGAACTAGAAAGATAATTTAACTTCCTAGGGTACACGAGGAAAGAACTTAGAAAATTTAGCACTCAGAGGGCATATACTTAGATTGTTTATTCATAATAATAATTTCATATTTACAACATTCTAAAAACTAATGCAATAAAATAATTAAGAAAACCTTTTTTTATTCACCCGCTCTCTCACAGACGTGCCGTTGCCTCCCTCTGTCTTTTTTACAAATACTTACACGGTAACTGATCCGATGAGCTGCTTTCTCTGATTTTCAGACTGCATGAATTTAAGCGTTCAACTAAGCTGGTGTCTCGTTCTCACCATTTCATTGTCGAAACTGTTAAATGTAGCCGTCTCTTCTACTCCAATAGCTTCATATCTCGCATTTCTCGCCTGTAGGAGGCACGGTGGAGTAATGGATAGCCCTTCAAAAAGTGTGGATGGTCCTGCACGAAACCTTCACCACTATAATCAATTCTCATGTGCTATACATGCGGGTTTAGGGACCGCTTGTGAATTCCAAATTCCCATGAAACTCCAATATTGGAGCCGGCTCAACCCACCACGGGTAAATGCCGTTACAAGAACAAGAAGAACTTCTCGCCTGTGGAACTTCCTCCCCATTTCCTCTTTTCCTGATAACTATAATCTCCAAGTATTCAAATGTAATGTCAATCGACATCTCTTGATGCCCTGATCTATCCCCTAACCTTCTCTTCATCCTTTACTCTGTCACTCCTTACTCTCGCTCCAACTCTCTGTAATCCCTTGCGTACTAGTGGCTTCCTGCTTTGCTTGGGGTGGAATGCTTAAAAAAAATATATAAAAAATTTACTAAATTATTAAAATATGCTAACTCGAAGGAAATCCTTATTTACCATTTTATAATTTTCGAATTGACGGGCAATTAACCGATGTTTTGCTAACCATTCCAATAAACATCAGAACAGTGTAAATAAACAATCTAATAAATAGTGTTTATTATTTTCTTGTCACAAAATCCAGAGACGGATATGCAATGTGATAGGTCCTGATCTGGCATCTCGTCTACAGTCAATTTCTCACAGACGTGATGTGGCTTCCCTCTGTCTTTTCTACAAATATTTTCATGGTAACTCCTCTGACGATCTACTTTCACTGGTGCCCCAACTGCATGAATTTAAGCGAGCGACTAGGTTGGCATCTCGGTCCCAAACTCTCACTGTCGAAACAGTTTAATGTAACCACCTCTTCTATTCCAGCAACTTCTTTTCTCGCACTTCCCGACAGTGGAACTCCCTTCCTCTTACTTGCTTCCCTAATTTTCAAATATTGAAATGTAATGTCACTCAACATCTTCTGATGCCTTGATCCCTGTCCTTTTCTTTATCCTTTCCTCAAACACCCCTCTTTACTCTTGCTGTCACTCTCTGTAATCCTCCCTCTTTACTTACTTTCACTCTCTATTACCCTCACCCTCTTTACTCTTAGTTTCACTCTCTATAACCCTCACCCTATTTACTTAGTTTCACTCTCTGTAACCCCTCCCTCTTTACTCTTACTTTCACTCTCTGTAACCCCTTGCGTGCTAGTGTCTCTCCTGCCTTGCTTGAGGTGAAATGCTTAAAAAAAAAAAATATTCTCAAGAAAGAAAATGTATAAATTCACTTAATTAAATTAAATTAAATGATTAATTAATTTAAATTAAATTAAAATTAAGTTTCGTTAAAATTCTAATCATCGATTTTTAAAACAATGAACATTCCCAAGGAGTGAAGGTAGTTAAAATGATAGCAGTGTCAAGAAAAAAACCGTCCCTTTGACCCTCGGTTTTTTTTGTGGGGGGGGGCGACCATGAAGGTTCATGTTTACCGATTATTTTTCATGACGTTATATATTTTGAACAATAAAAAAAATTAAAAAATTAAAATCTTCTGACACACTGGGTTGTAGATTAATATTCTTTCGTTTTTTGTTATATATATATATATATATATATATATATATATATATATATAAATTATTTATTTGAAAATATGATTCCATAGCTACATAAGAGTTCTCATGTTTCAAAACAAGAGCCGAAAACTTCAATATAATTATTTAAATAAAATTGAATTAAAGTACCAAGCTCTGTTCCATCTTCAAGCGAAATTTTTTGGGGAATTCAAAAAAAATTTCGCTTGAATATATATATATATATATATATATATATATATATATATATATATATATATATATATTTTAACATGCAACGTGTGTTATCACGTGCGATACCCTGTCTTCATCAGCCGCCAACCAGGGGTGATTGGCGGCTGATGAAGACAGGGTATATATATATATATATATATATATTACGAAATGGACAAAGTCCGACAATTTATTTATTAAAGACATTTTTTTATGTTTAACGTTCTTTTTATAGATACAAGTATTTAAGTAAATGCTCTGTTTATAATAAACAGTATTAAATAACATTTACCGGCCTGAATGTCCGAGAAATTTTCATAGAAAATATTCGTTCTTTGACAGGATTCGAACCTGCATCCTATACGGAACCGTCATTTACGCTGACGTGCCTTACCGTTAGGCTACAAAGAAGCGTTCGGTAGGCAAGGTCGAATTTACTGCTTATAAACTTCAATCTTCCATGAATCTCGTACATTCATAACTGCTCATGGCGTATCAAATGTAAACAAATGACGTCATATATTACGAAATGGACAAAGTCCGACAATTTATTTATTAAAGACATTTTTATGTTTAACGTTCTTTTTATAGATACAAGTATTTAAGTAAATGCTCTGTTTATAATAAACAGTATGAAATAACATTTACCGGCCTGAATATACGAGAAATACACCAATGAGCAGTTATGAATGTACGAGATTCATAGAAGATTGAAGTTTATAGGCAGTAAATTCGACCTTGTCTACCGAACGATCCTTGGTGGCCGAATCGGTTAGGCACGTCAGCGTAAATGACGGTTCCGTATAGGATGCAGGTTCGAATCCTGTCAAAGAACGAATATTTCCTATGAAAATTTCTCGGATATTCAGGCCGGTAAATGTTATTTAATACTGTTTATTATAAACAGAGCATTTACTTAAATACTTGTATCTATAAAAAGAACGTTAAACATAAAAATGTTTTTAATAAATATATATATATATATATATATATATATATATTTTCATTGGTTTTGTTTTTTCTTCTTTCTAAAAACAACACCCTGTCTTAGCCACATGTAGAAAATTTTGTACAACCAAGCATACCCGATCTATAACATCGAATAGCCCAAGTGTAGACGATTAGCTGCCGTTTTCTGGATGAATTTATATAAAGCACGTCCTAAAACTAGTAGCAAATTTACTCTGGGTGCGGTATACTTACCTGGGCCATGTCAGAGGGTATCCCCGAGACGAGGCTCTGCCAAAGGGCAGTCTCATCTCGGGAAAGTGACTCTGTTTTTACATGGTCTATAGGGAAATTTTGCCCGGGCCTACGGGATCGGATACCTCACTTTAAAACTCGGCCTTGTGCCACATCTTGCTGCGTGGGGCAGCGGGTAAATAATATTTACTCTGGGTGCGGGCCGAATACTGATCATATTCGGTCGGGTTGCTCGTCGAACAAGTCTGTTTATTCAGACCCGAAACTTCTAAAGACATGGGAGCAGCAACACTGACGAAGCACCTAGATTCGCTACTTGAAGCTGTAATTTGAACAATTACATTTGAATTTTTTTTTATTTCACTATTAATTTCCCTCTCATTTTTAAAAGTTTTGATCTGGAAGAGTTTACGTTTAAATGACTTCATCTTTGTTCGACAAGTAGAAACATTGATTAATAAAGAATTGGATAATATACGTCCAAGAGAGATTAATTGGAGATGAGAATTGCAAATGACTTCTATTTTATATACACCTAGTTTCCATTAAAATTAATTGCAATCAATACCTGGATGTTATCTCACCAATGATTAAAGACAGCATACTTCCATTTTCATCAGTTGTAAAGACAGTTTTTACATATCGTATATTACTCGAGTACAGTGCGAGTTCGTTATTTAAAAAATTAGCGGTCACTCTATACACAGGTAATTTTTTTTGAGAGGTTAAAAATCATGTATTTTCGGTGACCAGTTGCGCTATACGCAGGTAAATTATTCTAGGGGATTTTAAAATCTCCGGGGTCGGACTATATATGAGTGTATATGGTGCATCTATTTACAATACATTTCTTGCTCTGGATCTGACGATAAACTACAGGCCGCTGATCGGGAGATTGGAGGTTTTGAGGAGCGTGGAATCACCTTTAATTGTCGTCCTGGGTATGACGATAAACTACATCCGGCAGCAAGGCCACTGATCGGGAGATTGGAGGTTTTGAGGAGCGTGGAATCACCTTAATTACCGTCCTGGGTATGACGATGAACTATTTGGTTAGTGCAAAAATAATGACGTAATAATGTCGTTTTTTTACGTTAAAAATACGTAAAAAAACGACATTATTACGTCATTATTTTTGCACCAACCTAATACATCCGGCAGCAAGGCCGCTGATCAAGAGATTTGAGGTTTTGAGAACCGTGGAATCGCCTCTTAACAGCAAAAGTCCACCATGATCCGGGGTGGTAGCACCTGTTAGAGTCTCTGCTATGGGCAAATAGTGAACCCCCAAACAAAAATCAACAGTACATTTTTATAATAAAATAACCAATAATACATTATTAAAGTAAAGTGGCAATCAACCCAACTCTAAAAAAAAAAATACATTTTAATAAAATTACTAACAATACATTTTATGATCTACAAAATATATATCTAAAACAAAACATACCTTTACCTTGAAAGTATAAAATATGGTACAAAATATTTACATTTCAACATTAAATAACTCATAGTGACGTTTATATGCCATTAAAAAAAGATCAACTAAACAAATGAAAATATTTAGATTTCAACATTACAAAGCCCATACAGGTGTTGATATTCCACTAAACAAAATCAAAATATTTAGAATTCCGGATTAAATAACACATAGTGGTGTTGATATTTCGATAAACAAAATCAACAATGAATTTTTATTTCTACGACCATTAAATAAACACAGTGAATCGGAAGTAAAATGATTTGAACGTTGTGATAAAAAGCAACAGAAATAAGATGAAAGAATGACTAGTCAAAAAGGAATAATAATGACAATGCTTCATCTTAGAAATTCGTAAAACTTAAAAATATTTCTGTATATATAAACGAGAAAACGCGAGTTTTTGCTGTTAGTTCTTTACGAAAAAAAAAAAAAAAATGTCGGCCGTACTATACACAGGTCATTCTTTTTTTTTGAAAAGGTTTTAAAACAAATCAGGCAATTTCGTTAACCAACTGCACAAGTAATTTTTTCTGGAGGGGTTAAAATTCGTTTTAAAAAGTTCAGTGTTCACATTATACATGAAGCTGGCTTATAGACAAGCCTATATATTAGGTTGGTGCAAAAATAATGACGTAATAATGTCGTTTTTTGACGTATTTTTTAACGTCAAAAAACGACATTATTACGCCATTATTTTTGCACCAACCTTATATATATATATATATATATATATATATATATATATGGCAATTCTAAAAAATTATCTTGAATTTTTTTTTTTCAAAACAAAACAAAATTAAAAAAGGGAAGGAAAAAAAATTAAAAATCGCCTCTCAGAATTAGATACAGAAAGAGAGAGAGAGATGAACAGACTTGGATATGAACAGAAGAATTAGATATGAATAGTATTAGAAATGAACAAAATTGGATATCAATAGAATTAGATAGATAGAGAGATCGATAGAATTAGATAGAGATGAACAGAATTATATAGATAGATAATGAGAAGATAGATATGAGCCGAGAAAGAGGGAGGTACGTTCTATACAAAAATACATTTCTTTTTTTTTTTTGCTTCCAACCATCTTTCAGAAAATCTTTACCCCTAATTAGTTCAGAAAGGAGAACACTCTTACACATTCAAGACAAAATATAATAAAAAGAACTAAAGTCTTGTTCAACGAAACATGCATTAAATAGTGACCGCATCCCCAATACACAACTACATATATGTATATAAAAACTAATATGTATAAACTACACACACTATATATATATATATATATATATATATATATATATATATAATCAGTAGGTTGAGAAACAGCCACATAAATGGCACACATAACCCAACAGATTTTTGTGAAGAGGGATTAGGAGCGTTTTTTATATTCTATAATTTTTTTTTCCTGAATTAATCAAACTAAGTTAATGGTAGAGACTGGAATTATCAATTCGTTCATTAGTACAGAAGCGAGCCACTGAATTGCATTAAACTAATTTCGTAAATAAGGCGACCATAATTAGATAGTTGTTTAGGTCGAGAAAAATGGTTAATCTTCTCTGTGGTAAATGTTACGGCACTTGATTGGTTCCATTTTTCTTCTAATTCTTTCCAATTTAGACAGCCTAAGATCGACCATAAAATCCGATATGAATTTGAGTACTCTGTCCGCGCTGACTCAGAGTCAACTCGTGTGGGTGGATATACATAATACTGATATTTAAATCTAAGAAAAATAAAATAAAAAATAAGTTTCTCAAGTCTGTCTCCAATTTGAAGATTGACACAAGACAGTCTTACTATCTACTTTGTTTTTTTTTTTGTTTTTTTTTCAATCCCATCATCATTATTAACAGTTGATCGGGTGTTTCAATCGTCTGACTACGTAAGGGCAGAAGAAGAAGACAACCTCTTTCAGGATGATCTGTTGGCGGTGTCTCTCAGGAGTTCCGGCATTGTCATGTTTGTCCACTCTTTGATGATGTCTGACTAACTTTTACTTTGTCGTCCTCGTTTGCGTCCGGTTTCAACAGTGCCTAACAAGATGGTCTTGCAAGGGCTGTAATAACGTATAACATCGCCAAACCATGATATCTCCCGTCACTTAATTGTGGTAGAAGAAACAGACAACCTCTTTCAGGATAATCTGTTGAGAGTGGTTCTCAGGAGATCCGGCATTGTCATGTCCGTCCACTCTTTGATGTTGTCTGGTCAGCTTTTGAGTTGTCGTTCGCGTTTGCGTCCGCCTTCAACAGTGTCTTGCATGATGGTCTGGCAGAGGCTGTCATGATGTATGACATCGTCAAACCATGATATCTCCCTAACCCTATCGCATCGAGAAGAGATTCTTGTCGGGCCACAAAACTTTTGAGCATAATTCTTTGCGGAAGTTTAATTATCTGGGAAGGGTTTTGATGGAGGACGGTAAGTGCGACGCTGAGATCCGTAGACGTATTGGGATGGCCAAGGACACATTCCAAAAGCTGGGCAGAGTATTGCGAGACAGGATTTCTTTGGTAACAAAGAAAAGAATACTGAGCTGTCACCTGACACTTGTCCTCTTTTACGGCAGCGGATGTTGGACGGTTTCCTCAAAGATGAAGAAGAGACTCGAGGCAACGGAGTTATGGTTCAACAGAAGGATGCTAAGGATATCATGGACCGAGCGTGAGAGCAACGATGAGGTTTTGGAGAGGATGCAGACAAGGAGGTGGTTATACTTAACATCAGGATGAGGCAGATGAAATTTCTGGGACACTTAATGAGAAAAGAGGGCCTGAAGAATCTGATACTCACAGTGCGAATAGAGGGAAAGAGAGAAAAGGGAAAGCAAACACCCGAAGAAGGCTAGTGGACAACGGCCGAAACGTTGTAAATATAACAACTGAAATGAGCATGCTGGTTTGAATAGCAGCGCATATAAGACAGACAGAAACCTGATGAAGACTCGGGGTTACAATGGTTGAAACATTGGGAGTATACAAATCAAGATGATCATGCTAGTCTTAGTTTGGTTTGGTTTACGGCATATGAACCTCAATGGTTTATTTAATGGCAACAAGATTTTTATTGCTGGTAATAATTTTTTTTTCAAAAAGTATTGCTACTATTTTTTCCTAAAAGACGTACTGCTCGTAATAATCTTTCAAAAACCTTTATTGCTAGTACTCAGTCAGTCATGTGCCATGTGTGATACACGCTTAGGCGATCATGTATCTTTAGATACATGACTAACGAGGCAGATTTTTTCCCGCAGTTGGTTACCATTTCTTTCTGCGGTAGACCAGTTACTATCCAAAGCTACAGAACCTGGTTTTTCTTGCCATTTACCCATAGCTGGAGATGGGGAGAAAAAGAGGATTCATAAGGGTATTAGTATGTACGTGAATGTAACGGATTTGACTGGAATTTGAACTCGGCTCTCCGATTCCTCAATCCGAGACGCTATCCATTACATTCACTTACGTGCAAATACCCTTGGGAAAGGTATGAATCCTCGTCTTCTCCCCCCACCACAAGCTATGGGTAAATAACAGTACATACCGGGTTCTATAGCCTTGGGTGGCAACTGGGCTACCGCATAAAAAAATGGCAACCTATTTCAGGAAGAAATCTGCCTCGTTAGTCATGTATCAAAAGATACATGATCGCCTAAGCGTGTATCACGCATGCCGCACAACTGACTGATTGCTGGTATTAAAACCTATTTTTACACTTTCATAGTGTTTTGATCCTAGTTTGGGGGTTAACTATTTGCCCGTAGCTGGGACCCTAACCGATACTACCACCTCGGGACAGGATGGACGTGGGAACAGTAAAAAACCTCCTGTTCAGAGGCCTTGCTATAGGATGTGGTTTATCGTCTTACCCAGGACGTGGATGTAGTTTATCGTCATACCCAGGACAATGCTTGTCTCAATAGCAGAGGAAACCATATAAGACAGACACCTGATGAAGGCTAGAGGGTACAATAACTGAAACGTTGTGAGTATAACAACCAAGATGAATATAATGGTCTGAATATAAGAGAATAAGACAGACACCTGATGAAGGCTAGAGGGTACAATGGCTGAAACGTTGTGAGTATAGCAACAAAGATGAACATAATGGTCGCAATAATTTAGCATATAATAAAGAAAATTCAAACAAAAAAAATTAACTTAGGATTATTATTCATTTGAATAATTTGTGGAATAATTAGAATTCGCCATTTCAGAATTTTGAAAAATATTTAATGGCGGACATATTTGTTTTTCATTTATTTATTTTTAGAAATATTTTCAAACTGCCATGTTGGTATATGTTTGCGAACTGTCCCAAATTCTAATGAGCGTCGTTCAAAGAAAGAATGTACGATGATTCAAATGCTGTTTCTTCCCAGAAAAAGAAGAATTTGTCTGGCAATTATTTTTAAGCACAATTTTCTTTTCCTTCTCTATTCTCTAGATTCTTAATAATTCTTGTTATTCCTTCAGAGTTAAAGTGCACAAAAAGAAACATGGATACCCTTTCCTATGATTTTTTTTCCTTTTTTTACGTAATGTTATTGCAAAACGACAACTGAGTCAGCTCTGGATAAAAGGGGGAAAAAAACCTTTAATTCGCTCACAAAGTCTGGTATCTTTTTCTTATTCTTCTCAAAAAGGAATCTCTATCGTTGGCTGCCAAAAAAATTATTTATATATGAAGAATTATATAGAATTTAAAGTTTAAGTGTTAGTGTAATCTAAGTGTACAAGTGTTCATATATAAACAATTACTGTCGGAACAAAAGTTCGGATTTCTGCTACATGCCGTTTATACTTTTTCAATGCTTCCTTGCATTCTTTACATTATTTGGACTGTTATCCTCATCTTCATAGCCATATTCACAACGTTTCGGCCTTTATGTCTATGTCTCTATATATCTGTCTATATCTCTTAGATGAGGTATTATGATTACTTGCATTCTTTACATTATTTGGACTGTTATCCTCATCTTCATAGCCATATTCACAACGCTTCGGCCGTTGTACGCTCCGGCCTTTATGTCTATGTCTCTCTATATATCTGTCTATATCTCTTAGATGAGGTATTATGATTACTTGCATTATTTACATTATTCGAACTATCATCCTCATCGCTATATTCACAACGTTTCGGCCGTTTTACGCTCCGGCCTTTATGTCTATGTCTCTCTATATATCTGTCTATATCTCTGAGATGAGGTATTATGATTACTTGCATTATTTACATTATTCAGACTGTTATTTATTAAAGTGTATATTTATTTATTTTTCGTCCAGCTGCTTGAGTGTTTGTGAAATCTTATTAAAGACAAATTTACGCTCTCTGGCAGGATCCGAACCAGCGTCCCTCTGGTACGCTGTAACCAACTAAGCCACAGAGAACCAGTTAATGAAGGAAGGCCGACTTGAACCTTTAAGTGAAAACTTCTCTTGTCATAGATCTCCTGAAAAATGTTCATATGTGCAGTTTCGTATTCAAACGTCAACAAAGCAACTTCTCAAGAAGTAATGGATCCGAACCAGCGTCCCTCTGGCACGCTCTAACCAACTAAGCCACAGAGAACCAGTTGATCAGCGAAGGCCGACTTGAGCCATTAAGCGAAAACCTCTCTAACCAACTCATCCACGGAAAGTAACGGGTGTTTATTAATTCAATAGATTATTTATCACTTTAAACGTTACTTTTAGCGGATACTCGTATTTAAGTAGACGTTCTGCTTATTAATTGACCAGTATATTTAATTATATTCCTCTATCGGCTTTAATGTTCGAGAAATCTTATTAAAGGAAAAAAATGGCTTTCTCCAGTAGGATTTGAACCTGCGTCTATCAGAATAGAGAGCGCAACCGTTAAGCCCAGCACACTCTAACCAACTTAGACACGATGAGAGAAATGTGTTATAACTGTTTAAGTTTCTTTTATTTTCATTTCCCAAGTACTTTCGATCTTCTTCCAAGATCATCTTCAGGGGTGCAAGTAGTACAAAACTATGTTGTTCAGAGGTACAGGTATTTATACAAAGCTTATATATACTTATTTATACTTGGGAAATGAAAATAAAAGAAATTTAAACAGTTATAGCATATTTCTCTCATCCTTTAATATCAATACACGGAAGGTTATTCGTGAGTATGAACGGATTTTGTTAAAAATTAGCAAACATAATATCTGTAATTTATTCAATAAGACATACCTAAAAGAGAATTTGCTGCCTAAATACACAAATTTAAAATATATATTGTTTTTCCCTCGCTTTAAACGTTATTTTTAGTGGATACTCGTATATGAGTAGACAGTCCGTTTATTTATTAAACAGTATCTGTTTAACACACAGGGAAATGTAAGACGACAAAATAACGAAAGCATTTTGACATTTTTTTTCTCTCAAGAATCTTTAGGAGAAAATCTAATAGCCCTCTTTGGTTTGTGTCTGTTGAAAGGTTATTGGGTAAGGATGAAATAGGACAGTGAAACAATGGAAATCTGGAAAAATTGTAAAGGAATGATAGGAAAAAAAAGAATAGATTTTGAAAATAAATAAGTCAAGGGAGATAAGCGAAGGAGAAAAAGAGATCAAGAACTAAGCAGAATAAAGAAAAGCAAAAATAAATAGAAGCTTATAATGAAGGATAAAAAGGATAAAAAATGAATAAAATAAGAAAAAAAAAGGGAAAATAAGATAAAAATGAAAAGAAAAACGAGATATATTTATTATTTTTTTATGTGAAAATTTTAAAGCAAAACGTAGTGGGATATCAACTTACATAATTTAAAAAAAAATCATTACACTTAAAATTAATACACAATCAGAAGACTCTCTTGACTGCCCGATTTTGTTTAGCGGTATATCAACATCTCTATGGGTTATTTAATGCCGAAATCTAATTATTTTGAATTATATTTATGAGCTTCCTATCCTTAGCTATGATTAAATAATGATGAACATGTCATTTTCGTTTATGATCGATTTCCTCACGATCCTTCTGTCAAAGTTGGAGTGTAATTTTACATTCGTATTGCTCGAAGTAGTGTCCAACAGTGTTATAAAACTCTCGGAATATTCCATAATATATCTTTAATCATTTCTAAGATACAACGGTTTACAGCTTAATCTAATAAATGGATAATTTTGCATTTAAACGATTTGGACAATTTTGCTGTTACATCCGGTATATATGAAAACTATATAATTTTAAGGTAGGCTATATTTATGGTTAAAGGTGCTCAATATCAAGAACAGACCATACATAAAGAATCGTGATATCAGCTACTAAAACACATGGCCTGAAGATTGCATTCACGCATGTAATAAACTGTCGCTCGTTGGTGTAGCTGTTAATATATATATATATCTATATATATATATATATATATATATATATATATATATATATATATATATATATATATATAGAGAGAGAGAGAGAGAGAGAGAGAGAAAGATGCGTGTGTGTGTGCATGTTTGGTTTGGTTTACGAAATATCAACCTCGGTGGATTATTTAATGCCGGCAAAATTTTTGTTGTTGGTAATATTTTTTTTAATCTATCTCTGGTAATATTAGGTTGGTGCAAAAATAATTTCGTATTCTCACATAGTAACATATGTTAGAAAACGAAATTATTTTTGCACCAACCTAATATTTTTCCTTCAAAAAATCTATTTCTGGTAAAATTTTTCCTTCAAAAATTCTATTTCTGGTAATAATTTTCTTTCAAATATGTATCGCTTAATATTTTTTTTCAAAAAATGTATAGCTGCTAATACATATTTTTCTTTTTTTTTTTTTCAAATATATATGGCTGGTAATATTTGTTTTTCAAGAATTCATTGCTGGTAATATTTTTTACAAAGTATTTGTGATATTAAATATATTAATTGTGTAATATTTTACACTTTCACAATGTTTTGACCCCAGTTACAATTCCATTGAATAAGGTTTTGCATCTTGATTATATATTACGAATTATGAATTTTTACATGTCCAATTTGTTTTTTATATGGGTGAAGTGTCCATCATTTCTAATATGTGTGTGTATGTGTGTGTACAGTTATATGCAAAACGTGTAACTAGAAGAGGCAAAAGAGATAAAAAAAAAAAAAAAAAAAGACAAGATCGAATTCAGGTAGAGTGGAAGAAAACGTTTTGTTGATCCTTAAGAACACACCAGCAAGAGGGCACATTCCAATTGAATGTTCATCAGGTGGCTACCCTCTCCCCGCATCCACTTTTTTTTCCCTTTGCGACCGATCCAATCACAATTCTTAGTAGTGAACATGAGTCATTGCTCACTTATTCAAAGAATCCTACTCCGTTCGAATGTGACATCTGTGGAGAGGCGGTTTCCAAGAAGCTCTTGCTTTAAGATGCACAGCAAGGAAGGACATACGACAAAACGAGTGGGTAAGACGAGGGATGAAGAACAATTACAAACCAAAGTTTGCCTCTACCCGCACACATTACCCTGTAGAAACCTGCACATGTTAGACCATTCCAATCCGTTTCAACTTGAGGGCATTTGTCTTTGGCATATATATTTTTTTTATCTCACCCACCACCATTTGTTGTTACAGTGGAACTCTGGATAGAATCGCAACTACCTTTGGATTTTTCAAGGACTAAGGAAATTATTTCCTGCATTTTCGATTTCCAGAGATCACCAAAGAATGGTGCTACGCTGTCAGTAGAGAAATGCCAATTGTAGATCGGAGAATGGGTGGGAAACAAACTAGAAAAAAAAAAAAAAAAAAACTTTCTTTACGGTAAAAAAAAAAAAAAATGATGACGAAAAATACATTCATTGTTAGTAACCATGGATCATATAAAACCCACATATATATATATATGTATATATATATATATATATATATATATATATATATATATATATAGATACGTGTGTTTGTGTAAAATGTCTATGTATATAAATATATATCAAATATGTGGTGCAGTTCAATTTATATTACAATGAATCATACATACAAAAAGTAGATTAGTAAAGTTAATGACATAAAATGGCGAAATCCGTTCGCAAACAAAATTTTAAACATGCATTAACCTGCCAATCACTCGATGAATGTAATGATCCTAGTTTTTTAAAATTATAAAATTATAATATGAATGTACAGTCGAAAGTATTTGCGTATTTACTGAAAAACCTTATACAGCTTATAATTTAAAAAAAAAAACAAGGATCATAGCATTCATCGAGTGATTGGTTGGTTGATGCAAGTTTAAAATTTTGTTAGCGAAGGCATTTCGCCATTTTATATCATTAACATTACTAATTTATTTTTGTATGAATGATTCATTGAAATCATATATATATATATATATATATATATATATATATATATATATATATATATATACAATTTTTATATATATTATTTATATATTATATATGCGCGGTACTTACTGGAAAGCGCTCAATATCAGTGATAGAGTTAACATATTTAGTTGGATTAATGTGAGTTTGTGATCCTGGATTTCACGCTATTTGCGATCGTTAGACAATATATATATATATATATATATATATATATATATATATATATATATGAAAGATTTCTCAGAGTTAACCTGTAGAAAAAGACAATATTTATAAATGTAAAAGACAATAGCAAAACTGTAATATTAGCCGACGCGTTTCGACCAATTTGAACATTTTCATGGCAAAAACGAAATGAATTTATTAAAAAAAAAAAAAAACAACAATAAAAATATTTCTACACGTGAACACTACTGGACGTAATTTTCAGTTGGCAATATGAATAGGGTTTTCTAAATTCCTCCAGCTGTTAAGGACATTTTGTTTTGTTATTAATAGTTACTTTGTTTTAATAAATTCATTTCGTTTTTGCCTTGAAAAAGTCCACATGGGACGAAACGTGTCCGCTAATATTACAGTTTTCCTATTGTCTTTTACATTTATAACTATATGTATCTATATATAATCAAAATAAAATTAACATAAAAATATATAAATAATAATATAAAAATAGCCTGACGTGCTTTACCGATTTAGCCACAGAGGAGCGTTTCGTTTAGCAAGGTCGATTTGACTGTTTATAAACTACTACAAGTCTCCATGATTTTCTCTCGTACATTCATATCTGTTCGATACGTATCCAAATTTAAAAAATGACGTCACACGTTATGAAATGGACAAAGTTCGACAATTTATATATATATATATATATACACTATTATATATCTGTAGTATTCATGTATGTATAGTGTTTATATAATACATATATAGTATTTACTTATATGTATTATTCATATAATATATAGTATTTATATATATATATATTATATATCTGTAGTATTCATATATGTATAGTGTTTATATAATACATATATAGTATTTACTTATATGTATTATTCATATAATATATAGTATTTATATATATATTATATATCTGTAGTATTCATATATGTATAGTGTTTATATAATACATATATAGTATTTACATATATGTATTATTCATATAATATATATATATATGTGTAGTATTTATATAATGTGTGTGTGCAGTATATATATATATATATATATATATATATATATATATATATATGTAGTATTTATATAATGTGTGTGCTATATATATATATATATATATGTGTGTGTGTAGTATTTATATAATATGTGTGTGCGCTATATATATATATATATATGAAGTACTTATTTTAATTTATACAACGTTTTTATGTTATTGTTTTATTTTATTTATAATCTTGATTATTTGTATTATGTTATATATTTATAATAATATCCCTACAAAAGTAGATAGGTTCACTTATCGTCAGGTTTACACTCCTCCCTTATCTTCTGAACAGGAGTAGATGTTAATCTCTTGTTTCCTGTTTAGGATTGTGCTTCTGGTTCCTTCTAAATTCTACTTCAACCTTGTACTTCTGACATCTCCACCTGAAATCTGAAATTTTATTCAGTAATTATTACTATTTTTTCCTTTCCAAATAGTAATAGCTATGCTTGCCTATCATTTGGTTCACACGCCTCCCTGGTCTTTTGAATAATAGAGGAGTTGTGTCCCTTGTTCCATGTTTAGGATTGGGTTTCTGGTTCCTTTTAAAGTCTGCTTCAACTCTATACTTCTAACGATACTTTCATTCACTAAATAAATCTTGACCACCTTCAAGTTTAGGATTAGCTGTTATATACCTGAATCCGGTTCTTTTATTGTACTTTCTTTTCACTAAAATCTTTTCATTCTATTTCACTACTAGTAACCTCCTTGCATCTTCGGGGCATTAGCACCCTGTGTGGGGTGAAATGATTAAAAAAAATAAAAAGGAAAAAAGAAAGTGAATTTAAAATATAGGTCAGAAAGTTGGAATTATTATATGGTTGTATTTTCGTTAAGCTCATATTCATTTAAAACTAGCAGGCTTCGCAAATTAAGATATATTCACTACTTGAAAGCTTTGAAACAAAAATTTTAAATGAACATTTCATTCATAAATTGGCTTGTTATAGTTAAGGAAAGTTTTACAAATAGATGCCAACTTGTTGAAGGCCAAGTAAAATGTTTGTAACATATCTATTTGTCATTTGCGTCTCTGTCTTTGGGAAAAGCGCATTCAGAGGCGGCCCCGTCAAAGGACAGAGTCGCAACTGAGGAAAATTATACTGAGAGGTGCCCAGCCCTGGGAAACAGTTGCCCAAGGCCGCACTATCTCATTGCACTAGAGAGAGGGATCTGTGATCACACCGAGGCCAGCGCAACCGACAGTTGCGAGGCTCGGGAAATTTTTGTTCCTAGCCTGGGTGTACGCGCTAGGGCTCGCCACATTAAACCGACCTTGTGTCACAACGTGAATTCGTGTGTGTGGGGGGGGGGGTAGGAGTAAATACCAAATTACTATAAACTAGAGCTGGGGCTTTTTAATCTCAGAATTCTTGGGAGAATTGAGCTCCAGTTTCGCATTTATTCATATAGATTCCATAATATAGTTTTTACTTAATTAGAGAAACATAATAGCTAACTCTTCAAATGTTGAATGTATAACTAATTCTAATTTCTATTTTCTCATCTATACATTATATTAATTTTATCTTATAAATTGTCTAAATTAAATTGAAATAAAAATAACTGTATGGAAAATAAGCATCAATGAACATGAAATCATCTTTAAATTAAGTGGCAGCAGAAAAATTATCGTTGAACTTTTAAAAGTTAAGCTTAAACATTAATTCAATTTAAATGCAGCGATCAATTTTGAGTTCTTTTGTCGTTTATTGATGTCTATCGCACTCCTTAGCTACTGTGATGACCGCCAAACCAAGAGTTTTCCACAGGAGCTAGCTTAAATGCCACCCGATAGGGCGTCTTTTAAGCTAGTTTAAAATGTTAAGCTACCTGCAATTTTGGATACAAAAGGGAAAAAAGTGTTGCTCCCGATAATGGCTAGTATTAGGTTGGTGCAAAAAATAATAACGTAATAATGTCGTTTTTTGACGTTAAAAAACGAGTCAAAAAACGACATTATTACGTCATTATTTTTGCACCAACCTATTAATATATATTTTTAACCTCGCATAATCTGGCAACTCTTAATCTGAGCCCAACGAAAATAGTTCCCTGCACCTAACTTTTCTATGGCTTTTGAATGAGCTATAAATCATTGAAATTGGATCAGTAGGAGCGGATTACTTGCTTGGACACACATACAAACACATACTATACTTATATATATATATATATATATATATATATATATATATATATATATATATATATATATATACACACACACATATATACATACATGTGTGTTTGCGCATTAATGTTCTGAGATTAGATCTGTAGAGAAGACAAACAAAATAAAAAATTGTAAAATAGTACTCACTGGCCATTTCATCATTTGACGATATCAAGGCTTTGAAACATTACTGATATATGGAAATCCAGAACACACACTTAGTCAAAACTAAGAAAAAAGTTAATAATAGCCAAAGAGAGGCTTATCTGGGTGTGTCTTTTAAAATTTTTGAATTTCCTGTGATTACAACCATTTTGTTTTTGTTTACCATCACTTGCCTTGATAAAGTCAAATGACTAAGGCAGTAAAGAAATGGATCAAAGAAGGTAAGGCAAAAAAGAAACGAGACAGGTAAGATTAGGTGAGATAGAGATAGGGAAAGATATGACAAAGACAGGGAGATGGGTCAAGTAAGCTTAGTTATGACAGAGATAAATAGATGGATCAAGCAAGAAAAGGTTTGAAAGCGATAGGGTCGAGGTAACATGTGACAGTGAGATTGCAAACTCAGCTGCAACAGAGTGAGATATTGATCAATCCGTAGTGCGACACACGGAGATCTGAAGCCGAATGGGGTGAGAAGGAAAGAGCTATCAAGCGAGATATTATTACATAGAGTGAGAATGAGAAATCGATAGGCTTGATAGCGAGACAGAAGACATTTATAGACTAAAGCTGCCTGGGATGAGATAGAAAATAGCTTCTAAGATCAAATGTCTATGAAAGAGAAAGAAAGTGAAAAACGCCAAAATGAAAAATAAATTGAAAAAAAAAAAAAAAAAAAAAAAAAAAAAAAACACGCCCCAAAATACAAAAAAACAAAAAAAAAAAAAAACAATCAAAATTAAAATCTAACTTGGTACAATTTTAAATTCAGCAATTATTGTTTAAAAATAATTCGGGTTCCAAGGAAGGTGAGAAAGTAAAAATGAAAATTAAATAATTAAAAAAAAAACAAACTCTACGGTTAAAAATTGTCTTTCTACGTTCTGAACATGACCCTTGCTCAGAAAATTGTAAATTGAAACTTCAGAAAAAAATGAGAAAGGTTACAGAATTCACCATGAAATGAAGTAATAAAAGCAACAGCAATGATGATACTGGGTTGATAAATTCAGTAGACCATGTTTTCATGTCAGAAATTAATAAAATAACCGTGGAGATAAGAAAATATTATCCCAGAAATTTAAATAACATTTAAAAGTCACACAATAAAAATGCAGATCCTTGTTTGATTAACACCGACAAAAATCATAGATTTAAATAAAATTAGGAAGCCAAAAGTTCACACCTTGAAATATAAGGATCAAAACAACAATGATAAGGATGACTATATTTTTGAGATGAGATATAGTAATTATTTACACTATTTACATTGTTTGGACTGTTGTCCTCTTCCTTGTTGCCATTGTTTCGGCCGTTGTACGCTCCGGCCTTTCTCAGGATATTCCTATATTTCTGTGATGACGTATTGTGATTATTTACACTATTTACATTGTTTGGACTGATGTTCTCTTCCTTGTTGCCATAATCATGACGTTTCGGCCGTTGTACGCCCCGGCCTTTCTCAGGATGTGCCTATATTTCTGAGATGAGGTATTGTAATTATTTACACTACTTACATTGTTGGCCTCATCTTTATTGCCATATTCATGACGTTTCGACGGTTGTACACTCCGGTCTTCTTCATTATGTGTCTATATTTCTGAGATGAGGTATTGTAATTATTTACATTACTTACATTGATCGGTCTGTTGGCTTCATCTTTGTTGCACTATTCACAACATTTCGGCCGTTGGACACACCATAGGACATGGAACAATGTTCAAAATAAAACTGTTCTTGTTTTCAACTTTACTCCTAGAGGCCCTAGCCCAACATATCACACCATTTTAGAATCAGGCCGACTCCGTGATTAAATTAAAAACATCACAAGCCAGATCTGGACTCGCAATCCTGAAATTTTGGATTGCTAAATTTTCATTAATGCTATTGTTTTCGGATTCCGCCATTTTGACTGATAAAAACAATTAAAGGGACACAACTTTCAATAGCTCAAGTTCAAATAAAGAAAATTACAGCGTTTCAAAATAAAATTGTCCGTGTTTTCAACTTTACACCTAAAGGCCGTAGTTCAAAATATACCATTTTGAAATCAGGCCGAGCAAATGAAAAACATTCCGATCCAGACCCACGATCCTGAAATTTTGGATTTCAAAATTTTGTACTTCTGCCACACCTTGTAGGTAATATCTTACCCTTATGTGGAAGGTTTTTCTGTCGCACACCGTATGTAATGTCTTACCATTATATGGGAGGTATTTTCGTAAAACACCTTATAAGGAAACTAAAAATATGCAATTTGATAGCCATCTTGGTTTGAAACCTGAAAAGTAATGCTGATCCTATATAACACATTAATGGAGTGACATTTGATATTGATATGTTTTGGCTTTTGAGGTTGTACAGGATTTTTTTTGAAAGAGTTAAAACACCCTGATTGTTATAGTTGAAGAAATCTAAATTAGTCTTACTTTCCAGTAATTGCATTAAGAACTTTTACATTTCAGCTGCAGCTGTTAAAACTATATTTTCCTCCTTCTAAGTAGATCATGTGACTGCTTCATGTTTTTCTACTTTTCGAAGATACCAACAAATTATTTGGCGACAGCCAATAAAACTACAACGGTTTTTAGATTTGCTGTAGACAGTATCACAGAAGCCAATTAAGCACAGAAGTTAACAGACTTTTCGAAAATTAGATTTCATTCCATTGTATATTTAGGATAATGTAAAACATGCATTCTTTCGGTTAGCATTCTGCATAATTTATAAATATTACTTCCCGTATATGGAATCCCCTCAAAATATAGTCTTTTATATCTTAGTTCTAAGTTTAAGCAACCAGTAGTACAATTGTCGGTTGAAATTTATCAAATCTTTCTCTTGAAATAATTTTATAGGAAAATAGGTTTCTCAAGTCCAGTAGCTGTTATCACCCTTTCCAGTATTGACGGGCGATTTCCTTCCTGACCTCTTGTTTGAAGTCGTGTGGAATATCAACATCTTTATTAAGAAAGGTGATAACGCCACTAAAACGCAAAGGGGGCTACGTGGAGTGAAAAAATAATCCTAAATTAAGAAACATGAGACATAATTCTACTCCATTATTTTCTATCCGCGTTAGATGTGCTATCGATTTTAGTTGTTGCGGCTGTTGGTAGTCCTCAAGTGATATGGTTTCTGTTATTTTGTTCAGTTATGATAATGACGATATTAACTGTTTCCTTATAAGGAAACATCTGGCATCCACTGAGTGGTAAGCGAGTAGTACTGTTGGTTGAAATTTATGAAATCTTTCTCTTAAAACAATTTTGCTGGAATACAGGTTTCTAAAGTCCAGAAAGTGTTATCACTCTTTCCAGCATTAATGGACGTTTCCTTCGTAACCTTTTATTTGAAGTCGTGTAGAACGTCAATATTGTGATTTTGCCATTATTTTCTCTTTCAGTTACGTGCGCCATCTATTTTAGTTGGTGCTGCTTTTGGTAGTCCTCAAGTGATGTGGTTTCAGTTATTTGGTACCGTTCTTTGTTTGCGCCAGTACCCAAAGTTCAAAGAAGGGTCCATTTGTTCAAAGCCATTTTTAACTATTGATCTTAGAAAGTGGGCGTATAGAACTGACAGTTTAGATATTTCTAAACAGCTTCAACGGTATGCATGTCATATATATGAAAGTCTCAATCAGACGAGTCTGTTTAAGAACAACTCGAGTTTTCATGTTAATATTTTGGTCTTACAATTTTAATTGGCTTCAACCTGTTGGTTAAATTGTGTGAGGGTAGTCGAGAGGATTTCCTGACCCGACTGGTGAACAAGAATGCTTCTGCCCAACCTGCTCGTGCCAAGCTGCCATTAACCAGTTGCTATAAGACCCGAAATATGTTTTGACTCTAAATAACCGACAATGGGTTGATAATCTGTAAAACAAATCAATCATATTCACACTAATACCCTTAGAAAAAGCATGAACCCATTTCTCCTTTCTCCAACGATAATTTAAATAGCAGGATCAACTGTGCTGTCTAATCTTGTGTGGTCAGTCATCTAAGAGAAGGACAACTCTGAATTCAAAACAGCGAAGACGTCAACGGTTTCACCAGTGGGTGGGGGAAAATACTGGGTGGAGGGATAGGGTAACCTCAACATCCTCGACGCAAAAGAACCAGCAACCCATTGCAGTATTTTGTCTTGAATGTTACGTTGAACCACAAAAGCAAGAGAAATAAGGGAGGGTGGTGACCAAAATAGGAGTCACGGTGGAGTAATGGATAGCGGCTCGGACATAGTGTAAACAGAATATCTCATCTCGGAAATATAGACAGATCCTGAAGAAGACTTGAGCGTACAACAGCCGAAATGTCGTGAATATGGCAATAAAGATGAGGACAATAGTTCGAACAACGTAAATAGTTTAAAAAGTTAGGGTCGTGATATAGTTGGATGTTGTCTGCAAGAGATGCATAACTCTCAGTATCTGAGTCTATGTTCCATCAAGCCTAGACTCTAGGGTTTAAGATAATGTCTAAGCAGTGGCGCTGTCCATTAACAACGCCCCTACAAGGTTTGAAAGAATCCATGCTTGACGTTGTCCGATAGATCAGATTTCATCTTTGCAAACCAGGCTTTATCTTTGCAAATTTTCACATCTTTTGAATTTATTCCGCTTTCTGTGTATGTAAAAGATTCGTAAGATTTTATTGATTCACATGAGATGCCTTTTATTGAGCCTTGCTAGTTGAAGCCTATAAATTCAACTTTAGAGTCATTAACAGAGTCCCTCATCATTGGCAGCATTTTCTAGATGATGTAAGAGAACTGCAGCATTGGTAATAGTGTTGGTTTTTCTTGTTTGTTTTACGGCATATCAACCTCAATGGGTTATTTAATGCTGACAATATTTTTATTACTGGTAATATTTCTTCCAAAAATCTAATGCTGGTAATATGTTTTTCTTCTATTGCTGGTTTGGGGGTTAACTATTTTCCCATGGCCAGGACCCTGACTGGTGCTACCACTCCGAGTCAGGGTGGACCTGGGAACACCAGCAAGAGATGGTTCTACGCTCGTCAAATCGTCTTGCTGTCGAATGTAGTTTATTGTCGTTTATGGTGTTGGTAGTGATATCTATCTATCTATCTATCTATATATATATATATATATGATGATCGACTCTCCCGTCGAGATTCGACGTATGAGGGTCAAGCAGATCAGTTTCCAGCCCGACACTGAGATTTGATTATAGTGGTGAAGGCCTTGTGCAGGACCATCCACACTTTTTGGAGGGACGAATACAGAGACCTGGTGCACACAAGGTTCCCAAACGACCCTCCGCAGGTTTTGAATTCAGAGTTGTCCTTCTCCTAGACCAGTTGCCATCCAATGCTATAGAACCCAGACTGTCCTGCTATTTTACCCATAGCTGGAGGGAGAAGAAGAGGATTCATACCTTTCCCAAGGGTATTAGCACCTAAGTGAATGTAATGGATTCGACTGGAATTCGAACTTGACTCTCCGATTCCTCAATCCGAGCCGATATCCATTACTTCACCGTGCCATATATATATATATATATATATATATATATATATATATATATATATATATATATATTCAATAGTGGTCAACCTTTTGCAGGATATCGACTTGAGTCTTAGTGATGAAGCAAAACCTAGTCACTGTCGTAGTGCTGTTCCCTTGCTATCCAATATCTGCGCAAATGTGGTTCTGTTATTTTTGGTGACTGGTGAATGGTCTTATTTTAAGCCGACAAAATAACAGGGAAATTATTTTCAACCTTGGAATAAGCAGAAATGCTTGCGTCTCGCAGACAAACAATATCAAAGAATAGCATTTCTTTCGTTCGATCAATACTGAACCAAGAGACAAAGTAAACAAGAGAAGTAACCCAAATATTCAAAAATAAAAAAATAAATAAAAAAAAAAAAAGAGAGAGAGAAAGATTTTTGAAGTTGTTGTAGAGTAGTTTCACAGTGGAGGCTTGTATTTGTACTAAGTCGGTCCTAAAATAGGTTCTACGTACAAAACGTTAGGAACTTGATATCATAGGTAATGACGCAGAGAAATCTAGTGGTGGTCGCTGATACTTTTAGTATCCGACTAACGGTCGTCCGACATCGACTGACTGACCAACGATATTTAGTCACCCCCCAACGAGGGCATCATGTGGCACAAGGCCGGTTTAACGTGGGCCAAAATTATGCCCATTGAATCCGTATAAACGGGTTCAGGGTCGGTTTACCTCCCCGAAAGAGAACCCGCCCTTCGGCGTAGCCTCTTTCGGATTCCTCCCCGCCCGAAGGGAGAGTTCAACCAATCAGCCGGTCGACCAACACCGACTGACTGACAAACGGTATTTAGTCATCCCCCACACACGTGGGCATTATGTGGCACAAGGCCGGTTTAAAGTGGGATCTCCGAGCCTGTGGGCTCGGCCAAAAATATGGCCATTGAACCTGTATAATCCAAAGTTCTTTAGTATTTTTGTTATTATTTAAAAAAAAAAATAGTGCTCGATACAGAAGTAGAGCATAAATATAATTATTTAAAAATATGATTCCAATGCATTGGAATCATATTTTTAAATAAATAATTATATATATATATATATATATATATATATATATATATATATATATATATTAAATAAATATATATATAAGGTTGGTGCAACAATAATGACGTAATAATGTCGTTTTTTTGACGTTAAAAAATACGTCAAAAAACGACATTATTACGTCATTATTTTTGCACCAACCTAATATATATATATATATTGCAGAATGAATCGTGGGATTATTTTTTTTTGTCAATAAACATCTACACGGTGGTTCCTTAACTTATGTATGCATGCTCAGAGTTTCACTCGAGTGCGAGGGCCACAACCGAACGGTGACTGATGGATCAATGAATATTTTATAATTTTATTTATTGTGATGGATATATGAATCTAGCAGCATGAGGGTGTGCGAGTCTATTACGCACGAACCTACACACATACATACACAAATACAAATCACATACAACGCCAAGCATTCATTGGTTAATTAATCACCACTACGTCATTATAGACAATTTACAAATCGCAGCAATGCGACAATTTTGTAATCGCTCTATTTTTATGTAGTCAGTTTTTGTGTACTTTTGGGAGAAACGGATCACAGAAGCTTTTTTAAAGCTCGCTCGCTGATTGGTCGACGCCAACCAAACAGATCGACTGCACGTGAAGAATAATTCTTTCCACGCAGCGATCTGGAGCATACAGTCACTTATTTAAGCAAGAGCTTTCTAACCCTCACTAGTGAGAATCCAACTGCCAAAAGATTCCATGACAGTTGAAACCATGCGCCAACCTTGTCACTCACACACCACTCACATAATCTTTTTTTTAACACGGCAAATCTTTTAAGAACAGTCATTATAAGAGACTCTCATGAACATTATTCCAGTGAACTTTGAAATACTAAAATAACAGTTAAAGAGAGACAACTCTTGTTTATTTCAGCCTTTTCTTACTTAAATGCACGCTTTCTTTCACATTGTTGTTTGATATTGTACATCTTGTTAAATACATATTTTATGTGTAACAATGTGTTTGGCTTATCCTTTTCTGAGTCAGCTCTGTTTCCTAATCTAAAGTTAATGTGGTGAAATCCGCCACAAGGTAAGTTTAAAGCAGTGAGTCAGTATATATGATAGATAAAGTGTTTCTATACGGAGAAAAAACACAACTTTATTGTTTATAGATATCATTTCCAATTTCTCAGAAATCATGGCGAAAAGGTAGTGTTGTTTTACATTTATGTTGAGTGGATAAGTCGCACCCCTAATATATTGTAAAAGTTTTGGTAAAAAAAAGTGCGACCTACCCACGAATATATACAGTATTCTTAGAGGGCTAAATGCAACCATAAGTCAGTTTTCTTCTTCAAATATACGCTAGAAATTTCAACTAACTTTTTCTGATATTAAGCAGGGGGTTCCTATTTGCTTCTGTTTTCTCTAAAACTTCATCGTTGCTTACATGTTCAGTATATGGTATTCTCTGCAGGCAAATTCTCAGCTTGCAATTTGCAAACTACATCCGTGTCCTGGGTAAGACGACAAACTACATCTGACAGCAAGGCCTTTGATCAGAAGGTTTTGAGGGGCATGGGACAAGCTCTGAATGGCTAGCGGGATGGTAGCACCTGTCAGGGTTCCATCTATGGGCAAATAGTTACCCCTCAAAAGGGGTCAAAATACTATGAAAGGATAAAAATAGTTTTTAATGCCAGCAATACTATTTTGGAAATTTTTTTTACCAGTAATACATTTTTGGGAAAAAAATATTACAAGCGATAAAAATCTTGTCGGCATTAAATAGCCCATTGAGGTCGATGTAAAACAAACCAAGCTACTTGCTATTATTTGTCTGAATGTAAATAGTGTAAACTCAGACAGAAGATATTTATCTGAGCTTTGAGAGCTGGAGTGACCTTCAGCATTTACAATAAATGACAGGCCAATTTGCAAAGCTGTGGAAAGAAAGATATACTAATAAAAAACTGTGAAAATTTCACGGACTTCCTATTTGTAATTTCTGATGAATCTTCGAGTTCTATGACAATAAAATATCCGTATAAATTCCCTTATCTCATCGTTAGATATTTGAGTTTAAAAACTTTAACAAAATATAAATGCTGGTCGATATTTTAAGTGCGTACAAAAGAAAAGATTTGAAATTAAAACATTTCCATTTCACTGAAACAGACAGTTAAATACTTCTTTTTTTTCGTTCTTTCATTTTGAAAATATATATTTTGTACAAATAATAATAATTACGAGAAAGCTATGATTGAATAAGCTCAGGGTGAGTTCTACGACAATCAAATATCTGTAGAAATTCCCCCCTATCACATCGTTAAATATTTAAACTTAATAATTACGACTGTTAGTCGTTAGTTTAAAAAGTGAAAGTGGGTACCAATGAAAAGATTTAAAATTAATAACTTTTTCCATTTCACTGAAGTAGCCGAGAAAAACAATACTATCTTCACTTTTTCTTTCTTTCATGTTGTGTCTCATTCTTTCTTTCTTTCATTCTTTCTTTTATTCATGTTGTGTCTCATTCTTTCTTTTATTCATGTTGTGTCTCATTCTTTCTTTCATTCATGTTGTGCGTCTTTCTTTCATTCATGTGTCTCTTTCTTTCTTTCATGTTGTGTCTCTTTCTTTCTTTCATGTTGTGTCTCTTTCTTTCTTTCATGTTGTGTCTCTTTGTCTCGTTCTTTCTTACTTTCATGTTGTGTTTCACTCTTTCTTTCATGTTGTCTTTCTTTCATTCATGTTGTGTCTCTTTCATTCATGTTGTGTCTCTTTCATTCATGTTGTGTCTCTTTCATTCATGTTGTGTCTCATTCTTTCTTTCATGTTGTGTCTCTTTCATTCTTTCTTTCATGTTGTGTCTCTTTCATTCTTTCTTTCATGTTGTGTCTCTTTCATTCTTTCTTTCATGTTGTGTCTCTTTCATTCTTTCTTTCTTTCATGTGTCTCATTCTTTCTTTCTTTCATGTTGTGTCTCATTCTTTCTTTCTTTCATATTGTGTCTCATTCTTTCTTTCTTTCATGTTGTGTCTCATTCTTTCTTTCTTTCATGTTGTGTCTCATTCTTTCTTTCTTTCATGTTGTGTCTCATTCTTTCTTTCTTTCATGTTGTGTCTCATTCTTTCTTTCTTTTTTTTCATGTCTTTCTTTCATTCATGTTATGTCTCTTTCATTCTTTCTTTCGTGTTGTGTCTATTTCATTCTTTCTTTCATTCATGTTGTGTGTCTTTCTTTCTTTCTTTCATTCATTCATGTTGTGTCTCTTTCTTTCTTTCTTTCATTCATGTTGTGTCTCTTTCTTTCTTTCTTTCTTTTATTCATGTTGAAAATATATATTTTGTTTAAATAACAATAATAATAACAACAACAACTAGAAAGACCCGTGAACATTTCACGGTTTTCCTATTTTAAATTTCTAATGAATCTTATTTCTTAAGTTAATAAAGCTCATGGCGAGTTCTACCTCAATAAAATATCCGTAGAAATTCCTCCAATTGCATCGTTAAATATTTGAGCGTAACAATATTAACAAAATATTGCGATAATAATCATACATATGAATACTGGTTGCTATTTAAGAGGTGGGTAGAAATAAAAAAGATTTTAAATTGGCAGCTCTTTCCCTTTCACTGAAATAGCCAGTTAAACATTCTTTCTTTCGTGTTGAAATTATAGATTTTGTAAGAATAATAATAATTACTAGAAAGCTATAATTGAATAAGCTTATGGCAAAAATATCCATAGAAATCCCCCTGTTGCGTCTTTAAATATTTGAGCTTAACAATCATAAATATGAATGTTGATCGTTATTGTAAGAAGTAAGAGGGTACAAATGAAAAAAAAAATTTAAATTGACAACTTTTTCATTTTCTTTTTTTTCACCTAAGGGGGCAGGAATGCCACTAGCACGCAGGGGGTTACAAAGAGTGAAAATTAGGGGGGAAAACTGTGTATAGAGGAGATTGGGGAAAGGATAAAAGAATGGGGATCACGGCTATAGAAGATGGTGATATTTGAAGATTGTAGCAAGTAAGAGGAAGGTAGTTTCACTGTAGGGAAGTGTGAGAAAAGAAGGTGCCAATCTAGCAGCACACTTAAATTCATGCAGCCGGGGCACCAAGGAAGACAGCTTATCAGAACAGTCCACTGAAACAGACGTTAAAAACTTCTATCTCCACTCCTTTCTTTTTGTCATTAATTCTTTTTCTCACTGAATCCAAATAGTATCTTTTCCCTTCTTTCCAAGCGATCAAAACGAATTTGTTCATTGCTTATGTGGTATTGGCAGGGCGTAACGGTCATGCTAACACTACAGGACAAGCACAATTATATATTTAGAAATAGATAACAGAATGAGCTAAATAGGCAGATATGAAGTATTACTAGTTTCAGCGTAATCAAAATGGAATAGTCCATTATTCATGGGGCGTAACGGTTGAGCAAACACCACCAAGGCAGGGGCAATTTTAATAAGATTAGTCGTTCCAAATTCCTTAACACATTGCTCTCAAAGCAGATATTCCAGTCTTGTTTTTATTTCTGTTCTCCCGCTTAAAAGTCAAAGAAATTTTTTATGGAACGTCTTTATTAAGATTACGTATTGATTATATCCAAAACAAAACAGTTTGTTTTCAAATGTGGCTAGTTGCACACGAACACACACTAATTCAGTTTTGATAAACAGAATGGAATCTATTTAAAAGAAAGACGAAAGAGAAACCTAGCCGATCTGTTTTGACAATACGATTCTTCCAATAATTCAGAGACAATGATTATTATTTTTCTGTATTCTTACAGAATATGAAATGTCATTACTGCTTATTGATTTCTTTTCTAAAGACGAACTTCATTTTTAATACAAAGATCCAAGACGATAGACTTTGCTTATACACAATAACTGAAACATTTCAGAAATGTTAATTCTGTAAACATATGACCAGTGCTTACATTAGTAGCGTAAAATGATCAGCAAACTTTATTAATGCAAAAATTTCCAGCATATTGGCAAATAACAAATGAGACATCAAGCTCATCTGTAGTTCGGCGCAAACTGTGAATATAGACATAATGTTAAGATTCTGTCTATATTTTTGAGATCAAGGATTGTAATAATTTACACTATTTACATTGTTCGGACTGTTGTCACTATCTTTATTTATTTATTTTTTTTTTGCCTTATTCACGACATTTCGGCTGTTGTACGATCCGGGATTCTGTCTGTATTTTTGAGATGAGATATTAAAATTATTTATACTATTAACATAGTTCGGATTGCCGTCGTCATTTTTTGCCGTAATTCACAATATTTCGCCCGTTGTATGATCTGGCCTTCTTCAGGATTTGTGTATATTTCTAAGATGAGGTATTGTAATAATCAATTTACACTATTTACATTCTTTGGACTGTTGTCCTTATCTTTTTTTTTTTTTTCATTTTCACAACGTTTCAGCCATTGTACCCTCTGGCATAATGAGTTTACAAGAACAGAGGCTGGCTCTCACTCACATGGCCCAGTGAATAAAGGCATTGGTTAGATCCAGTGACTAGACCCAAATTGTTATGAAATCAATACCTGATTACTCCAGAAGAGTTAAAGGGAGATAACAAAGACACCCAGAAAATCCATGGCATGTGAAACTAGAACAATCTATCACAACAGAGGAAATAAAGGGTTCAATTCGAAATTCCAATCTCCTTAAGAAGACCGGAGCATACAACAGCCGAAATGTTGTGAACATAGCAACAAAGATGAGGACAACAGCCTGAACTATGTAAATATATTCAATTTTCCTTTGATCAATGATGAAAAAAGGGTTTTGAGCAAGTAAAATATTTTTTATCACCTTATTTCGCCTTTCGTTAGCAAAATCCAAATTACTGTTTTTAAACAACAAATCTTCGACAATCATACCTGCTCACGAATTAAGTCCCACAATTATTTAATATATTTTCTGTTCATACGTTATTATAATAGATACAATTTATTTAAGTAAATGCTCTTTGATAACCAGACGCTTTTCTATAGTTGAGTGGTACAGCACGTCAGATTAGGGTTCTGTATAGGAGACAGATTTGATTCCTGTTGGAGAACGCATATTTTCTATGAAATTTCTTGAACATGACAATATTTGATGGCACTTTAGTCTTCTACAGCATGTCGGTTGGGAATCACTGTTTACAAGCATATACTACCTTTCGTCTAAGTTGTGCATTTCATCATCCTAGGCTGATACAAAAGTTTCTGACATTTCGGTGACAAATCCATTTTAGAACTCATCACACAAGAGAGCTTGCCATTGCAAAATTTGGTTAATGTTTTGCAGGTCAGAGTTAAACTCAGGTGAGAATGACAGTTTTGATGAACATGTTCAGCATTAAGCATCCTTTCATTAGAATCTGCAGGAATTGTTGGCCTTTAAACCCCAACTTGATCATATTGTCTCCGGACCTAAATCCACCTCCTCCTCTGTTAAAGAAATGTACCACTTGCATCTGTCAATTAGTGTCCCACCTATCAATCTTTCTATTGCAGCGTTTGATTACGTGGTTACTTCTCTGTTTCCCTGATTTAGTTCTCTAGGTTTGGTCGGGGTGGAAATCTCATTTAGTAATTTCTCCCTTGGGACAAAGATTAGCCTTGAATTTACTCAGCCAGGGACAGACATGAGGAGACTGAGAGTTTGTTTATTTTTTTTCAAGCGTTTCAGTGAGGATATAGGTAAATTGCTCGAAATCAATTGCTTGAAAAATAATTTCTCAAACTATCAATTGCTCGAAAGGCAGATTGCTCGAAGTAATTTCGAAGTTCGAAGCACCACGTAAACTGCGCCGTCTCACGACACGTCAACGGATCTGGATATAAAAGGAACCCCAACATTCTAGCAGTCAGTCTTCTAGGACTTTCTCTCTTAGCTGGCTCAACACGCGGTGGCAAGGCTACTCTCTTTACGTGTGATTCTCCCTTTCTTTCCCATAGAAACCATATCTATATCTATTGTCATTAGACTTGTCTTACAGAATTTCTTTGTTAGTACTAACACTGTACTGTAATTGTTAGTACTAACACTGTACTGTAATTGTTAGTACTAACACTGTACTGTAATTGTTAGTACTAATCGCTGGATTGTCTATTGTTGGTATTGACTTAACCTACAATACTACTATTTTCCTGATTTTTTTCTATATTTGTTTTCTATTTCTATTTCAGTAATAAATAAATAAAGTTGTATTATTTTATACTAGCAGTAGAACCCGGCGTTGCCCGGGGATGTAACAGTAAGAGATAGATCAAGTATCGACCATCATAAAGACTGAAAAATAAAATTGACAAAGATTTTTGTTTAAGGTTGACGTACACGCATGTCTTAAATAGTTTTTTTTTTTTTTTTTACGAATTGGTCAAACCCAAACTCAAACAAAAACATTGTTTTCAATCGTTATGAGTCTACTGATTGAATAGAATTTTATTATAAACAATTGTCTTGGAAATGGAATTTTTAAAGCATTCTGAATGTAAAAATAAAGAAAAAAAGTGTGCAAGACAATAAGAAACACTACCTGCTCCCCCCCCCAAAAAAAAAGTGAAGCACACACACAACCTGGGTTTTATAATAAGTATAACTCGATATGAGTTGTCCCCCTTTCATTCTCGCGATAGCGATGCTTTTTAATTGTGTTTTCAAATTGATTTCATGCAAAAACAATTGTGTTTTTCCCATTTTTGGCGCTGTCAGAACCTCCGCAAGGTAATTTTACGTAGTCCTGTGAAGTTTTGTTGAAATCGGTTAAAAAATGTAGGAAATCCGATCCAATATATAAACGAACAGACACATACACACAACCTGGGTTTTATAATAAGTATGATTATAGTAAATATTAGAAACAATGTAGTTTTATTTTTTTTTAACCACAGGTTTCGAGCAATCTGCTTTTCGAGCAATTGATAGTTCGAGAAATTATTTTTGGAGCAATTTACTGTCGAGCAAGGTTTCCGGAACCTATAATGAAACTTCCATGGTACACTTAAATTATGATGTTAAAAAAAAATAAAAATAAAAAATAGTGAAAAAAGGCGTATTCTTTTTATTATCTACTTATTAACACTAACAAAAACATCATTTGTATCAGACTATTATCTACATCTTTGTTGTTTACACAACGTTTCGGCCTTCATCGGGGGTATAGTGACCTGAGTAACTGTTGTGGACCCATGTGATGACTTACCTCGGAGCTCGAAACGTGTGCGAACGTGTCTTGCTTGCATGATAAATCCCAAAGAGGTATTTACTTGACTCCCACGAAGTCAGGATGTGACACAAGGACGGTTTAGCGTGGGAGACCCGAGCGTTTCCACTCCGGCCACTGGTCCAAAACTGGCCATAGCATGTCCAAGCTGGTCAGAGCTTAGTCAAAGCTTGTCTTGGCTTATCTAGGCCTGAGCCGGTCCAAGCTAGTCGTAGCCGTGATCGAATCTCAGCCAAAAGGCCGAGAAGCGATCCGAATTTGTCGATAAATCCCAAAGGAAACGTGGCTACTGTCGAAGACACGATTTATACGCGCCGGTCTCGTCCAAAACGATATTGTACCAGTACACATGCAAATTTCAGCAGTGTCAGACTAGCATAAAAAAGGCGAGGCGCCAGCGGAACGGCAGACGGCGAGGCATTCGGGGGACCTCGTGAAACAGAGTCGGGCGTGCGAGTAGACTGGCAGACCAAGAGGCAGTTGAAGTAGGCGCGTTTGATTTGGGTGTCCGTGCATGACTGCCCGGTGTAACGGCCGAGAAAAGGAGTCTCGCATTTCTTTGAGGCGACCGACGGCGAAGAATAACAGCTGGTTTGCCGGCGAACCTTCTCGTCACTTTTTGTTTTTCTCTCTTTTTTCTACAACCCAGAATAGGTCCGAAAGAAAACTTGAACTCAGTAATTTAGTGAAAACAAATGATTATGCTTTTACATGATTTGGACAATTTTGCTGTTACACCCGGCATGTGTGTGTGTGTATATATATATATATATATATATATATATATGCTTTCTGACCATGAGACCTGGGTTCAAATTTCACCATGGTCGATTTGACAGAAAGGAGACTTCCTGATGGTATCCGTCTGGAGTGGGGACAATCCCAGCATGCGGTACTTTTGGAAAGTGACTGAAAACTACACCATGGTTTGACCCAAGCTTTGTAAGTGAAATTGGGTAGAAGGAACCCTTGGGGGCCGTCGATAGCTGTGCTAGCACGAAGTCACAAATCATAGTGACCGAGGGCTTGAGTGTGTTGGTGTTATTCAGATTGTTGATCATGCTTGATAACACGATCTTTCTTAGAATCTCTGATTAAGTTTTGCTCAGCATAGTTGTAGTATAAGCCCCAGGTTGGCTCTGTGGTTGTTAAACGCAAATGTGCCCGAGCGAGAGTCTGCAACAGGGATTGGCTAGCCGTCCTAGTAGACGAGTATCCTTGAATATGAGTGGCCAACTATATATATATAAAGACATTTTTATGTTTAACATTCTTTTTATAGATACAAGTATTTAAGTAAATGCTCTGTTTATAATACTTGTAAAAAGAAGGTTAAACATAAAAATGTCTTTAAATAATTGTCGGACTTTGTCCATTTCATAATATATATATATATATATATATATATATATATATATATATATAAACCAAGAACATTGAAATTTGAACTCAGTTCACCAAGTTCTTTTTCAAGGTTAGTAACCTTCCTTTTTTGGTAAAAAAACAAAAAACAAAAAACAAAAACAAAAAACAAAGAAAGCCTGTTTTGAGCTGAGAAAATATCTCCTAGCGTTTGTCCATAATATATCATTATTTAGATAAGAAATGGATTCCTGACATACATAATACTTGTAATATTAAAAAAAAAGAAAGAAAAAAAGTGATGACATTAATTGGTAAATTTTGTCAGGGTTAGGAAGCATGGGAAAATGTGAAAATTCCAGCTCCCTTGGAAACAAACCGATCCATCAATTGCTGACAGGGTCAACTTGTCTCCACTGCAGTCAAATTGTGAGAATATAACGTGTTTTAAAACAAAACTATCTTAACTGCTGCATAGAAACAGTATTTAATACGCGAAATTAATGGAGGAAATCTAATCCACAATCGCTGCCCATCCCCCTGCTTGTGGCTTTATACCAAACTAAATCAAGATTAATATCTTGTTAGCATAACCAAATAGAAGAAGTACAATTATCTCGATGGTTGTTACTATCATTGCAACTGAATGCTCCACCTTTGTGGCCTTGTGCCAGACCAAACTTAGTATGTGTTGTTAGCTTTACAATAGAACAGTGATTCTCACCTTTTTTTTACCCATTGATTTCTTTTACTCTTAATTATTTTTTGGTGGACCCCACCCCATAACCATTCGTTAAAAAAAAAAAAAAAAAAAAAAAAAAATCATTTTATTTTTTGCTAGTAGGTAATTTTAGGAATTGCATTATAGAAATAATAAATGTATGTGTGTTATTTTGAAGTAAAACTAATGAAAATAAACTTGTATTTAAGAACTAAATTCTATGGGTCATTTATATACAAGAGTAAAATAACTTATAATAAACCATTTTAAAATATGTGAGTAATTAATAAATTTTTAAAAAGTCCAGATTTATTTAATGAGATCCGCGGGGTTGATGCTGCTGAAGAAGTTAATACTGTTAATCCTTCCTTTATATTTAATCCTTATAAAAGCATTGGTTGAATCCAGTGACTTGGCCAACATAGTTGTGAGTTCAACAGCTGGCTGCAGCAGAGGTGAACAAAAACTCGGAGAGTTGAGTCAAAGGGAGATAACCGATATTGAGACATATATATATATATATATATATATATATATATGTACGTATGTATGTATGTATGTATATACATATATATATATATATATGTATGTGTGTGTTGTGGACCCTGAATAGCTCCGAAAGAAAACTCGAACTCAACAATTTAGTGAAAACATTATTAACAAAAAGAACAAATACAAAAGTGTTGCATGTCCGACTAACAGCAAAGTACAGTAGTCAACGTCAACTGTAGACAGCGATATTTAGTTACCCCCCACGAAGGTTACATGCTGCACAAGGCCGGTTTAACGCGGGATCTCCGAGCCCAAAGGCTCGGCCAAAAATAATCCCTCTTTGAACCCGCGTAAACGGGTTCAGGAGCAGTCAATCTCCCCGAACGGGACTCTGCCCTTTGGTGGAGCCTCGTCCGGGTTCCTCTCCGCCCGAAGGCAGAGAGTTCGACAGTTTAGCTGTAGCAGGTCAACTGGAGACAGCCCCACTTCGAGAGGCATAATCTCCCCGTATATATAGTAATAGGACGAGTCTATTTAGTCCATAAACGTAGGTCCCATAACAGTAAATCTCTCTCTCTCTCTCTCTATATATATATATATATATATAATTATTTATTTAAAAATATGATTCCAACGCTACATAAGAGTTCTTACGTTTCAAAACATGAGAACTCTTATGTAGCGTTGTAATTATATTTATGCGCAACTTTTGTATCGAGCACTATTTTTTAAAAATAATAAGAATACTAAAGAACTTTGGATTATTTACCTAACGAGTTCTTTCCTTTTCTCTCTCTCTCTCTCTCTCTATATATATATATATATATATATATATATATATATATAGAGAGAGAGAGAGAGAGAGAGAGACTAAACAGAAGGTTCAAAATAATAAAGATGAGGATAATAGTCTAAATTATTAAAATAATGACAACGCTTCATTTCAGGTCATCTTTAAGCCAATGATCAAAATAACAAAATATGGATTCTTGATTTAACAATGGAATAACAAATGATGCGAAATTCCAGACAATATTTGAAGATGACTGTGCTGGTTTGAATAACATCAGTTGTACAAAACAAATATATTGGCAAACACACTTTCGACCTGTCACATGATCAAAGCTTCCAAGAATAAAAGACGTGAAGATATTCTCACATAACAGAATGCCAATATTAACAAGGAAGAGAATAACAATATTCAAAAGAGGGTGAATGAATTAACAAAAAAATCCAATCATGTTGGCCACTATGAACTCAGCACCAATTCGACTTCTGCAAGAACGTACACAATAAACAGTGAATTGTTAGAAAAAGCAATTATTTTATTAAAAGAAAAAAAAAAAAAAAAGCAAAGACGAGATGGCGGGAATCGAAACACGACTTAATTCTACTAGAGGACATTATCTCAAGCTCGCGACAATGGTATTTCTGTATATACTAGAGTAATACACGTATTGTCAGTCAGTTATGTGCCTTGCGTGATACACGCTTAGACGATCATGTATCTTTCGATACATGACTGACGAGATAGATTTTTTTCCCGTAGTAGGTTGCCATTTCTTTCTCCGATAGACCAGTTGCCGGTCTGTCCCGCTATTTACCCATAGTTGGGAAGAAAAAAAGAGGATTCATACCTTTCCCAAAGGTATTAGCACGCCAGTCAGTCAGTTATGTGCCTTGCGTGATACACGCTTAGACGATCATGTATCTTTCGATACATGACTGAAAAGGCAGATTTTTTCCGCAGTAGGTTGCCATTTCTTTCTCCGATAGACCAGTTGCCATCCAAAGATATAGAATCCGGTCTATCCTGCTATTTACACATAGCTTGAGATTAGGACTAAAACCTTTCCCAGGGGTATTAGCACGTAAATGAACGTAATGTCGCGTATCGTACTATCCAAAAATTTCCACCTATAAAAAAATGATTTTATCATGTATCTCGTGTATCATGCGAGTTCCTTTATTTGAGAGACCAAATTACAATAGACTAACCTCTTTTCCTCTAACTCTTTATCCCATCTTCTAGTTAAATAAGTTAAAGTCAAAGAAAATGATAAAAGTATCGTTAGTAACGCTTAATCGTGCGACTAGATTGGCATCTAGGTCCCACCTGTTTACTGTTGAAATAGCTAAATGCGACCACCACTTCTACTCCAACAGTTTCTTTTCTCGTACTTCCCGCCTGTGGAACTCCCTTTCGTTTACTTGCTTTCCTGATAACTACAATCGTCAAAAATTTAAATGCAACGTCAATCGCCATCTTCTGTCTCCTCGTATCCTGTTTCTCTTTAGCCTTTTCTTCAATCCTTCCCTATACCCCCGTCTTTTCTCTCATTTTTACTCCCTTTAACCCCCTGCGTACTAATCACATTTACTCTATGCTTGAGGTAAAATGATTAAAAAAAAAAAAAAAAAAAAAAAAAAAACAGACAGTAATTTCACGTGGAACTCTAGATTGCCGTGATGGTCAGTAATTTACTTGAATAAATGCCACAAACAGCCTAATCCCCAATGAGGACTGACCTAATTCTAAAACGTGTACGGAATGAACTAGATTTATTTCATTGATTCGTGTTAAAAGTTCTGCTTGGTACAGTAGGTAACAGCAGTTTAATCCCCAATGAGGATTAACCTCATTTTAAAACGTCTACGAGTCCGAGAGATAAACTTGATAAATACTGCTTTACTGGAAAAAATTCATGTCAACAAAATTTAGCTTGGTACATTAGAAGATCAAAAACTGAACAATCCCCAGTGAGGACTGACCACTCGCCAAAAGTATTTGAGTGATGAGATGAACATGATAAAAACTTATCCACGTAAAAATGTTTGATGTTAAAGGTTTGACTTACTACAGTAGGTCAAAAAAAAGGTTATCCGCCAAACCCATGAGGATTGACATCAGTCTAAAAGTGTATGAGAGAAACATTACCCCATTGAAAAAAATGGTTCGTGTTAAAAGTTTAACTTGGTACAGTAGGTAACAAAAT